>CM073768.1:122395061-122971702 GCA_037158775.1 Hetaerina titia
GAACGAGTGCGAGTGAGAGAGAGAGAGCTATACACGTAACGTATAAAGAGAGAGAGGAAGGGCTGCATAATTGGTGCGAGGGGCCAGAGAGGGAGGGACGGGAGGAAAAACATCATTTTTCCAGGGTTCTCCGCGAAGGGAGTGAGAAAAAGAGAGAGGAATATGAAAATATCGCGTCGGGTGTCGCGAAGACAGGAACAAATATGCAAAGAAAAACGAGTCCTGAGAGGTGGAGTGCCAATCTGAAAGCGCCGAGGTACAAATCCACCGCGATGCACCTACATTGCGAGACTGCAACTTCTGCACCGGGAGGCGTGCCTTCCTTCCACGCATAATGCCCCCTTCGGGGGAAAATTACTTTTGGAATATTTAAGCACCCCCGCCGCAACCCCGAGCACGACTTTCCCATTCCGCTTTCGTAGCCGCGGAGAGGCACTAGGTTCTCCCAACGCACTGTCGGCCTACAAACGTAAAAGATTAATCACCCTGACTATTAAACCTGACGCCGGCAAGAATGGCATAGAAACGAATTAATTTCATACGTAGGCGGTATGTACGTGTTCTATACTCATCCTGATCTACCCACTCCGGGAGGGTCAACAAGCTTTCACCCGCTTGGGATCCCGGATAACTTGGGATATACTCTTCGTTCGCACCCGAAAGTTTACTTAAAGATAAAATAGCGTTTGGAGCGGTTTGCCATCAACAATTTTCATGCCTTCATAAATTGTTAAGATCTAGAAAGCTTTGCGAGACAGTGGAAATGTAAATTGACTAACGACACTTAAATTTTGTGAATAGCGAATGCAGGCAAGCGGGATAACCAAGAGATGCAAATGTGTTTATGCAAAAATTTCATGCGCCCTCATCACTTCAAAAGGAATCACTTTTACTTCCTTTCTCCCAACTTAATTAGGATTAGGTTCTTGCTCGTACAGGAGAGCCCATGACCGTCAACATACCAGGGCTGATTCATCAAACATTTTTTGCAAAAACACAAATCTCTGAGGTTAAACTAAAGAGAAAGTTGGCTCAATCGAACCGAGGTATATTCACTATGGGAAAAAATATTTTTTACAATAAAAAGATACGTAGTTCTTTTGGTTGTCACAGACCAAAATTTACCTTTAAATTAGATCAACACGTTCAACTGAAGAAAACAACCAGGAAGTAAGATTAAAATCAACCAAGCACCGAAACAGTGCTTTTTTAGGATATTTACTTATTTTCCTGCAAAAAAATCTCGCTTGAATGAAACATTAGAATTTCACTTATATATATATATATATATATATATATATATATATATATATATATATATATATATATATATATATATATCGATGATGCGGAAGTACTCACGAGAGCAATATAACTTTTGGACGGCACAATAGAACACAGAATAAAACAGATAACACGTAAAAGGACACTCACACTGTAGATGATTTAAGCTTTCGGCCTACTCCGAGGCCTTCTTCAGGTCAGACTGAGAGGTTTTGAGGGAAGAAGCTTTACTTGCTTATTCCTTTACTTGCGTTATTCACAGGGAATGTTTCAAGCGGGCTTAATGAATATTCACAAAACGAAAATCTCAACTTCAATAATGTGAATTTTCAATTCGGTCAAAGGTCAATCGACGATGCATACCAATGTAATTACATTAAATATTCGAAGAAAATAGCCCACAGGTAATGATTCACTAAAAAAAATTTACGCCGTAATGGGGCGTCACTGTATTCCCACTTTAAAGTGAAATTTCCTCAATGAAAAAATCGCTTACCGTTATGTTATATGCGAGCAGCACACCATACAGTACACCTCAATATTTACCGATAGTATTGATATCCGCATACGAAGACGGTATCACGCATAAAATTACTCACGTCCGCCATTTTGTTAGCCAACACACATTGTTTTTATTCTTAATGCATGGCTTCGATCCTTATCACAAAAATGAAACTGGTTTCTCCCAGAGCCCCCCAGCGTTAGTCCGGATATTCCTAACGCTTGCCGTCAATTCCGACTCGTTCAGTCAGTCCAACGAAGAATGTCACCGTCCCCCATAAGGGACACCAACAAGAGCAGACTGCGTAAAGAAACCGGCTGAGAGGAATGAAGATAAACTCCATACAACTTACACGACGAAAACATGTTAAACGTTCCTCATTGCTGACATAACAGGGGCCCCCTAATGCGTCTTAGAAGAGAATGAATATGTGATGATATGAATTTTGTCCTTCACTCCTCCTCGGGTGGAATACTGCTAACTTCCAGTTACCGACATGTAACAAGTCCACAAGGGATTTAAGCGACATCTTAGACTCATGCAAATACTAAAGCATTCCATTACGCCATGCGACGAGATTAATTAAAGTTACTATAGGAAGAAAAGAGGAGCATGCGGTAGACTCACCATATTACGTCTTGGATGCGCTGCTCCTGGACGGCACCGCCCGCTGACAGCCCGTCGCCACCCTTGCCTTCTCTGTTGTGGATGGACAGCGTCTCGGAGGAGGCGAAAGACGAAAGTACCAGGGAGAGTAACCTCATGAGGGCACCTGGAGGGCGAAGCGGGGAAGAAACAAAGGAGAGGGAATTCATGAGCGAGAGCTGTGCAAATAGGGAGCCAGCTGAATGAACCCCATAAGTACAAACCACACGTGAAATGAAATGCATTTCTTTGGATCCATGACGAAACGGTGCAACGATGAGCGTGCCACAGTTAAAATTTAAAAAAGGAGTTACATCATTAACATCCATAACTAATTTCAAGCATATGGCCTCTTCTTACAGATAAGATATCATTACGTAAGGCATATTTACTGGCGTAAAGTGCTTGAAAGATAAGCGACAGATATTTCAGTTGATGTTTGACTACTAAAGAGAGAATCACACCGTTCTATTTCCCCTAAACCCCTTCATGGGTTCACCAACTCGCAAAAATCAAAGTTTTTTTGCATACACAGGCTTTTGAATAGTAGAGATGAGATTTAAAGGGAAAATTCTATTTATTCTTATACGTAAACACGTTGACTTTCAACTTTGAAAGGAGTCTCGATAACCTAACATAATTTTTAAAAACCACTGAATCGCAAATGTCTAGGAATTTTTTTGGAGTGATCAATTTTTTGTAAAATTTTCCTGGACTAGAAATCAGAAATTGTTTATCGGATATTCAGAAATGACTCTCGATATAACGGCAAATTAATTATGTTATCTTATGAATAGGTGGCTTAAAAGAATTAACTGAACGATTAATGCAAAAACTTGGATGAATTATCCATACTGATAATAATATCATGATATGGACTTCATAATTTAACATATTCAATATATTACATAATTTAGAAAGTGAAAATAGCTGACGCATTATTTTTCCTTGTTATATTAAGAGACAATTTTAACGCCCATAAGTTTCATTATTTCTCCCAACAAACAGCAGTCATTATATGCATGTCCATGTTATAGCACTTAATATTGCATAATAATATTTTACGAAGGTTGATGAAAATTATTACGAAAAAAACCTAGTGAGCGGATGAGAGGCATATGTTGCGTCGCGAGGACAGAAATCACAAACGGGAAATCTTTCATCTAATTCCCGCAGAAGCAGAAACAAATGGGATCCCATAAGATCGACGAACACCAAGCACAGAATAGCATAAGCTGAGAAGTCGTTCACCTCGAAGAGGTAAGTAATATACCCAAGAAAGGCGGCGTCATAAACAAGGATGAAAACATTCGAGTGGAGAGCGGCAGGATCAGATACGTGAACAATTGGAAAAGCTGGCTGGAGGAGAAGAGTTGTAGTATGTCTTCGAGATCTGATGTTGGAGACCGACGCAGAGGAAGAAATGAGCATATCAAGTCGGAAACGAGAGAGAATACGGAAGTGCATGAAAGAAGTGGAAAAGGAGGATACAGGGCATTATGTGTAAAAGGGACGCCAGTTAGACCACACAACACCTTGTGATAAAATTGCATTTTTCTAGGATCACGATAGAGGAGAAAATGGGAATGTCGCACGAGGGATGTACGTGGTGAAAGGTGAAAGAGATTGCATTGCAAGAGAGAGAGTTCGTCGAGACAGAGGAAAGGAAAGCTGCAGTCGCTCAATATTTGAATTAAAATGAAACAGTAAAAACAAAGCGATACGCATACTTACTTTTCATTTATTCGAAAACGAAACTCCGTTTCGACGAAACATTTAAGAACCGCCGGAAGGATGATATTGGACTTGCGAGTATTCCCCACGGCGGATACTAATCCTGAGAGAGTGAGTACCCTTGAGTCATTCCCCTTAGTGACCATTGGAATGAGAAATTTTTCTTTAACCCGTCCTGCTATCATAATATTTGCGAAATACTAGCAAATATACGCCAAAAGCACAAGCGGAACGAGAAAAAAATGGAAGCGGAGGAAGTAGTTGAACATTCAAGGAACACCTTAACTCTCATTTTTTTCTTTATTCCATTCACGACACCAAGTCACTCATTTGCTTTTGTTCTCCATATTCCGAAGTCGACACGACCGGTCTGAAACGCGGAAAACAAAAGATGCTCGAAAAATAACATCGCCTCCCGGTTGCCAGGCAAAACCGCGCGAAAAGGAACTCTTGTAAATAAAAAAAGCAACGCGCGCAAAGAAAAACGAGCAAGGCACGAACCAACTTGCTCTGTTCTTGTGGAGGAGGGGTGGGGGCAAGGGAGGATTGTCCCGAGTCCACTCATTCACTTACAGCTTCCGTCCTTACGGCCCCCATTCTCCGCGCATCACTTTAATTTTTTCCCTCCTCGCGTTGCCCCCACAAAGTTCCAACACTAGCCCTACCCCCCCCCCCACATATACACACACATACACAGGTTCCCGCGTGTTTTCACGACAACTGTGCTTCGAAGAGAAGATGGTTTAAGGAGAAATTAAAAAAAACGGATGGACAACACGAGCGGAAAAAAATGCGCAACAAAAGGAGAGCGAGGGAAATGGCCTCGGGAGTCGTCCTGCATGAGGAAGGGCAGGGTGCGGACAGGGGGAACAATATGCAAAATTATTTATGTATGTACGTGGGTATATACATGTATATGTTAATAGATACATGTTTTCTGTTTCCTTGTGTCACACCTCATCATGGAACCTAAAAATATCGCTTCGCGAACTTTTCCATGCACAAACCATATGGCGTGTGCTTGTGTGTTTATATATATATATATATATATATATATACTTTGTTTATGATGTATATATATATATATATATATATATATATACTTTGTTTATGATGTATATATATATATATATATACAGACATGCAAACTTTCAAAAATGAAAAATCGGGAGGACATGCCAACTTTCAAAAATGAAAAATCGGGAGATTTTTAGAAGTGTATCACGAAGTAATTACTTTTAATTACCACAATATTTGCATGGCACCTTAATCCCTTTATGACACTTTGCCAATTTTTAATGAATGTCACACTTTATTAACATGTTAAGCTAAGTACACAATTTGAACAGTTCATCAAGAACGTAAGAAGGAAAAATCGGGAGTCTCCCGCTTAAATCGGGAGAGTTGGCATGTCTGTATATATATATACACCATAAACAAAGTAATCAACCCGAAGGTCGTTTTGTTAGGTGATGGTAGATTCACTCAGTACTAAGCCCGTCGGCGTGTAAATATTCACACACATCAGGGGGTTATAAAGGGTTCCCTGTGCCGGTTATGGCGCGATTAAGGGTTCCCTGGGCCGGTTATGGTTTCCCAGGAAGATCTGGTACCCGAAAAATCACATAACTTGAGTGGAGGTGTAGGCGTCGAGAGTGGCTTGCCCGGGAATCGAACCCAGGCCCTGCGGTCAGTAGCCCAACGCTCTACCCCTGGACTACCGCGATTCCCCAGATTATGCGTTTTTATTTATTACATTCATTTTCATGTACACAATATATGGTTTAACTTTTTAACATAAAGACAGTAATATATGTACACACATTTGTGAGCGTAGGTGTGTGCATGCATATACATATACTGATGTATATCCTTGCAAGTATGCTAGAGGCGGGAGGCGATGAGGACGCGCGAGTGGGAGGGTCGTCGGGAATGGTAGGAGATGACGAAGACTTGGTTCGTCATCGCGGGAATCGATGATCGTGGAGAGGAACGATGGGTGTGTATGTGTGTCTCAGTATTGGGTTTGCGAGTGTGTGTGGATTGAGGGTGACGAGGAAGGGGCGGTGTTGGCGAGGAAAGGCCCCATCCGCGACCGAGGGACTCCAGGAAATCCTTCCTTCCCTCTGCCGCGCAGAGACAGGGGAGCAAGAGGCAGGGCGGCGGGGGAGGCATGAGCTGAAGTCGGGAGGGGAAAAGGCCCGGGGGCGGGGAGGCGGGGCACGGGGGAGAGAGAGGTGTGGCCGTAGGTGAGGGGAATAGATGGGTGGCGCTGTTCGAGGGAAAGAGGTAGGGGGCGTAGCTTTGCGAAAAATGGAGGAGGAACCCCGGGTTGGAGGAGGGGGAGTTGCGAGGTTATTAAGGTAGGCGCACACTGAGGCAGAGGCGCAAGGCAAACATTGAGAGAGAAGAAGGTAAAGCGGAAGAATTTGGTGTGGGAGGTGCGGAAGGCCGGCCGCGGGTGAAATCAGGAGACGAATGAGAGCGCGCAGGGGAGTGAGCATCTCGAGTGCAGTGCGATTCCTCATTTCCGTGGTCCCTTTTGGTTTCAAAACCGCACCCGAGAGACTCGAAACGTCCCGAAAATGGCGCGATAAAGGGTTCAGCGTTCTATCGGAAATTGTCGTCGACCTTCGGCAACAAAATAACGACCGAAAGACAGGAATGAACCAAGCGTGAAGTAAACACTCCAAGTGACTCCAAACTCCTCGAGGTGGAAAAATGTGCGAACGACACGCTTGAATATTTTTTTAACTGCTCTTGATTAAAACGTTTTCGAGGTCGAGTTTACTATGAATATTAACCCTGATGACGAAACACGTCGTCGTAATATCATTACGCTCATGGTATTATACTATCTCGTGATAAAGCATGAGATAGTATAACACGTAATTTATTTTTGCTATTTTTCTATATCAATTAAATTTGTTGCTTCACTCGGCTATGAAAACGAAACCATGAGATAGACTAGGCTGAAACTCTAACAGCAGGGTAATGAGACATAATAATTTCTAATATCAAACCTTTCCCGACACTACGAGCGCTACTCTAGGATTTTGTAAGGGATTATTGAAAGACCCACGTACATTGGGATAGTACAATACACAGCCCTCCTAGCTAGTCTATGAGCGCGTCTGTTATTAAAGACAGAGGAACCCGCTTCGAAGAATTAGATAAAAATGTATTTAATATCGGTTGTAGAAAAGAATATTAAACGAGAGCTAATTTAAAGAATATATGGTTGCAGGCTCCACTGGACAATTTTAACTGTTTTAAATAGGTACAAATTTCATTTTTTTCAGATTTTTAAGATGCAATAAATTGGCATTCACATATCCCGCTCGTAGTCGTGTAGAACCTATTTGTGCCATAAGAAAAGCACAACTATTAAATTAGCCCAAATAAGCAGTTTTTTAGACAGCAATGTTTCTCTTTACTTTTTTCTGTCAGCAAGTAAAATCAATTTTAAATGTCATTAACCACACAGATGGCCTAAAATTGGATTAAAATTAGGAATGGCAATTCATAAAACAGCACTTCTCACCGCCTACTTCGTCAAGGTTCTTCTTTGGCAATTGATACCAGAACTATTGCCACATCATGAGGCTTGATGTGGTGTACAAATACTAATTACGAAATATTTTCAAAAAATATCAGGATTCCACGCAAATACCAGCAACGTGGATAACTTCATGGAAGTTAAACCGGAAGTTACACAACAGTCAATCTCCTTAAATCTGCTTAAAATAGTATTTTCACCACGTTAATTATGTATGAAATACAAATGTATTCAGTTACCATCTTGAATGGTTCCGTATCCTATTTTTTTAAGCTTTGAAAGAACATCTCAGGGGACTTAACGATAGTTCCAGAAAAGGAATAGCATGAACCAACGGAGGATAAAAACTATGGTTTTTCAAACTCTCCTTAAGTGTAAGCCATATCACATCGTGAGAGATTGAATAGAAGTGGGTACACCCAGCAAGTCATCCAACACTTAATGGCAGAGCGTTTAAGTACCACTGGAAAGGAACAGGTATATCCTAGTTTTTCAAGTAGTGATGGGACCAAGGTCACTGAACTCGGTCCGACAGAACCCTTTTGTCAAAATCATCGAACCTTGAATCGCGATTGTGCTTCGTTCTATTAATAACTCTACAATGTGCAAGCATTCGTAATAACAAGATTAAAAGCGACTTCGTGGCAATTAGAGGGGATTGGAAATCATACAAGCGATCTTGCATGTCAAATTCCTGGACTAAAAAACCAACATACCTATACTACCAATACACTCCTCTTCCCAAACCAAACCGCCCAAAATGTCCTAACCTTTTCACCACTTTCTTCCCCGAAACCCACAAAATTAAAACATATAATCCGTGAACTCTTCCCAATTATTAGCAATAGTCAATCCACATCACCTTTATTCCCACATTGTCCCTCCGTTTCATTTAAACGCCCGTCAAACTTGCGAGACATTTTCAAGTCATCAAAACCACCTTCGAGCACCCCTGTCTCTTCCCCACCCCTGTCCGTACCATGCAACCACCCACGCTGTAAATGCTGCCATCTCCTAAGACCTTCCACGTTCCTTATTGCCAACTCCCAACCAATAGCCATCTGTACCTCTAAAAACATTAAATATCGCCTCTCCTGTAACTTCTGCCCTGCCTTTTACGTGGGTGAATGCACGACCACCCTTTCCCTCCGAATGAATAACCACCGCTATTCCACCAAATCTCCCACCTTCCTAAATTATCCCATCCCTACTCACACTGCTTCCCACAACCAGTCTTTTGATGACTGCTTCTCCGTTTCAGTGATTGAAATCCTTCCCAATTCCGCCAGTAGCATAGAGGTGAGAACCCGCGAGATAGCACATATCTGGGTGCTCCAGTCTTTTAAACCCCCCGGACTGAACCAAGCCCACTGATTTCATCCAATGCTGCCTACATTTCCCCTCCCCCACCTTGTCCCCTTCCTATTGGTCCCTTACCTCTCCTCCCCTCACCCTTCTCCTGCACATGTCCTCTCCGCTCTTCCCCGACAACGACATTCTGATGACGACGGCGGCGCCGTCGAAACGTCAATATCTACTGTAAGTGTCCTTCATTTATGTTTCTATGGGTGGAATATTTATTATCAGAGTGTTTGTGTGTTTGTGCGTCGCCGGAGAGCGTCAACTTAAAGGATATATATCTATATAATGTAAATGGAATTAGCACTAGCAGACAAAAACACAGAAACACATAAAAGAGAAGCTCACTGGGTATCGAATTTTCGGTGGTCTAACCACCTTTCTCAAGAGGAGGAAGGAACTATATACATACACACACATATACATACATGTATATGCATACATGTATATATAAAAATGTATATTTTTATATACTACCTTGATCAAAAAGTTCCCGGAATTTATTCAGAAAATTAAAAATACAAGTTTATTCATCTAAATCTATATTGTCCCCTTCAAAGTAATTCCCATCGACTGCAACACACTTATGCCAGCGCTTGATCCAATCCTCGAAACATTTTTTATATTCGGTTTTCGGTATGTCCATCAGTGCTTCCTGCGATTTTTCCATTACTTCCTCTCGGCTGCTAAAACGCGTTCCCCGCAATGGTTTTTTAACTCGATTGAACAGAAAGAAGTCACAGGGAGCCAAATCAGGTGAATTCGGTGGCTGTTGGATGGTATTTGTTGCATTTTTCGTCAAAAAATTACGAATAAGGATAGCACTGTGCGACGGTCTCGACGCACTGTGCGACGATTTCTGGTCTCTTTCGGCGAATTGCTTCACGCAAACGTCTCATAACGCCCAAATAATACTCTTTGTTTACTGTCTGGCCTTCTGGCAAAAATTCATGATGCACTACACCGTTGTAATCCATGAAAACCGTCAGCATTGCCTTCTTTTTTGACTGAAAACGACGTGGTTTTTTGGTCTCGGCTCATTTGGTGAACGCCATTCACTTGCCTGATGTCTGGATTGCGTGTCGCACTCATAAACCCACGTCTCGTCTCCAGTAATGATCCTTTTGATGAATGTGGGATCGGATTCAGCCTCGCAAATCATGTCTTTTGCGACGTCAACACGGTCTCTTTTTTGCATGAAATTGAGGTCTTTTGGCACCAGCTTTGCTGCTACACGACGGAAACCCAAATCATTAACCACAATGTCTTGGGCGGATCCATAGGCAATGTTCAAGTCCTCCGCTATTTCTCTGATGGTTAATTTGCGGTTATTGACCAACATTTCTTTTACTTTATCAATTTTTTCACCGACTTTCGATGTCGATGGTCTGCCACTGCGTTCATCATCTTCGATTGACTCACGACCACTTCTGAACCGCTCGTGCCACTGGTAAACGACCGTTTTTTTTTAGAGAATCGTTGCCGAAACACTTTTCCAACATTTCCAACGTCCGTGTGCCACTAAATCCGTTTTTACGCAAAATTTAATACAAGTTCGTTGTTGCAAATTTAAATCCATTTCTGCAATTGTAAAAAATCGCCAACACACACAGAGATAGATGTACTCTTGGCTACGTAACTTTTGCAAATGTCAAGTTATGACACTGAGATTTAAAGGGAATATCAACAACAGATGTACCAATTTAACAAAAAAACAGAACTCAAATCGGAACGATGGGAGCGCCACACGGTGGTTATTCCGGGAACTTTTTGTTCAAGGTAGTATTTATACACGTGCGCACACATTTCTAAAAACTGGCCGTCGTAATTTTATGTCCCCAATTATGGAGACCAGCGAACTTGCAAGAACAAGTTTGGGAAATTTCGAATGGTCTTGAGAAATACAAACTTAAGGTTCGCACCATCGACTTCCACGTTCAAACCACAGGGAAAAAAATATATTTCAAAACAAGTTAACACCTTGCTCGATGATATCAAAGCCCGTTAACGTACACAATTATTATATTTGTCAACGAATACCTAAAATAAACTGATCCCGCAGACATTTGCGAAGTGAGATCCAGAAAGACAGTAGCAGTTTAATTAGCACCTCACTGAATAACAACTACAAAAGATTCGAAATATTCTTAGCAACTTATCTCGTTGGTGGTTGGACGAGTTGTTTCTTTCTTTTTCACACGAACTAAAAGGGCGGAAACTGTGACAGCGCAACTTTCCTATTGGCCTTCGAGCATTATCCAACCCGAGTGGAGGAAATTGAAGTTTGAAAATCTATGAAGAGGTGTTGAAAAGCAAGAAACAACAACAATAATCATTAAGATATTTAAAAAATCTTATGACGAATAGTTTTAAACATACGGGCGATAAATTACCTGACGTTGAATCGCCCGGCAAACGAATGAGATAGTGAGTGCGCGGGTAATATAAAAGTACACTAACTCCCTTACACTGGCTTACCTCAGACCTCCATTGTCTATTTCATTCCCCCACCCTCAAAATAGCTTTTGTTTTACGTCCTTTTTTGTCTTATGCACTTGACTCTTGGTCTTCCTCGGAAGATCTTCCCTTCTGTTTCCCTTTCATTTTTTCTTTTTATTTTAATTTAAATAAAATATTACCGTACGTTTACCTTGGCTTAGAATACCAGGTACATTGTGTATCAATGGAATGTGTAGACACGTAATACATGTACGGCGTAGAGTTTGCTAACAAATACCACTGAAAACGATTTCTTAGATAAAATAAGACGCAAGGATTGCAAATTAAATTAGTGAAATTTTATACATCAAGCCATCAATCCCACAGCACCAAAATTTAAACTTAAAGATTCAAATTTAAAATTTTTTCCCAGAAACTCGTATTTCCACGTTTGTGGAATAAATGGCTACCGAAAAAGCTAGACCATAATGAAACCATTCTTCTTAACATTGCATGAACACCTTCTTTTACTACTCATAACTGCAGAGGTTATCAGCATATTCAAGCAATATAAAGAACAAAACTGGAAATTAGTCAACCACAGTGTTATGCACCTGTTAATGAATTAATAAAATTGACACTTAAATCTGAAAAAACCAATCTCATTTCGTTTTTAATGAATTAAAATTTATAGTTGAATTGGAAGAATTTGAGAAAAATCCGCAGTTGGATTCATAACATAAATTGCACGAATTATCAAATTGACTTTGGATTCAAATAAAACATTCAACTGATACAAAGGGAATCGAGATTAGTAATTCGATGAAAAAATACAATTCGGATACGAGATTCTATATAAAAAATGGAATTTGGAAGATGGATTCTGATTCCATTACTTTTTTCATTCAATCCACTCCCTGTTTCATATGATTGTATTGTGGAAATTTGAGTGTTGCCTTCACGTGACTATTGGTTCGCGAAGAAAAGGTCTGAATATTGACTGAAATCTTTCCTGTGTGTAATTTTCCGTAATAGAAAGCATCAATAACATTAGAAAAATTACAAAAATATAAGTTTGACAAAATTCAATCCTAAAGTCGCCTTCTACCACTAATTAACATTTGCAATTCTGACGCAGTACATCCCCTCACTGAGGAGAGAATCGCTTGCCATCACGGTTTTTGCAGGCAAATTTTCATTCACGTTGTTTGCTTGCCCTTGGCTCTGAAGAAGCCTCCTGACAATTAGCCAGCATCTCAAACGCTTTGCTAAAGTTTCCGAAAGTCAGAACTACATGTGATATCATTAAACACCAGGACAAATGCCTATTTGCAACGTGGTTTATATAAATAATTATTTTAAGCAGGAATAGTTTTTTTTCTGTAAAAACGAAAATTTTAATTTTTAATTTGCCTAAATATATACACACACAAGGGCATTAAAGGAGATGAAAGCAAATAAGGCTGTGGGGGTGGACAACATACCTGTAGAACTGTTGAAATGTTTAGGAAAATGCGGGAGGAAGGCCCTATATGGACTGATTCGTAGTATTTATGAAGAAGGAATCTGGCCGCATGTTTTTGTGAGATCGGTGTTAGTTCCTATTCCAAAAAAGGCAAAGTCTATATCATGTGAGGATTACAGAAAAATAAGTTTGATATCCCACGCAGCTAAAGTTATTCTCAGGATCATCAACAAAAGGATAGAGAGTAAGGCAAATGATTACTTAGGGGATGATCAGTTTGGGTTTAGGAAGGGAAGAGGTACGCGTGATGCCATTGCAGTAATGAGATCACTAATTGAGAGGAATATAGAATACAACCGGGACGTTTTTGCCTGTTTTGTAGATTTCGAAAAAGCGTTTGATAGAGTGAATTGGGAAAAATTAATGCGTGTATTGCAGAAAATAGGAATGGATTGGAGGGACAGGAGACTCATCCGCAACCTGTACATGTCTCAGACTGCTCAGGTGCGAGTGGGGAACGGAGAGTCCGGATGGGCTGTGTTAGAAAGAGGGGTAAGGCAGGGTTGCCCATTTTCACCGGTGCTGTTCAACGTATATGTGGAGGAAATGATTAAAGAGGCATGGGAAGAACTGGAGGTAGGAATGAAAGTCGGAGGGGAATTGGTATAATCGGTTAGGTTTGCTGATGATCATGCATTAGTTGCTCAGTCACGAAAGGGTTGCAAGCATTGCTGAGTGAATTAGAGGTTCAGTGCGATAGATATGGGATGAGAATCAATATTAATAAAACAAAGGTTATGCGATTTTCCAGAAAGAAAAAAGCTAAGCTAAATATTAAAATAGGCGGGGAAAAAATAGAGCAGGTAGAACAGTTTACATATCTCGGAAGTGTTTTGGACCAATACGGTCAAAGTGGTAGGGACGTAAGGAGAAGAATTGCGCTAGGCAAGGAGGATTTCTTAAGGAGGAGGGAGTTGATGACGGGGACGTTGAGTAGAGATGTTAAGACAAGACTCGTAAAAACTCTGATATGAAGCGTAGCTATGTACGGTGCGGAAACGTGGTCACTGAAGCAGGAGGATAGACGTAGAGTGGAGGCTTTTGAAATGTGGGTGTGGAGAAGAATGGAGAAAGTGAAATGGACCGAAAGGAAAACAAATGAGGAAGTACTAGCGATGGTGGGTGAGGAGAGGGGTTTGTTGAGAGAAATCCTATGGAGGCAGGAAAAATGGATGAAAGGCGTATTGAGCGGTAGGGGAATATTGAGGAGTGTAATAGAGGGGAGAATGTTGGGCAAGCGAGTTAAGGGCAGGAACAGGATAGTGATGTTGGACGGGATGAAGGGAGGAAAGAAGTACACAGAGATGAAGAGGGACCTGATATAGATTAGTTTGCTAGGTGGGGAGTCACAAAATGTTTATTTGACAGTTGTGTCCATCCAAAAACCTACCTTAAACGGTAGATTACCTAATAATAATATACACACACAATACCTTGAAAGACACCGAAAGGCCTTGTTAATAAAAAAGTCGACTATGACAATAAGTTCAAAGCCAAGGTCGATCGTGGAGTAGAGTTAACTTTATAAAACTGGAATAATTTCACATTTTGTTTGATGACCCCCATTAACATTTCTCATAAAGAATATTCCATACTGTTCCTAAACTTATAAATGTTCAAGCTTCTGCGAAAATTAAAGGATTTCATCATCAAAGTTCCCGAGTTTCTCTCGTAATAACATAAAAACATGGTTGGCTGCGCGAATAGTCCTAATTTTTCGTCACTTTTCCTTCAGAAGGGATGGAAGATATAAAGAGTGGAAATTTCGGCACAAGATTATCGGGAACGTGGGGAATACGTGGTAAAAAAATAATTGGGTGCTGCCAGACACTTTTCTACTGAGAACCAACCTAACAAAATAATTACGACTGCGATGATTTGACTCTGCTCATACTTTCTGATCCCCATGATTTTTTATGACAAATTTATAAAAATGAAATTTTGTTTCAAACGTTTTCATCCAGAGGAGAAGTAAATATCACAAAATTCGCCGTTATTTTGATTTTGATTCTAAATTTTTATCCGCTTCGTCTCACATTATTTACCAATCAAATGTTGATTCTAAAAATGGCACCTTAAAACTCCATGGTATCAGGCATGAATACATGGAAATTCATTTTCGAATGATCCTCAGGTACCTGAGGATGACGCCTATGCGTTGGAACTAGTTGTACTAAATACAAAGCTTTGTGAAAAATACCTTGTATTCTTCTTTCGTTCGAAGAATACATTAGAAACAACAAAACGTTTAAGTTTCAATACGAGTGTGGCCGCCGAATGTAGTGCATGACTTTGACTGCTCCCTCGATGGGACACGTGAAATTGCCAAGGTTGGCACTCTAATAATGCGTACAATGCAATACTGAATTTCTAAGAGTTATCATTCAGACTATGCAGTCTTTACGTAACGTAGTGTGTTCTCCAGCAGAAGTTTTGTAAGCAGGAAATTTTCAGTAACATATCATTAATTAAGAACAGAAAAATATACTTCTCCCAACTACGCTTCGAGAAATATTCAATTTTTTTTCAAACAGTAACCCCAACCTTGGTATTTTGGATAAATGGTCAAGATTTGAATCGCCCGATGATTTGATGATTAAAGCATCATTTCACGACCAGCGAGCTACGTGGGCTAGTACTCTAAACCGGGTCTCTGAGAAGCAGGCCCCAGACTGATAAACACCAAATAAAATTATATCTACCGGATGTCACCACCGGTTTTGACGAGATAAAAACCCATTAGCCGTCGGCAACTTAGTTATCGTTGACCTTCCAAATGTTTCTCCGATACCTCATTATTCCTTCTTTGTCTCTTCACATAAAAGCCTTTTTCCATATTAATAAACCTTCCGGTTTTACCGTTTTTTTAAAGTTAACTTCGTTGGAGTTTATATTTAGTCAGCTCACTTATTGGTTGGCTCTAGATATGAACGTCTAAATCGAGCATATTTATTGGCCAATTTGGAAGAGCAAACCTACAGAAGGATCTCGGTAAACAAATTCAATGCCCAGTCTCATTACCAAACCTTCAAGGGGCTAATTTACGGTTTTCCTTTGCAGTGAAGATACTTGCGAACAGTCTGATATGAGCCCATAAACATTATGCACGATATCAAAGCTAACGGCTGATGGGCACAACTCAACTTGCTTCTCTCTCTTCGTAACCTATAACTCAGTCCAAAAGCTTGATGGATAGTCTACTGAGGGCGTTTGCTAGTCGCACCTACCTTTCAACGTCATTCTCCACACATGACAAAGGAAAAAATTCATGAATCTTTCCTTTTTCGAGTTAATTAGTTTATTAGCGGTAATTTCATGGACATTGCGCATGCATTCATCTTGAAATAGTTCTAACCGTCGGCATTGAATAAATGGGGTCATATATACGGATTATATCTACCGATAAGGATATGGAATTTTATCAGTTAAAAACTCGATTAGTAAAAGCTCGCCAGAATGATTTGATTGCATGGCGGCTACCCCAAAAAGAATTCATAACAAAGTTTTTATTCCAAATTGGAAATGGTTCGAGGTAAATGCATGCAAAATTTTGCGAAAGTGTGTCTGAAATTTCGTTATCATAATGTCTCCGAGGAAGTTACATCGCCTCTCCGATTTGTATTTCACCGTATGTTTCTAACCAATACTTAATTATTTTTGTATTTTTTTAAATATCCCATGAAATTTGCAAAATTCCTAATTAATAATGGCAAATCTACTTCTCAATCTCAGGAAAAGTGGTTAAAGGCTTGCATTAATGGCACAATTATATTTTTTCCGTAATTCTCCAGTTCCATTCAGCAAGTGGCAGGTCTCAAAGACTCACAGCACCACAACTTTCTTCTGTTCCAGCGAGATTAGCCAGTGCTATTACTTTACAATCGTCTAATGAAAGGAAATGCCCAATCAGAACTTCTTCTTGTTTATTTGCTAATTACTTTATGCGTAATTGAAAAAAAATAGGCAAAGCGATCGGTAATACATTCAGTAATTTACTGAAACCGCGGGGATCTAGATAACTAGTTTGCCGATTCGCATAAACTGCAATGGTGGTCTTGCAACTATGTACGACATTCTGATGAGCAACTTCCAACGGCATCTGGAGCCAAGTTAAAGAATTAGAAGCGTGGAGGAGATTTAAGCATCTCGTACATGGGGACAATTTCTTTTTTACTGGTAATTCTGAGACTATTTTACGTGCATTTAAATTTTTTTCTTTTTACTTTTATCTACATACGTATCTACATGGTACCCTGCAAGCCACCACTAGGGTGTGTGGCAGGGGGTGATTACACACCAGACACGCAACATAAAAAACTACGTTTTTCTTAATTGTTAGTAAAAAATTATTCACATAATTCATGTCATGATAACGATAGAGAGACATGCTACGCGGTATCTCAAGTAAGATACCCCTCTCCTCACATACGAGAGGAGCTGTTAGTAACAAGAAGGACAACAACTAAGGTTTAGATGAGATAATGACCGAATACTCTGCTAATTAGAAAGAAAAATTAAAATGCTTAATTCCCCTGGTTCGGTCACATAGAGCTTTCCTGATCCCTTATCGTTCGTATGAAAAATGACAACTCAAATCTATCTGTTCTACACAATCCCTCCAATTTCATTGGTATGATCTCTCCTACCGTAGTACAAGATATGTAATCTGTAATTTAACTTTCGCTCTGTGAGTGATTCTCAACCTGGTCCTCTAATAATTTTGATACGCTACTCAATTTGACATAACGTTTTCCACACATATCTCCTCTGCGCTACACGCGATTTAATTCGGCACTCAATCCAACTTAATGAGGATCCCATATATTTTTTATTTTATTTTATATACCCTGCAAGCCACTGCCAGGGTGTGTGGCAAGGGGTGAATACACACCAGAATAATTTTACCCGAACATGATCCTACCGCGGTCGAACAATGCTATTTTGATCCCCTATCGTTTGTGGAAAAAATGACATCTTAAATTTCTATGTTCTCCACTTAATCTCTCTAATTTTATTAACATGATCTCCCCTATCGTAGTACGATGGGGGTAATAATACATTTTTAACAACATTGCTAGAGAGACCTTCCAATTTATGCAAGAGCTTCAATCTGTAATTTAACCTTCGCTCCGTGAGTGATTCCCAGCCTAGCAGGATTTGGTGATATGCCATCACCATATCCTATATGAGGTCTAACTAACGAATGAAAGCATTTCTCTTCAACTTTCTTGTCACATTTCCCCAATATACCTCTAATAAATCCTAATTTTTTGCTAGCTTGTCCACGTATAGTTTTCACCCAGGAGAGGGCGTTAGTAAAGGTTACGCATAAGTATTTAATCAAGTCTACACTTTAAATATAGTTATTTCTGTTGCAGTATGCGTTCGGGGGGGGGGGGAGGAGTCCTACTATTTCAAATCTTCAACGCTACGCATTCGGGCGTCACTAAAGCATACATAAAGTTGGGACGTTTTTCGCGCACACCTGAAAAACACATATTGCCTTGAGTGAACACACGACGATAGCTATCGCAAGAGTAGTTGTACACGAGAAAAGAATTCGAAGCAGTAGAATAGGACTAAGGCACTACAATCAGATGAATGGTCCAACCAGCTACTGGATCCACTGGAGGTGTTCCTGTGGCGGTCCTGTTGGCACTCCCGGAGCTCCCTCCGTGCACGGGTTGGCGGAATGGTATCAGCCCCTGCAAAGGAATCAAGACAGGACGTAGGATTTCAATGAATGGATCAGGAAGTTGGATAGTTGCTGCCACCCAATCTTGGACGGTGAAGTAACTGAGCTATTCATGACGAAAATATGTCACGAATATAACAATTAATTGGCAGGTATAAGAGACACACAAGCCTGGTACAACCGATAGAATGGACATAACACCACCACATACACGTTTAATTTTATTTTAACAAACCGGTTTCAATTCCAAAAACTCAAATGCTACATAGACATGAAATCTCGAGTTATACAAAACAAGTTCGAGGGTGGTCCCAGAAGTACCCGGCCTGACCTAGAAATGGCAGTAGTTGTTTGACAATATCACTGTATTATAAAGTCCGCAATCTATAAAGCACACGTCTCAAGTTTGAAGACACTATGTTGTGTAGTATTTGTTTGGTAGCCATCAATAGTAAGCGTTTTCAGTGAATTTGTGAAAATGGATAAAATTGGTCATCATTATGTGATACAACACTTTTATTTGAAAGGCCTCAGCCCAACTAACGTAAAAGCTGAACTGGATTCTACTCTGGGAGAGTCTGCTCCTTCGTTTACAACAGTAAAATATTGAGTAGCAGAGTTTAAACGAGGCCGTACGAGCTGTCAAGACGAGCATCGCATTGGTCGACCAAATAAGGTCTAAGACGACTCCAGAAACGGCGAAGAAAATCCACAAAGTAATACTGGATGATCGTCTACTGAAAGTGAGCGAGCAAGCAGACATAGTTTTAGTTGATTTCCCTAAGGGGCACATCAGTTATTCAACAAATGGCTACCAGTTATACATGCATAGATTAACAAACTCATCCTTTAAATGCGAAGAAATATAACTAAATGCAAACTCTTTCTTTAAAAAACTGATTAAGATTTCCGTCATAAAAAAATAATATAAATAAGATTTCCGAATAGTACTACATTTATAGTACTTAACGGCTTCATTCGGCCGAATTTGAAGGTCGCATTCAACAGACGATATAGAGTCTGGTGAGAAGGATATTATAATCCATCGCCGTGAGGAGATTTTTCTCTTCTTTTTTGAAAATCTGAATCTTATGTTTGTAACCTTTTTCTATGTTCTTAATAGCATTTCTGGGAAACGACAAATTCCAACAAATAAAAACACACTATAGAGTCACAAACAAATGCCGCGCTACAAAACACGGACGAAGAGTAGGAAAAAGAACGCAAAATGCAGCAAAGGAACCACCTTTATAAGCGGCGATAACTTCTGGTCCATCAACCCGATGAGCGCAGTTGAGAGAAGTTCGAACCGAAAGACATAAAAATCGCGAGATTTCGAGAGGGCTCTTTTGGAGCGAACGATTGGAAATTTCGTTCGGGCAATAAAAACTTTCGATTTCCCCCGATTCCACCCGTGGAACTCGGCTTCAAACTAGAGGGGGGGGGGGGACCGCATCCGAAATGTCACTTCCCGAGGAAAACAGGACCGAAAAATGCAATGGAAGAGATTGACGGCCGAAATATCTCGGTCGGGTGAACATGGCCCCTCCTCTTATGGGTGCACGCGCGTTTATTTTTCTTTATTTTTATTTGAAACGCTCGCTATTTATCTCTCATGGCGCAATATACGATTCGACCCCTCTAGTGAGATGATTGGTCGCAAGGGACTGAAGTCGTGAGGAGAGCGGGTCCGGGAACGATGCAAGCGCTTTACGACAACTGAGACGAGACTTCAATGGGTACTAGAGAATGGCCACGGCAAGACCGGTATCCTCTCCAGCCGAGGAGAAGACCTAGCCCACCAGTCTTCACCCTCTCGGAAAATTGGGATACCTTGTGAGTGCACAATGTCGAGTATGGCACATTTGCACGCGACTATAAAATTGCATGCGTCCATCTGATGCACAAGTTCCCTCGCGTGTGTAACTCGATTCTAAAATTTAAGATTTCCCCCTTGTGCCCTAGGCAACCCCTCGACATACCCAATTAAACCTTGCAGATTGATTGGAGGAATGGGAGGAGTATAGATTCAGCCCCAGAACAAAGCAAAACATTCAGTGACTAAAGTGTGGGGCGAGTGTTTCTGGTTTTTTCATTCCATAGGCGTTACAAGGCACTGGGTTTTAAGTCAGGAACCCCTTAATTTAATCCCCTTTAATCACCTTTAATCCCCTTACAAAATACATCATTACTTTGAATCTTTTCCAATGATAAAATGGATCACAGAAGCTTGTTTCCTGCTTCAAAAGGCATTTATTCCTCAACACACCATAATATTTCAGCTAAGATTTTAGAAAATTCACATAAATGGGAAAGAACAGCTTCATCAGGAACATAAGTGAAGGAAGATGAATCTTACTCTGGCAAACCTTTGATCTACCTCAATTTTTTTCATTTTGCCATAAGCAGCTACAAACGAATTTTTCCAGAACAAATTATTATGAACAGAGTATGATTCTTCAAATATCATTTTCATCACTATTAATTGTTTCATTAAAAAATTACAAATCTGGTAACAAAATTATTTAACAATAATTTACTGATCTATTGTCATGGTTCAGCAAAATAGTATGCAAATAAATTAGCAAAATTAAAAAAAGTACTCACCGATAGCCTTTGAAGTAAAAAATCCAGAACAGTGGTTATTTTATTGCTCAGCAAAACATACTTAGAATTTCCAGGACAACCATTGCAAGCCAAATTGTATGTGGTGCAAGTTGTGATGTAGCACCTGAAAACAATAATCAATGGAAATGGAGACGATTAATAAAAGGAAGTATAAAATAAAATAAATGTGCACTTTTAGGAATGTCTAAGAGACTTACTTTGGTGGAAGAGATGGAGTTATATTGGGTGACGTTCCTACTGCCATTTCTAGCAATGAAGTCAGGGCAGCAAAGCCACCCAACGCTTGGAATGCAACCTTATCAACAACATTCTGAAATAAATTATACATATTGTGTCATGTTATGTGAATAAGGCATAGGTATATTTTCAATATCAAATTTAACAGTGTTTTATACATAGAAACCCAGTTTACAGTAAAGCAGATATGATGTGGAGAAAGAAGATATTTACAAGGAAATGAGTAAAATGCTGCCAGAATTATTTTTGCAAAAATTTCAGAGTGTAAAAATCATTTGCCTTGAGCAGGATGAGGATGCGTTGGTAGCCAAATTGGTTAAAGCAATTGGCTGGACATGGAGGGATCCAGATTAGAATCTCTGTGAAGGTGAATGATTTTTACACTGAAATTCTCGCATTTAGAGAAGATATTTTGTTAATGCTTGCTTGACTAGCAAGTCTGAGCAGACTTGTACCATGCATACACCATGTACTACCATTACCATAAGAATGTGGTACAGAGTTCGTAAGATGTTTTTCAGAATGTGACCACCTGGAGTCAAACTTGGAAATATTAAATCCTCATTAATTTGATGATGAGCTTGGAACACATCATCAGTATTTACCACCATTTTTAACCAATAATCATAATAATTCGTCCTAATAATCGCCAATAGACAATCAAGACAACTAACACTGCGTGAAGTAATAGAGTGCCTAATAAGCCATTTGCACATACATGCCCCCTCTCTCCCCCTTGTCTGGCTAGCTAATACACCAAATTCATTCCTTACATGAAAATGTGACTGCAGCTGTTTACCTATTTTGACTGCAATGCCAAAACAATTTGAAAAATTCAACCCATAAACTTGCATCACCTCTGCTGTGCCAAAAGGATCAGTGTAACTGAAGCTCCAACTTACCTCTCACCATTTACATTCACTGAAGTAAGGTATTGGGAGAATTTTAATGACTGCAGTTCAACAATCACTGCTAAGTTGAAATATCGTACATACCAACAATTGTTCCATTGCTTTAAAGAAGCTACAATTCTCCGGACTTGAATTATGTTGACTGGTGTTTATTTTGTGCGATAAGCTTTATCGTATTAGGCTTACCTGATTAGTTTTCAATTCATTTAATTTATGAGATATTAAATTTTTACTTATTCATCACTTTCTGCTATTTGTTCCAAGAAATTGATTGTTAATGTTTCACATAATAGGTATACTCATACCCACCCAAAGAACTAACCTTGATTAATACACATGCCATGCATTTCTGTAATCTGAGAAATCTAGTAATTAGTCTGCTGTAATATTTACATTGTCTGCATACAATTAGCAGCCACTATTATCCGCCCCCAAACAACAAGTCCAAAAGACTTACAAGGTACATTGAAGTAATTTTATTATTTCCAAATGAACATGAGAATGAGATTTTTATCAGCCTAGTGGAAGTTTTCTTGTGGTGCTCTAAATGAAAATGTAAGAAGTGAGTATTTTCGCAAAAGAGAATTCCATTACCATGTTATTGAGGTACTTTTTTACATGGAATTTCAATTAATGCCAAATACTGCTTTGCGTAGGCAAATAAGCCAACATTTTTGGGCATGAATTAAGTTTGTTTTTTTCCAAAATCAACAATGTCACAAGTAAGCATTCAGAGATGTGCAATTGATGAAAAAACCACAGCAATCACTTGGCAATTTTATTTGATTAATTGGTGAGGAGGTCTGAGCTCACTTAATACTAAGCTGTACACAGCAGGTGAAAATTTCTGAGGGAATTTCTGAGAAGGAATTTTCTTTTCCTATGCCACCAATGGTTTCCCAGACAAATCTAGTACCCAAAAAATCAGCTTAGGTGAAGTCGGCAGTTACCAAAGGCTCCAGAAATTGAACCCAGACCCTTTGGTGATCTGAATGTTTTACTCACTTAGCTATGTAACTACCCCAACTATCTAAGAGATTAAGTACTTAGCTAATTAAGGGTAATACAAACTAACTGAAAAAAGAGGATGAACCTGAATTTATTTTACGTTGCATTTATCACACTCCCAGTACCTGCTTGTCCAATATGCGATTGATCTCCCCCAATGCCCTTTCTAAGGCGGTGATGGCAACATCAGGCCACTGGCCCTTCCCCTGCGAATGGTTCAGTTTTTCCACATCCTTGATTAACTTCTGCAGACGTGACTTGTTGCTTGACTCAACAATTTTCTGTGATTTCTCCAGCATATTTTCGTACTCCTGGCCTCTGAAATTTAGATGAAATGGTTAAACAATGCCTCACTGGAAAGATCCCATTTCATTTTACATTATTGCAGCACTAAACACACATAAGACAAGAAAGATGTATCCCACACCAAAATGGTACACTGATGATTGACACTGATGTCTACATGAATTTACTATCATCAATGCCTATGTGCATCTCTCAATGAAAACTCAGAGAAGAATTAAAAGCACTTAAATGGTAACATAAATTCTGCAATTATTTAAAATCAAATAACAAAGACTGATTGAATTAGAATAAATGTTACATATGTGTGGTACAAAACAGCAAAATTCTACAATAATTAGTTTCAAAAAATGTAAAACATTAATAGATTAAAGGCATTTTCACACTGATGATACATCAGGATCAAGCATTATTCTTATTACCTAAACAGGAACTCCTTTCATTTTGACAAGTTGCAAGAAATGAACCAATCATCCATCTTCCTAGCTTAATTGAAAGAAAGCCTCTAAATGACATAGTATGTGCACAACACAGAAGGATTCTTGCATAAAAATAAGGCACTCTGACATACATGTAAGTCTAATCATAGCTTTCAAGGCCTAGATCACAGTAAACATGAGCAACCGTACCAAGAATTGGGTAGCCAACCCCAGTGGGAAGTGTGGTCATGGAAAATTGGAAAAAGAAAACTGATTCTCTGAATAATAAGTATGGGGCTGGCAGTTACATCCAGAAATAGCCTAAACGTAATTATGTAGCACAACATATTCTCAGGTGTAAGACAGGGTTATGTTCAGGTGAGTCAGCATAAAAAGACGAATGCCTTTTTGAACTTGGGATGCACGCAGGAATATTTTTTTACACATTTATTACAATATATTTATAGTCATTAATGACATTTTCAGCTTTCCCTGCTTTAGAATGATCCTCCTCCACTCATGAGTCACCCAAGGCCATGCATTCCTATTAATGCTGAAGTTATTTTTTAAGGATAGTGAAGCAGGAATAAAAGCTGCCTTAATGAGAATTGAATAATAGTTCATTTCCATTAGATTATTTTTTGTTTTTCTTCCATGAATAACTATGCAAAAACAAGCAGTATGGACTGGCATTCAATATAAAGCACCATATTTATTCTATAGCTTAGTGTTAAAGTTGATTCTATGGTCTCCATTAGCCAGACCCACTGTACAAAGAAGACATTGAGGGTATGCAAGTGACTGGGCAAGTGTAGATGTGCTGTGATGGTCAAAGTTGATACAAGTAGAGCCTTAATATACCAATGCCACTCTAGACTGCAGAAGGAAGTATTACATTACAAAGTACATTTCTAAAGGACACTTACTTGCTAGTGAATGAAATAAGACCTGGGATGAAAGATACTGGGAAACATCACAGTGATTCAATTGATAAGTGTCATGAGATATTGGATGAGAGTTTTAAGCTTATTGAAGCACAAAAGACTTGGATAGAGGAATATAATAAACATAACCTAATTAAAAAAAGAAAATGCTTTGTTTAAGGAGTAATTATTTAGTCCTGGTTTCTAATCACACAAATGGCTTTTTTTAGATTTCTTGCCAAAATTGTAGAAATTCCTGGTGACCCATTTAATAACACAGAAAATCTTCTAACTATTGCTATTGAAATTGGGAAAGAGTTGAGGTTTGAATTAGGGGAGGGCCACATCAATTATTGTTTTCATTCCAAGTTAAAATCTCCTAGGGAGATTCATGAGTAATCACAAATCTTTCAAACAAGAAAAATTTGCGAGCTAAAAATCAGATCTTAAAAACTGTAACAAATATTTTCTAATTGGGCAACATGTATATTAATATTGCTGTTTCCAATTATTATTCCCTTTATCACAAAAATCTCACGAGTTCCCATGATCTAACCAGCTTCATTGACTGCCCAACTAGAATAATACAAACATTAATTCCAAAAGAATATTATCCCCTCTAATTTTTTTTGTTTCACACAATCTCCACAACCTATCCAGAAACACATCTATTTTAGCATTTGATTATCTCATAAAAACTATTACAAAATATCATTTGAGTGTATATTCTGTTTAATTTAAGAACTTTTAAAAATTCAAGATACAATTTTCCACATTTGCACTGTACTTGTGCCTAAAATTTCTTCATTTAATTCACCTAAGTGCTAGATGACACTGTGGAGATTTCTGGATGAATTCCAAAAAAAGGTGGAGCAGGACTTTGTTACTTACAACAAAATGTACCAAAATTAGAGCCATTCATGTCTAATGAAATGCATAACATTATTTAGGAACTCACTTTTGGGCCATTCTTTGACGAATCTTCTTACAACGCTTCTTTAGAGCCTTCTGCCTCTCCCTGTCTTGTGCTATCTTAGGATCAATTTTATCTGCTGGGGCATCAACTATATGTTCCATTGAGCACATATTTATTGGAGATGGTGACTCCTTAGCTCCATGTCCCTCAGACCCAACTTTTTGCTGTAGTGTTTGACTTCTCAGTGATTCTTGATGCTTCTTACCACGCAAGTGACTGAAGAGATAAACTTCTGACTCAATCTGAAATAAAAAACACTTTCATGTTAAGTTAAATCCTAACTTTAACTCTAAGTGTTACGAGGAGATGGAAATAAATGGAAATTGAGATAACTAAGTACAAGGGTACTCTCTTTCCAGAATAAATGAATACTTGGCTCATCCTGGGCAAAATCAACCGCTATTTTTTTCCTACCCAGATGAGAAAATAGAGCAACCAGTCTGAATTCAAATTAGAACAGTTTGACTGAGAATTAGTGAAAATAGGTAGTAAATAGATGAAAATGCATTGATAAAATTTTTCATTCAGGAAATTTTCATACTTAACATACCAGTACATTGCAAATATTGCAGAATTTATTTGTCTCATATGGTGAGAGACGAGGCAAAGAAGATTCTTCCCCTGGGCCACGGCCCGCCATCGAGCATGATTCCAAAGCCAAAGCCCTTTGACGGATCAATTCCATGTTGTGGTCATGGCGACGTGCCGACTCCTCTTGTTTCTGCTTTATCTTCCTTTGCAATTCCTCCTGATTTGCCAACTGTGCTGCCTGCAAAGCACTTCTCCTTTCTTCACGATCCCTAAAAATATATTTTATTCAGAAGCTTTTTATTAATTGAAATTCCAACCTTCATCATGAAATGCCCTAGTTTTACTTTCTATCTGGTGTTCACAATGAGACTCTCACTTGGGCAGTAGCTTAGATGACTCAACTGCCACACCTGCAAATTATACACTTCATGGGTTACATTCCATTTTCTGAGGGGTACAGATAACTTCAGAGCCAATGACTAAATAAGTATGTCCTCCAGACATACCCATTATGTCCAGAGCACACCATAAAAACTTTTTGTACTCTTTGTATCATATGAGATCAAGTTAAGACTCCTTTAAAGTTGGTTTGTTCCATAAAGTCAACCTAATACATACCTTAAATGGTAGACTACCAAATAATAATAATAATATTATCAGGCATGTTTAACATAAGATGTAACCCAAACTACACATATTTGCAGTGGTGTGGCAACTGAAAATTTTACTAAGGTAACATTATTTTTTCACAACAAAATACCGGGAAGAAACTATCACCTTTCTTTCATAAATGTGAGTTTTCCAGCCTTTGGTATATACAAAAAAACATTCACCATCATTAGCTATTTTATAATTTTCATTCTGTACAAAGAAGTATTGATTCTTTTCAAATGATCTTAATATAGGATTATAAAAGGTACTTTCTAAATGCAAGAATGTTAAATTAGGTTTCCTTTATTAGTTTCTACGCTACTCACCTTGCCTTCTCCCTTGCCAATTCTAAGCGTTCCTTTTCTTTTTCTTGCTGCTCCCTATCAATCCTTTCTTCTCTCTTCCTTCTCCTCTCCTGCATTTCCTCCAATTTTGCCTAAAAATGGAGACCAAAACCCATTTATTTACTCCAGATGTATATTTACATAAAAAATAACACACTATATCAGAATACCATGCAAAGTATTGCATAACATTTTTTAAATTATGTAAATAATTAGAAAAGATATGCAGCTATAGCAAATTTCAGATCTACTGATGCTAATTTCAGAGGGGCCCAAGAGAAAAGACATTGGAAATTCCAATATGGATGTGCTGTACATAATTCATCACATCAGTATTTCAATCTTAACATTGGTCTATGCATTCCTCCATTCTTCTCTATTTTGTGTTAAATCCCTCACTCCATCATAGCTTTTCTGTTTTACGTCCTTTTCAATTTGCCATATGTCTAGGTCTTCCTCATGGGATCTTGTCTTCAATTTTCCCTTCTATTATGTTCCTAAGTAATCAATTATGCCTCAAGGTGGGTTCAAGCCATCTACTTTTTCTTTGCCGTAGACTTCTCCCCATATGGTCCTTTCTTCTTCAACTCTTCTATACACTTCCTCTTTCTTCACTTTATCTGTCCATTTCTTGTTTGCAACCTTAGACTCTTTGAGCTGAGCATAGTAGCTGCCTCTTCTTTATGAATGCCTTCCTAACTCAAGCTATTCTTAACTTGGTGTCTACCTTCAGTTTCTCTCTTCCACACACAATAATTTTAGTTTACTTCTTGTAGATGCTCACATCATATACCCAAAGTATTTGGTTCATGGCATTCAGAGTTGCTTGTTGGTCCTCTTGTGTTTCTGCGACTACTGCGATGTCATCTGCGAACCAGAGCATTTAAATATCTTCAATATTCACCTTGACACCTTTGAAGCCCAATTCTTGTTTTTTTATTGCCTCTTCTAGATATGCATTGAATAATACTGAACAGAGGTTGCATCCTTGTCTCACTCCTTTATTTATTTTGGCTTTTATTTTCCTTCTGGTTATCATTGCATGGTTATCACTTTATTCTCACATAAGCGATGGATTACTCTTCTGCCCTTGTAGAATATTCCAAGCACATCTATGCAGTATCTTGAACATCTTGCTCGATATGATTTTGCCATAACCTAAATCGGCTAAAAATTATATGCAACCTTCAATCATTAGATACACTATACATTGTTTAGTTTATATGCAGTTAACAAAACAGTAATATAGAATCTCAGTGCATGCCTGTCTTTCAGCCTCCAGAGCCTTCCTTCTTTCCTCCACAGCTGCTTCTTTCGCTGCTTTCTCCTCTTGCTTCCTCTGCCTTTCCTCAATAATTCCAAGACGCCTCTCCTCTTGCTCCTGTAAAAAATGTAGATAGATATAACAAATGCTCGATTATCCATGCTAATGGATGTATGATGAACAGGCAATCAAAAAACATGGATAACTGAAAAATGTGGAAAATATGGTCATGATATCTCTCAATATATATACGGAAACTACTTTTTCATTCCATGTGATCAATTATGAGTTTTTTTAGCAACAGAAAGTACATTTTTCCATTTTTCTACCATTTTATAAGTGGAATTATAGAATTAAAGAACACAGGATTATCATAAATTGAATAGCAGAGCATATTTTCCTCAAAGCTACACCGATCACACAGCCAGGAAAAAACAAATTACTGGTAAAGGACAAATTTTTACAAAGGATTACTAATGCGGTTTCATATTTATCATATAATACTGATTCAAATAAAGCACTGCAGATACTGATGTTTTTATAAATCAAGCCACTTTACTTTTCCACATAAACTTTTTAATTTTCACGACCCAGGTTTCGTTATAGCATTACATCATCATAAAGTGGTTTGATTTATAAAAACATCAGTATGAAGATTTTCCACCAAACTACACCAAAAACTGTTTTATTTAGCACTGTAGATAGTTAATGAGTAACTTACTTCATATTAAAATCAAGAATTTCCACGCCTTAAGGATAATATGGAATTCTCAGGCCTAATTAAAGTGACAGAAACAATTACGGGAAAGTACAGTGTACAAAAATTTTAAATTAAATCATTAAACACTTGAACAACTTGATTTTGAGAAATTAAAAACTTTTACGAAAGCCAAGGTATTATAAACTAGTAGGTAGTACAGCATAATGTAGTACAAATCTATCATGCATTTGTTCAAATTAATAATATTTGCATTGCTTATAATATTTAAGCACCTAAAATACTGAATTGAGAAGAATTATCTTTGGTACACAAGAAAAAGAAAGAGGTTTTACATGCTGTCCCTATGATCTTGTACCATTAGCTGTTATTGGAAACAGAAAATGTTGAATGTTACATAACATCAAATTTGCCATAATGTCAGAGGAATCATGGACATCCATTTCCATAGTGAAGTCTGAAAGTTAACTCATCATATATGTATATCATTTAGAACCCTCGAGTTCATGTGGTTTAATAAGTATCAGAAAAAGTATTATAGTTACAATCCCAGATGAATTTAAAAAAAGTATTGGGCCTCCCAATTAAGTGACATACAACTACTATATGTTGGCTCCCACGGTTTATTTTAGTTTTATTTATTTATTCTTAGTCCAAAAACAGCACTTTTTGGCCTTTACATCAGACTATTAACAGTGGAACAATAATGGAGACGAATTACAAACACCCAAGCCCTAGGTGGAGAAAAACCCACCCAGGCGGGAATCAAACCGCAACCCTTGGATTGGCATAAGAGGGCGTTACCCTACCACCACCGGGGCCGGCAAAGTGAGGTCTAGTGAGGTAGCCTTCCTTAGGTGAAATAAACATTGACATCTCTGCAATTTTGTTATTTTGCATCATATACATTTTGAATCCCAAAGTTTATCACATATTTAATATAAACTGCAAAAAACTACAAAGTCCTTTCTTAAGTTTTGATTCTTGAGTAAATTTAACTCAATAGTCCAGTAAACGAAAAGTCTGAGCATGATTGAGTCCCTTTCTGTGCAAAATAAAGATATGCAATATCGATTATGTAATAAATAGACACAAACCTGGCAATGAGCCATGAAATCATGCCGCTTGTTCTGTGCTTCCAACTCATTAATGAATGCAATTTCCTTCAGCTTCTCTTCTTCATCATGAGCCTTCCTCACAATCCCCTGCAGGTGACGCCTACGTTTTTCTTCCGCCCGACGTAGTTTTTGTTCCAGCTGTTCCCGCTTGGCCTCGATGTTTTGCGCCTTAGCTTCCCTGACCTCTCCAATCTGAGGAAAATAAAATAATACAGTTAATAAGGGGTGTTACTTCTCTTTTTTATTTAAAAATTAAGAAATGTTTTCCCAAATCTCTTTCTAAAAATATTACACCATACACTCCTAATTACCAAATAAGCTCAAACAACAGGTAAAACTTGTTCACTAAACTTCAGATGTTTACGAACAATTTTGTGTGAATCAGCATCCCATAGTCAGATGGATTCCACTGGTATTTTTATGGTTGGTGACCTAACACTCCCTGCCACACACCTTTGCGGCATCTTGTGGGGTGATATGTAGACGTCTCTTATGGACAATGTGTCTACTAATCTCCAGAAGTAGAGTAATCAAGTTTTAACTCATTATTCAACAAGAAAAAAATTTTTCTACATGTTTGCTGAAGTCTGTTTCTTATAGTAATTAAAACCTTTGGATTTACTATTTGGAATTCTAACAGTTTCAGATTATTAATCACTCATGTTGAGATCGGAAATTTCTTCACTTCATTTCAACAACAATGCTGTTTTTATTAAGCAAAATTAACAGGTAGATAAGTTATTTAATTTAAACATTAAAATTTGAGGGTGTAAACTAGAGCAAACAGAATATTTAACTTATTTAGGAAGTCTTTTAGAGGGAAAGAGTAAAAGCAGTAAGAGTATTGAAATAAATACTTCAAAAGGTACAGAAAATTTTACAAAGAGTAGGAAGTTGATGGTATGATTGTTAAGTACAGGCACAGAGAAAACACTGGTGATAGCTTGGATAAGGAGCATTGATTTTAGAAACACGCAAAGCTTTGTTATTATCAACTTTGAAGTGAATCAGTTAAAATTCTAGCATATTTTATTGTACTGAAAAAGATTTACCATACTTCCCAGCCCATAAGATGCACTTTTTTTGCTCCAAAATATGCTCTATAATCAGCCTGCATCTTAAGGCCTGAGGGTACACTGGAATAACTTTGACCTTTAAGACAAGCTGATTTAACAGAAAAGATACTCACTAAAAAGTATTTTTTTCCAGCATAAGATCTGAGAACAGATCTGAGATATGAGGGTTAAATAATTTAACCCTGGTATCTCAGATCCATTGTTAGTAAAACTTCAGAAATTAAGATACATATTACAGCATATTCTCTGAATCAATGAATTGAATTCCTCTAGAACCCTAATAACATTTCTTTTTTCAAACTCTTAATTGTGATAAACTTACTCATTATTACAGTAAAAGCATTATAAATTAGCTTCAGTAAAGATTAATCTCTATTTACCCAATATTTAGTAATGCATGAATTCGGTCCAAATATTAATACCTTTTTAAAGAGCTCACGAAGTTTCATAGCTTTCAACTCCTGCAGTCTCTGGCGCTTCTCTTCTGCCTGTGCCTGCTTGGCTTGATACCGGCGCAAAGTTTCTGCTAGTGAGCGCTTGCGTGATGGAGATGACAGTTTTTGGTGAAGTTCTAATGCACGACCAGGGTGCCGTGCTGCCATAGCTTCCAACTGTTCCAATGCTTCCATTCTTTCAGCCCATGACATTCCTGAAATCAGTCAGTCATCACAAGTCCATGTCTTAAATCCCCATGAAGACATTAAAATAATAGTGAAAATATTAAGTATAGTTCAACAAGCTAACATCTTTTAATATAATTTGGGACAAATGATGTCAGATGAATTTATGCCACAAACCAAGGTTTCTCACTGATATGATATGCAACAATTTCAGGTGACACTTCAACAGACTTAAATATGGAATGAATATGGTTAAAAAAATCAATAGATAGGTTTCAATTGACTTAGATAGCTACTAGAGGTTAAAATTGCATGGCATTATTGATGAACTTGAATAAAAGCAATATGGTATAAGTATTTAATTTTCCTAAACTGTATTAGTAATGCGCTTAGCTTAAATGTAGATGTAAAGAATTGTAATGACTTTATAAGAATCAGTAATAAGTATTGAGAAAAAGTAGCTTTAACGCATCCCTACTTTTTTATAATTAACTCCTTTCTACTTTCTTAAATTTTAACTACCTATCTTTTTTAACTTATCATAAGTTACGGAAATTCATGCAAATCACCTTTCTACATTTTTAATAGAAATGTAGTGAAACATCTTATTTTAGAACCACAACTTCATAAAGTTTCTTTTCAAAATAATGAACAAAACATTATGCCACCCCAGGTCTAGAGTATGTGCAGCGAAAACATACAAAATTGTGTCACCAGCACACATATTACTTTGCCCATTATTTTGGTATACTTACCTAAAGAGTAACATGATAATAACAATAAAGAATTATAGACTGAAATGATTTTTAATATTGTTCAAAGTGTTTAAAACAACATCAGTGACCTCTTTGGCATAAATATTTAATATTACTATAGTTTATGGATAAGGAGGGAATTCATGACAGGCATGTTAAGTAAGGAGGTTAAGAAAAGACAAGTGAAAACCTTGATATGGAGTATGGTTTTACACAGTTCAGAAACTTGTTCATTGAAGCAAGATGATGGACAGAATTTGGAAGCTTTTGAGAAGTGGGAAAGGAAAAGGATGGAAAGGATAAAATTGATGGATAGGAAATCAAACAAAGAAGTACTAGGCATCGTGAGGGAGGAGTGAGCATTCTTGTGAGAAATCCAAATAATGCAGGAAAGGTGGATATAGAGTATTTTGCTTGGCAATGGAATGCTGAAGACTGATAGAAGGGAGTGTGTATGAAAACATAATGGAGGAAGAAAAGGAAAGGCTTATCAGGCAATAATTGAAGGGGGGATAGAATGTATGCTGAATTGAAGAACAGTCATTAACAGCCAGGGGTTTCAGGTTTTGCCTTATTAGGCAAGGCTAAGAAATGTAGGAGTATACAGTTTGTGCCATCCAAAAACCTACCTTAAAATGGTAAAATACAAAATATATGCTGTTTGTAGGTATTATTTATCCAAAAGTTTTGAGTTAGTATAACCCATTCAGCCTTACTCTTTTTTTCGATGAAAAGAATAGACACTGTAGTCTCCACTTCATACAAAATATGGATATTTAAAATCACAGAAATAGTATATTTTTTAAGCAATAACACAATTTTCACATACAGTCCATATAATATGACATCCTCAGTACTGAATTCAAGCTTTCTATTTTAGACAAAGAGTTGGATTGAATTTTGATTCGGTTTAAATTAGACATATCGGTCAATTGGTGACCTTTAAATCATCCAATTATAATTATCTAATGATATTCAGTGTTTCAATTAATTTATTGTTGCAATCAATTCATTGTTTCAATTATTTGGCAGTACTACAGTTCATTAAGTCAATTATCTCAAATCACAACAACTAAAGAAAACAATGAATATCAAAGTCTAAATTTGTCAAGGCAACACTTACCAGCAAGCATATTTTCATATTTAGCTTCAATAGTTTCCCTGTCTTCTGGGGTCACTACTTCTAGCCTTTCATCCTCTTCATCTCCTGGGCCAGCACATGCCTCACCATCTGTTTCTGTTTCCTCAGTTTCTGTATCCACCTAAATTTTCACACAAGGATCATCCAGTAAAGAACTAACTAGCATAAAAAGAGACGTTTCAGGCGTGATATGGTGGAATATCATGATTAATTAAAATTGGCAATTTTCCACAAAATAAAATTTTATTAATACGACCGGTTTCAACATAACTACATCATCTTCTGGTCAAGAAGATGATGAAGTTACATTGCCAATTATTTATAAAATTTTAATTTGTGGAAAATTGCCAATTTTAAATAAGCACCTAGCATAAGCTTGCTATATGTAAAGAATATCAATTTCACAGTTCATGTTTATAACCTCCAACTACCAAGATAGCAATATATTATACTATGTGGGTCGTTCAATAAATTCTTAGGAACAAATAGGGAAACAAATCATTTTGGGCAGATTCTGTTTAAATTTTTCAACAATCTCCTTTTAGCTCAATGCACTTTTCCCATGGTTTCTCCAACTTTTTTCTGCTAACCATAAACTAGGATTTTGGAAGGTCTCCAAAATAGACATCTGCGTTGGCGATGACCTCCTTGTTTGACGTAAATTGTTTTCTGCAGAGCTATTTTTCAACTTTGGAAATAATAAAAGTCACTGGGGGCCAAATGTATTAAATATGGTGCAAGTCATAATAATTTGAACCATGATTCCATAGTTTTTGCCATAGAAACTGCACAGGTGTGTACCTGTGGATTGTCTCCATGGAAGAGAATTTTTTCTTTGCCAAAAAACTTTTTTCTAGGTTTCTTTGTTCAACTGATACAATATTTATGCATAATACTCTACATTTACCATTTGTCCTTTTTGCAAGTGATTGATGTGGATGATTCTGTACGCATCCCAAAAAACTTGGGGCCATCACCCTGTCGGACAATTCCACCATCTTTGGAGCCAAACTGCCTTAATAAACCCAATGTTTCAACTGCACTTTTGTCTCTGGATGCTTCGTCCGAATTCATGTATTGATGCAAAAAGTCATCAAGATTGTGACAGAAATATGTCAAACCAACCACTAAATTGACTACACAATTGTATTTATTCTCCACTGATTGTAAACGTGGCACCCTTCCAGCCAAGATTTTTTTCACACCCAATTTTTTGTGCAAAATTGAAAGTACCATACCTTACGTGTTTTTGGCCTCAACTACTTTGCAAACTTTGGTTCATCAATCACTTAAAAACATATCATGGATTTTGTCAATCATTTCTGGAGAAGCCACTTCCACTGTACATCCCAAACGATGTTCATCATTTGTGAATGCAGAGCCACATTTAAACTCAGTTACCCATTTGTAAACAGTTGCAAACACAGGACCAGATGGGCTGTGAGCTTCTTCCAGCTCAGCTTTGATCTCTTCCACTCTAAAGCCTTTTAAACTGAATTGTTTTTATCACTGTATTAAAATCATTTTCTTCCATTTTTCTAAATAAACAAAAGTTTGTTGCTTCAATCGACCATGAAAAAGAAACCACTTAGTTAGTAGTAGTTATTGGGGGAGGCAAATAACAGCAGAGGTCATTTGTGCCAGAAGGAATATGTGGATAATTCAATAGTGGTAGCATATTCAGGGTATGGAGGAAGGGTGGAGAGCTGATGGATATAGCCGAAACTTTAGCAGCAGCCTAATGAGTTATAAGCTTACTAAATGCAGCACACCTTTTCTGATACTATGAGTGCCATCTCTTGGATTTTCCAAGAAATCTACATTGGCATAAACTTTTGAAATTCAGGTATATATTTTTATAGACAAATACCCTAAATGATAGTTCTCTTTTATCTGCAAACCTAATCATCATTTGGAAGTTTTGAAACACTTACTATACAAAGAAGCATAACATATAGGAAAGTTTCATTAGATGAGTTTCGTATGATTAGTGATAAGTATACAGGTTTAATTTAATAATCCCTTAGTGACTTTTAAAATTACATCAATTTAAATTTCCAATCTATAAAAGTTATAAATGTATATTTATAATTGTGTTAATTTGCTTAAGAATATAAATGGTTCAAATTTAAAGTTTGTCGGCAGTAAAAATGAATGAATATTAGGGAGTAAATGCCAACGTGGAGAATTTTTTTAAATGTAGCTTCAAACAAACTGACATAGCCATTTAGTGATATGAAAACAATTTAAAAGTGTAAGCATTTAAATTCTTTTACGATCCAAAAATTCTAAGGGTTGTTAAATTTTATGCATAAATCTTGGCTTGTATTTACCCCACTCTTTCATACTGATAGGCTGTCTTCCAATTTGCAACAAACATTTTTTTAACTCATCCACAAAAATATTTGCACAAAACAATTTTTTTAGCCAACAAGTATTTACATCCAACACATCAGTACATGGTTTATGCATACATTTTCAATCATTAAGCTGGCAATGACCTCTACTATAATTTATAATCACCATACCAAAGGGATAGTGGCTATAAATGATAATATGATGTGTTTCTTCTGGTCTACTAATTACATGACACAGACAGGGATATTTTAGCCATTGTCCAAAAAGGTGTTTGTTTAATCAGATTTAAATTTTCCTGTTTGATTATTGTTTATATTTCAAACAATAAACTCACCTCAATTTCAGTTTTTTCTAATTCCATAATTTCTTGCTCCAACTTTTCTTCTTCGGCACTTAACTCTTCTGTTTTACGAAGTACTTCATCATTTATGAGATTAGAATCTGAATCTAATGATTTTCCTTCTGGAGATCCTTTTCCCCTGCAATGATATAAATTGGTTATTCAACCTAACAGACAATCAATTGAGAATTGTTCAATGCTCTGATATAAAGGCAAATTACCACTTACCCCAATTCACCAATAACATTTGATGCATCTTCCTCGTTGTTTTTCTCATCATTTCCAACACCATTCATCATATTCTCCATTCTTTGGGAAATGTCTGCAAGGATGCCATCTTCATTCATTGAGTCACATTTGCTCTTTATGCTGTTATCCTTGGATTTTCTTCGTTTGTCAAAGTCTCGCATGGGAGAGAGTTCGATTGCCATATTTTTTAATGAATCAGGACTTGGTTCATTCATGGCACTTTTCTGGGTGTTAATGCTGTTCAAATTCGCCACTTTTTTGCTGATAGAATTTACTTTCCCATTCCCTGAATGGCTCTGGTTTTTCTGTAAAAATATAAATAGAAATTTCCATGAGTCAATATTTGTTTGTTTGTCAATTCACTTGTTCACAATGCATAATTATTGTAATTTTCCAAAATTGCATGGGATTGCATGCACTCACACTGAATTAATGCAAATAAAATTAATTATGTGATAAGACTTACAATTTAATCTGTCTCATTAATATTTCATTAAATGCATTTAACAAACACTTATAAATGGTAAATAAAGCAAATTATGTTAAACTGAATATTCTATTCATGAGTAATATCTGACCATTTAAGGACTGAACATGTTTATAAAGGACCAGTAAGTACCACCAATGAAAGTGTTTCAGCTAGCACTGATGAACAACACATAGCATAAAACCCGCATATTTCAAAAGCTCAGCTAACAGTCTCTTCCTTTAACAGTTACAATCTTTCTCCATACAGGCATATTATATTAAATTTCCATTATGTCCAAAAACATTAATACAGCGATTTTTTTCCAACCATAATGTAAATAGAGCCCATGTATGCAATTTAATTATTATTTTGGGTTTGTAATTGAACATTTAAGTGTTAGGATATTAAAAGTAATGACACTAAATATAACACATGACCAACTACTAATATCAGTTCCTGATGACATTTTTACTAGGAAGAATTAAAAATCAAACCTTTTGAACATTTAATTTTAAAATACTAAGATGCTGAGAATTTAAAAAAATTACTAAAATCTCAATAATACTTTCAACTGCAGTTTGATGATACAGGAGGAAATTTCAATTACCTTTCCATTGCCACGAGATCTGCCTTCCTTAGGTGGTGAAGGTGAATGAACCTTAGAGTGGCCTCCTAATGATGTCAAAGCTGGCAATGATGTGGCTGAGCTCGGACGCTGGAATCGAGTCTGAGGGAAACTTCTTCTGGCAGGCTCTTTTACGGCCCCATCAACAGTCAAGCCTGCCTTTGGATCCTTTTTGGCCAAAACTTTTGTGATGTTTCCAGCACTTCGAGACAGAGATGATCCCAGACCACCAGAATTTTCAACTGCTGAATTTTCTAATGCATTTACATTAAGGGATGCCACTTTACTAGCGGGAGAAATTCGAGATCTTGATGATCTGTTTCTCACAGTTTCCCACCCTTGGGAGTCATCTGCCAGTACAAAATGATATTATTAATACACAAGCTAAACATTTAAAATAACAATAAAAATAAATTCCTTGCAGAAGTAACACAGTTGGAGGTCTAATGCCAATGAAGGAATGATTTAAAAAAATATTCATAATTCATCTTTATTACTCAGTTATGAATAGCTGGTAAATTTGAAAAACCCTTCCAAAGTTCTACTATTCTCACCCAATACACTACATTTTATTTTTGGGTACTCATATATCAAAGTTTTTTACACAATTTAAAATCATTAACAAATCCTAACACAAACGCAACCTTCCTGTAAGAGGTAGAATTGTAACCCCATGTCATTTGAGTTTCCCCTGACTGAACAACATTATCTCCCTGGCTACAACTGTAAGCAAATGACCATCCTATGAAATATTTATTTTAGAGATGATTATTAGAAAGTGTTGACAACTTTAGCTGTTGCCACAAAATGAAACAACTAAACATTATCAAGAACCACACAAAACTGTACAGAGTTCCCTTAGAAAATTTGCAAAAGATGTTAGTATACATTAGCCCTGGCAGTTAAACACAATTAGGATGTGGTTAGAGAATTGTACCCATATGAAGAAAAAATTAAACTTTCAGGAAATTGAAAACAGATTTTTAAAGAGCAACCAGGTGAAGTAGCACAAGGATGGGCTAAATTGTCTTTCAGGCTAAGTCCTCAATGAAAGAAAGGTATGTAGGAAAAAAAAATCCCTCCAATAACTTGTGTCATGCTATTAAACTTAAAATTATAAAAAATTAATAAACAAGAAAGATTTCATTGTTTTCAGTGGCACAACAGATGTGGTTTTCATTGTTCGTTTTATTAAATTTTCTATTCATTAAGAGTATATGGTGTGTAATTATCAGACCTTTATAATTCTCTTATATGTGGTATACGTACACATAAGTATATAAATATCACTTATTATGTGGATAAATATAATTTAGTTGTAACTAGTTTAAATAAATTGAAACCACAGAGAGCAATAATCAATGGAAAAGAGATAATTTGAAATAATTATGAGCAAATATATTTTGAAAATTAAATTTCCACCAGAATGATTATAATGATTTGGTAACGATATTTCTGGTAATTTTTGGAAATTTACTATCATTGAAAAACATCCAAAATTTGCAGGTTTAATGAATTCTTTAACATAGGTATGAATGTGCCAAACTTTCAGCTAACTGCACATCATAAAGGTATATGTGATCTTTTATATTAAATAATGCTTTCTATTCATAATATTTTGCTTTTTTCTTAACTTTTGCACATTTATAACTAAAAATTTGACTCATCTCAATGAAAAATTTAATAACTATTATTAATACCTACACGATATACAGGGTTTGTATAAAAAGTATCAGTAACAATTTTTTTCCTCCTACGTGTGTGAAGTGCTGAATTCAGACAAATGATTAAGCATAAGCATGATCACAGATGATATTGCATTGATAAGATGACAGTGCACACCGTTTTCACTAAAAATTTGGCAATGTGAAAGATCTGCACTTAACTCATCCCAAGGGCCTTGACGGAAGACCAAGTGCAGAGTCAAGTGTCTGCTTGCAAAGACCTTCTGCACCGGCATCGTGATAATTCCCCAACCCCTAAATAGACTTGACTTGGTACCAACAGAAAAGTGGTCAAAGTGAAATCCTTGCTCCAAGGACACCATCACAGGACCCTAAGTGCCAACAACGAAGATTGCACACATACCCTTAAGGGCTGTCTCGAATCCAGCATCCAGCTACCAGGGAACCTTTGAGTTATGGACAAACCTCTGGCGAAAGTGTATCAAAGCTCAGGGGATGTACTTTGAAGAATTTTGAGGCATTGTAGCATTAGCTGAAATAAATCTATTTTTCTGAAAAATTTCCTGATACTTTTTATACAAACCATGTATAATTAGGAAGACATAATGGGTATCATCAACGGTAGGGATGGCCAAAATAAAAAAATGCCTTGATATTTCTAGTCACTAAAGCACTCACTCTAGTCACTAATCATATACACTGATATTATTTTCCAGTACCTCTGATATTAGCTGCATTCACCAATTTTTTATTCAATGCATTTAATCCAAGCAATATTTTCAATTGTGTATGAAAATAATTACCAAATTAATTAATAACTAAATAATATCAACAAATTCTACCACTTTCTTCTTTTTCCTTAGGTTTCATTATTGATTTTATTTTTACTAATTACTTACACTGGTATATTATTAGAAACAGCAAAATATTTCTTTGGTGCTGATATTTTATCAGTTTCTTTAATGGCATGAACTGTTCAAAGTTAACTTGGTTATAATTCCATGCAAATATTGATATTAGATTTGCTGGCTGTGAAAAAAATTACTTAAAAACATTAATCCACACCAAATGCATATTGATTTACATTTCAAAAATACAATATGCAACATTTCTCCATAAAAATATCAGTAAAATAATTCAAAATGCAACTTTTTGTCACATAAAATCTTTTGAGCATGACAATTTCAATTATGGTTGAAATTATTTATTTAAAATATTTATGAATGTAAGTTATTGAATAAATGCATCTTCAATGTTATCAGTATCCTAAAACATTTGAACGACTATCATCCACTATGCCATACTAAGTCATCCCTAATCAATGGAAATGCAGTGTTCACATTAAAGAACATATTATACTGAAACATAATTTTATGAAATTACACATACCATCTTCCCCAGCACTGGGCTTCTTACTCATTTCAGAGACAGGTAGATCACTTGTAGATTCCTCCTTCAAATTTGGGCTCGCTGCTTTTGCTGGTGTCTTGGTATTTTCAACAGGGCCTCCTTTCACTTTGTCGGCCCAACTCCTCACAGTGGAAGCAGAGGAGGTGGAGGAGGCCGAACTGTGCAATGATGAGTTGGATGCAGTCTTTCTCCCTCCTCTTGGGTGCTGCTGTTCGGCAAGTTTGCTGCTGCCACAATGGTGCACAGCCCATGAGCTGCGTGACTGAACGATTAATTTTAAGGCATATGTATCAAAGATCAGGACAATAGTTTCTTGCAAGCTTATATGCAGTCTCATGCAACAAAGAATTGTCACCAGTCCAAACAAATTTTTAAAAGCCAAAGCTTTGTCAGATATGTAAAAGCTTTCAGTGATAATTAATTAGATGGAACTGACATTGGCAAATGTGCCCAAAATAATGGGAATTATTGACAGCAAAGTTAAACCCAAGTTTCCAATAGCTATCAATGCATGCTAATACCAAAATTGAATAATTAACTCCCAAATTTGGCAATATAAAATCCAAAGGAACACCGACTTGTTTCTAAATATGTATCACACATTGAAAAGATAAATTTCAATACAAAGATAAGTGCAACATACATATTCTTCAGAATCCATTACACAATCACCCAACCTTTAAGAATAAAAAGTAGAAATATAATCGCCAAATAAATCTACCTGCACTTTCTCAAAACACTTTAAAGCAAGTTGAAAACTACATGCTGACTGAAACTACAAGAGGCTAAGCACAGCCTTTGAAGCAAAGTATTAAAAATAAAATCTCCCACCTTTGCATAAAAGTACCTTCTCAGAATACTATGGGATTACTTTTTCACTCATAAGCCATTAGTCACAAAATTGCAATTTCTGATACAAAGCCATCAAAATTATTCCTTGTCCATTCAAAGTTGGAACTCCAATGCCCCACAACTGAATAAGAAGGTAACACTTTTTTCTTGAACAGAGATTTTATACCATTTACAACTCCACTCCTGTCAAATTAAGAGGAATGTTCTATTTTCTATATTCAGTCTGTAAAATTGTATAACTTCAAAAGAAAAAATATTAACAATTTTGCATGCACTTACGTTAGAACTGAAATTGATCAATTTACTTCCACAATTATCAATTATCAGTCAATTAATTTTCAACTAAATCCAATAATAATTTTAAATATGACTCAAATATTACTTTTATAATCAATATTTTAAAAATATCTAAGTTATAACCCATAGCAAATTATTTACCTACATATCACAATAGAAATGATAATTACAATATGGTTTCAATTCCCACAGCCCATTTTCATAAATGACTTAAGAAGACATTATAATGTTTCTGATAATATCTTAAAAATGTAATTGCTTATTGAGAAAACTCTTTTAATGTCAAAATGATTCTTAAATGTCTTATTGCAATGAGCTCTGGTGCCCCATTTCTCCAAAGCCCCAGTCCTTGTTGAATACTCATAATGCACCTTCTAATGATATTACTGACTTATCACATCTACATATTTAAAAGTCTGATAAAGAACGATTTAGGTTACAACTATAAGTATTTTTGATAACTTGCAAATTTTCTTGTAGCTAGAGGATTCGCTTCTGATCTTTACTCTAGGGAGTACCGGCAGAAAAATGCTAATTATGGTGAGGATCCGAAAATTGAAAATTAAATCCACATTGCACAAACCTAAGTTTTGAGACAGTCATAGGAGATTTATCTGGCCAAAAAATTTGAGGACATTTACTTTGGTTTAGTTAGATGAATCAGGTCAATGTCTTTTGCAAATCAGATTCCGATCAGAGATTAAAAATTTCATGTCTTTTAATATATGTTTCCATGAAAAACAGGCAAGATACTGAGCATAAAACTCATGAATATGCATACTATTTAATTACAATTACAGCTTGATATGGTAACGTCTTGAAATTCTTAGTGATAAAGTTTTGGCGATAGGAATATCCAAATTTATTTATTAAGTAATTAGCATGATGACACTGAATGGTGTGCACCATCATTATTCACTAAAGGTTCAATTCATCAACTTCCAGACAATATGCCATGAGTATTTGCTAGAATATGTGGCAGGGGTTGTTAAGGCACCACCATGAACATGTAGGGGAAGAAATCAGGAGAGATTGGTATTTGTCAGTGTATCACATTTATTGTGAACAAGAATTAAGCAAGGGACAAATAATGTCTGGAATCTATCAGTTCCAGAGTCCATATAATTCTCCAATTTTGTAATTTTTATGTGACTTAACATGGTAGTGTGGGACTTGAATTATTTCATCAATGTCATATTTAAAATCACACAACTGAAACCTAGGGTGCACGTTTAATCCAATACATTTCTGTGAGTCTCCAAGGGCTAGCATCACTGCTTATGTAACAATTGTCTACAAATAAAAGTATAATTTTTAATAAGATATTAGTTTTATAAGTAATCTAAATTTACTTGTATTTGTCACCTGATATTTGTCATTTTATTCTCATAAATTATTGGTATTTTAACATTCTTTTTTACATTAATCTTAAATTTAAAAACCATCATATGATCCAACAAATATTTACGAGATCAATGATCTAAGATTCCTAATAAAAAGCTTCATTTCCAAAAAAATATTACCATCCCTACTTTTGGCAACTAATGCTCTAAGATAAGGAAAGCATGCATGTAGGTAAAATGAATGAAGAAACACATAAGGACAAAAGCGGTGCTCAAAATATGTACACATGTAAGCAGTCATGTTCTTTAGGGAAGCCATGCATAAATAAAAACCCAAATGGACCATGTATGTATTTACACCCAGTATTTAGTTGAAATAAGAAATAAACCAACTATGTATTCAGACACAGCATGTAATGCAACATTTTTACCACTAAAGCATTATTTCACAACAGTTCAAACAACAACCAACCACACTATTGCATTTAAAAACAATTATGGACAACACCAGGACACAAAAAGAGCAATGACACTTTAGGGTACCTGTATGTTGCTCAGGGATGAATGCACACCATGTGATCGTACATCTTTCCTCACTAACCCACTGAGGGGAGTTCGACAAGAGGCAACACCCCCTGCAGGAGTGCCACTAGTTGGTCGAAGCTGTCAAAACAATGGTTTTTATGGTTGCTACATCAGAGTAATGACTCAACATGATTAAGTATATATATTTTTAAGCCTTTTCCATGAATCACACCATAGACATGATTCATTCATAAGAATTGTATTCACACACCATCAATCTACAATAAAAAATAGTTCAATGCTCTAATGTAATCTTAAGCTTATCAACTCCCTTAATAACTGAGGCACTTAATATGAGGACAGAGAATGAAGTTATAAACTACCAACACCTAGAATATGCCGTCACCTTGTAACAGAAGAAATTATCTTTTGAATGAAGTTTTCTAGCATCATGATGATGCTCACATTAAATACTTTGTTTTTGAGTTACAGTATCTAATATATATGACAGAGCAAGGAAGAAAAAAATCAAATACCAAAAAATTAACATCACAAACACCTGTGGGTACTTCATTTTAGCTTCAATGCCATCACTATGACCCAATCAATCAATAACAAAGAAATTGACCTTAAAACTGGTTCTGCCAAATTCCAATTCTACTGTTACCATATTAACTCATTTCCTCTTTATAACTCTAATTTTTTAATTCCAGCTCATCTGCCAAATAGTTGTTAACTCACTTTCAAATATGCATGTCACAAGTGGCATTATTTCATGTACTGTACATCATCTTGTACAAATGAATATTTTTGCAACATCTCGGGTGCAAACTCAGTATACTCTTGCTCCTATTGTGGCCTTTGCGTAGACTTTCAGAACCACTCCATTTTAAATGGAATTATTTAATGGAAACATACAACAAGACACACCATCTTAAAAATCCAATAACTAAATTTGCACTTTGGAAAGTCAGGTATCATTATCCACTTAGCAAAAGGCATACATGATACAATCTCTGATCACACTCAAATGGATTCAGATTGTTAATACAAGAAATTTGATTATGCTCAATAATTTTGCATGAATCCAAGAACCAGTCAAAGAGTCCAATGGGTAGTTTCATTCAAATCTGTTTTGATACCACTTTACTTTTACTGGTTTACTCTCCAAATCTCTCTTTCCTTCATTTTGAGATATGACAAGCACAGGTACATCAATTATGAGATTTGCAAACCTTGGAACAACTAAGGCACACAAGATGTCAAATGCTACTGAGGCAAAATGAGAATTTCGAATCAGACTTATTCTTAATCGTCAGTATTCTTAGTATATTAGTAGTCTTCATTGATAGTGTATTACCACTGAAAAGACTTTCAATCTTGTTCATCTGCAATGAAATAATGACAATTTCAAAACTGTTAAAATTATACCAGCTTAAGAGATGATGGATTCCAAAGATTGCTAACACGTGACCATAATTATGACTGATTTGATATTATTATAATCTATATATTTATCTAAAAAAAATTCTGCCCAGTGTGTTCATGCACAAATATTTCAATGTTCATGAAAATTTCTTAAAAATAGGTCCTATATTTTTTAGTAAGGACATTACCTTAGGCATTATTTATTTTACATCCATCTCACAATTTCAAAATAAACACCTAATTAATCATAAATCACTAATTAAAAAATCTTACTCAAGAACATGTATATCCACAGATACTTTTTTCATTTAATTTCACGCACAATATTTTATAATTTAAAATCAAAATATGCTACAAATTTTTAAAAACATTCTCCTTTTATATTTTAGAGTAAATACTTTTGTAGCATAAATGTATGAGAGTGAATTGGGTAAAAATGAATGAATGTATTAGAAAATATAGGAGTAGAATGGAGATATAGGTGACTTATCCAGAACCTGTACATGCCCCACACTGCTCAGGCTCATGTGGTGGATTGAAAGGCAAGATGGGCACCTGTACTTTCCAACAAACACATGAAGGCAATTGTAAAAGAGGCATGGGAAGAACTGGGGATAAGAATGGAAGTTGGTGGGGAATTATAAAAAATCAGTTCAGTTTGCAGATTATCAAGATTTAATTAGCCAGTCAGCTAAAGGGCTACAATTGCTGTTGAGTGAATTAGAAAAATCAGAGTCATGGGTATGGGAAGAGACTAAATGTAGAGGAAAGAAAATTTGAGGTTTTCAAGGAGGAGGAAAGCTAAGTTAAATGTTAAACTAGCAGTACAAAAATTAGAGAAAGTGGAACTGTTTAATTATCTTAGGGGTTATGGACCCAGATGGTTAAAATAGATGGAGATCAGAATGAGAATGGCAAAGACAAAGACGTTTTCATGAGAAGGCAACTGATGACAGGGACGTTGAGTAAGAAACTTTAACAAAAGGTAGAGCAAACTTTGATATAGAAAGTGGTTTTGCGTGGCACGAAAACATGGTGGTTGGAGCCAGATGATAGATATTGATTGGAGGTTTTTGAAATGTGGGTGTGGAGAAGGATTGAAAAGTAAAATGGATGGAATGCAAAACCAAAGAAGAAGTGCTAAAGATGATTGGGGAGGACAGAAAGTTGTTGGGAATTGGGTAAACTATGCCAAGCAAAAGATAGTTGAATTTCACTAATCACAGTGAGAGAATTGTTTGTAGGCCATGACTGTGTTTTACAAGACAACACTCTTTATAATGGCAAAATATTTTCCCACACCTAAGTAGAAGACACAGGTGAAGAGAAACAGATATCATTTCCAAGCATATGACAAACCACAACACTCACAAGGTATTTTCACGATGAATAGAGGAGAAGCTGGCAACTCGATAAAATTTCTCCAATTGACCATCAGTACATAGGTGTTTCGATACTAACTTTGAGCTTCTACTGTAGTACTAATGTGTACCAGGATTAGTAACTCTTAAAATTGGCTCTGAAAACTGAGGTAATGTGATTTTGAAAACAGCAGGGAACAAAACCCCTACTTTCAAACACTACATACCCAAGCATGGCATGGGATCCAAACTAACAACCTTCATTTTCCCTATCATCTTCGTCACCCACTGATCTAAGTGGGTCAGTAATCATGTTTCATCATTAGGAATATATTAATTTACTTGTTTTTGAATATTAATTTTATTGTAACCGGTTCAAGGATTGTCGAGGAACTGAATCTAACAAACAAAGTAGAATCAAGCATCATGTGGTGAAATTGGTACATGGGAATAAAAATATTAAATTTTCCTCTGGCCTGTATTTTTTTAATACTAATATTGCATGGGTTTAATCGAGTGGTTTTTCCCATTAATTCATTAAATAATGTCAATAAAAATATATGAAAAAGAAGACCACAACAAATTCCAAATTTTAAAGATGGAAATGTTTCACTTATTAGTCTCCATTTCTGCACTGGAGGGCATTACTGTGACAAATCATAATTTACCTGGCGCATTGCAGAGGGTGATGTTTTGCTGGTCCTTGCAGTGCTTTCAGTTGATGATTGCCTCTTCATTGACCATGAACTCGATGCACTGCTCGTCCCTTCAACCACTGTACGGCTCCTCATTAACTTCGGCACTTGACCAGTTGCCGGAAGAGCTGAGGAAGAACGGGCAAGAACACCTAATGCAGGCCCTCCCAACATCCCCCTCCCAGTTGCTAATCTTGAGGGTGTGACTCTGGCCCTGGTGATGTCAGCTCTCCCACGTCCCTTTGGGACTTCCGTTTCACTCCTTAGGCTTCCTCTCAAACCAGGGGCATCTGTACCTTTAGCCCCAAGGACCCCCACTAAGGTTCCAGTTATACCCCGACCCCTTCCACCTACCCTGGCAAGCAACCCTCTGGCTCCAGGCACATCCTTTCCCAACCCTGTGGCAACAACCTGATCTTCACACTTACCAGACAAAGTCCTTTGACCAGCAGGTTGTAAGGTCTTGTTCTGAGTGGTGATCACTTTGGCAACTTTAGTCGAATCACCAAGAGACTGGACTGAATTTGGTGCCTGTTTGACAGAGGGTGAGGTATCCAAGAGATCATGATCTGGTTGGGTAGATGAATCAGTGGTGAGAGGTAATTGAGTCTCTACAGGAGCAGCAAGTGATGCCTCCCACCCTGTTTGCTCTTCCTCTGTCTGAGAAGCTTGGCTGACCATATTTTTTGGTATCTCATCTTCAGAATTCACATATGTTAACTGGTCACTTGGAGGGCAATTATTACAGTGTTCTTCAACTTGAGTCCCACGGTTTTCACTTCCCATGGATTCAACTTTCAGAATTGATGTTTCAGCAGAACCAGAAACCATCACTTCAACAACAACATCATTTTCAACTTCATTTATGGCACTAGTTGATGAATCAGGGTTCCCAATGGTTTTTTCGTCATGCATATCTGTAATAGCGAGCACATTTTCAGTAGGAGGGCTTCGATGGCTTTCTGAATTGCTGCATAGCTCCTTCTTGGCTTCATCAACCTCTGACAAAACACTTAATGCAGAAAGGGTTTCTGAGGTCTCTTCTTTGGGCACATCAGAAGAATCATCAACACACTTTGCAGGCTTTGGTGACTCCTCCACTTTACCCCTTTCTTTGGGAGCATTTGCTCTAAGAGGAGGTGAATACATGCTAATAATTCTGGTGGCTATTGTTCCTTCGGCTGAATCTTGTGAACTGGTATCACTTTTTACTGAATACTTACTGGAAACTTCTTTTTCAAAAGTTGATAGAGTATGAGCCTGAAATAAAAGCTCATATTAGAAAAATTCATCTCTGCAACAGCCAATGCATTGTAGATTTCAACTCAAAAAATTGAAGAACAAAAACCTTTCCAGGTGAGGATTTCCTAATTTCCCATGTGAGAGAGGTTGGCCGCTGTGGAGGTGGTGTGTTTTCATATTCCCACTTCAATTTGAACCATTCAATCAAGTTGTAGAAGTCTCTGGTGTAATTTTCCAAAACCATGATGACTTCCTTTAGAAAAATTAATTTTTTTAGTCATAGGAATTTTTAAATGAAATTATTTTAATATTATACTTACTTTACATTCTGTAATGCTTTCATCAGATTCACATGTTTGGTAAATGTCATCAACTGCCCTTTGAAGGTTACCAAACAGGAAAGCCCAATACCGTGCTTGAAGCTCTAAAATAGAAAAAAAAATTCTTTGGCCATTCTTTGCTTTTTGGATACTAGAAAGAGACCTGTTGTAAGCCTAAGAACATAATAAATTTTAAAAATACTCTTAGCGAAGCACAACCTTTATTCTGTGGATATCCAAGCATCTTAAGAAAATAGGAGAACAATCATAAATCGAGTGTCTAGGAATCTGACAACACAGGAACGGCAACTTGATTTCAGGCAAACATTATTTTATAAAAATAATGAAACACTAACCAGATTTTTTATCACGTCCAGTTGAAGCCGACCTGACTCTCGATTTTGTTAACGTTGTTGACCGTTTTGTTGGCCTCAAATTCTCCTCCTTCTTTCCTTCAGGAAAAGGTAACCTAGGTGATGTGGGTGGCTTCTTCGATGTGGCTTTTGCTGAATTGGCTACAAATAAAAATATTTGTGAATCTCCAACACCGTGTTCTAAAGGCGTGTCACGAAATAAACTTATCAATTTTATTCAGAGTATAGGTTATTGACTTATGAAGCTATTCCAATGCTGGTAATTACAAAAATAAATGAAAAACATTTCCTAAAAGGTATTTCTAAATTATGGTAAGTACACCAAATGAAAGACGCAGCACATCTATTAACGTTAAGCGAGAACTATAACTTACACGCTTCGGATAGCATTTGATCTACAGGAACACTGAATGCAATCAAATTTCTGGCAGCTCGTCCCTCTTCCTGAACCAACAAACGAACCTCTTCCATCGCTAGAGTTTTTCTAAAACTCTGTTTTAAACGTAAAGAATCTGTCATTTTTACGATCCTTGATTACACATTCATAAATTAAAATGTGTAATAATGATTACATCAAATAAAAGATGCCGACTCTCTTCTTCATAATTGTTCTTTGGAAATAACTGAGGTAATGCTATTCAACAAAAACGAAGATTGAATGCAGTGAGCCATCGAACACAACAAAAACAAATGTTTTCACTTTCGCACAGTCTACACATGATCACAGCTGTTCTTCGTGAAGGGCAAACTAGAAATTTTTGGATTATGTAGGCTAAATAGGAAGATCTTTTCTTGTCGGATACTATGAAAAAGGGCGATTTTAAAAGAAAATTCCTATTTTTCTCTTTTTAATTTGATAAAACAACATACATGACTAAGAATAAAAGAACATTTGACTGTTAAATTTCTCATCGGCTGCTGCGGCTGCAGTTCGATAGAAAAAACAATTGAACTTGACTGAGCCGTAGTGCCCTTACCTTTTCAAACGTATCATATTCTAGGACATTGATAACTTAAAAGGTTAAATTCGCTATGTCTTCGTAGTTGATAAATAAAGTATCATCCTCCTTCATTGATTATTCCATTTGAGAAATAACAGAGGAAGACCCTCGAAGAGCCATTTACAGATTATAACAAATTGGTAAAAATGCAACCTTTGAATATCAAATCTGAAAAATAAAACGATGGCTTTCTAATAGAAACACACTACGTAATTGGTGAGATATCACATATACCCGAATAAAAACTCATTTAATTCATTTCGCAATGTGTCGTAGGAATAAACGCAAGATGTAATAAATGGTATAGAAACAAAGTCATCACTTAGAACGAACTATGTAGAAAAATATTTTTTTCACTGTATGATAAAACAAACGGAAATAAGGATATAATTTATACCAAATACAGGCGACACTAAATCTTACGCATGACAGCAAGACATGGGTTTTATTTCAGCGATTGATAAGCAAAATTAAATTTAAAGTTTTGAGAAAGATCCAAGGGGGTCGGTTCCGAATTAGATAAAATATGAAATAAATTCATGGGCCGAACTGCAAATAAGTAATTGAGAAAGAGTAAAAGAAATCGTCGAAAATGAAAAGATTGGGTCAGTATAATGGATGACAACTGAAAATCAAAATTGTTATAAGAGAGTGTAATAGATGTTGTTGATACACTAACAAAAGATGCAGCAACACCTTAAGTGAGATTTAAACCTGCCTAGGCTGCCGATTGCAAAGGAAATGGCTCCATGTAATTATAAATCCAGAAGTCTATGTAAGTAACAATTTGGATGAGGTACATATTTAAATATTCATTAAGGTTATTTCCATAATGAGCAGAACTTTTGTTCCGTGTAAGTTTTTGTAAATACTCTAACTATTCATCGCTGAATACCTAGACAAAATTCCACATCCTTTTCAGCTGATATTAAGAAAACCCTTCCACAGCACAAAGTCAAGGGCTTTGTCCCAGGGAAGGGTTGTAGCACAAAAAGGCTGTGATTCGAGAGTCCCTCTGTTCAGCTTGCAGCCTTAACCTTTTCATCTTAGGTTTTAGGCCTGCAGCAATCACTAACTTTTGGTCATACAAGACTGATTCTTACCCTCTACATTTTATTTATTTATGTATCCATGTCATTATCATAGTCTGTGGAGACGTTTTCACTAGGTTTTTTTTATTTTCCCCATTAAATCGAGCAACCAAAATCCCATCGCCTTTATTGAAGTGTCATTTCATGGTAATACTTACTCCACTGGATTTATAATTATAGATGTTATGCGAATTCCTCAAATTAAAGAAAGTAGATAGGTGTTAGCTGAAGGTATTAGAACATAATTTGAAGCCTCTATGAGTCAGAATTCATAGGTAAAAGAGACTGAGGGGAAATCAAAATGCCCAATGATAGTAGAGGAATTAACAGGGTTTATCAGTATAACCAGTGCTTTTTAACTTAAAAGTTGGGACAAGCATGGGAAGGACCAGAAAGTGACTGAAGATGGACTTTTAGCTCATTAAGTCATAAAAAAATGTAAGAAGATAATAAAGAATTGTTTAAGTAATGAGATTCTAAAAAACAGAAAGGTTAAGTAAAACTTTCAATAGGAGGCAATAAACCCAAATAGGTTGATAGGTTTCCACTGATATTTGGGCAGATTTGAATGAGGGTGTTGAAGGCTAGGACATAAGGAAGAATGTTGGTTGGTTGGTTAACAATACAGAGAAAGGAGAATCAGCTTATTATATGACATAAATAGTTTACGAAGAATTGAGAATTGAAGGAGGAAATAATATATGTATGCATATAATTAGGGCCAATAAGAATATAGACTGGGAAAAAGTGCTTGCCACAACTAACCTTCTCTTTTGGAGACTTCCAAAATTCACCTCTTATAGAAGACTAGCTATGATGATATGTGTTACCCTGTAGCTGTCACTCAATAAGTTGCTTCCTTGGGTCATTAAATATCCCCCATGCCTAAGACTTTTGAACTCATTTTATGCATTCCTTCTTTGATACAACAACCTACTTTACCTACCAGGTCCAAAGGGACCTTACATTATGAGTCTCGTTCCTAAAATGATTGAGACCCTTGAATGACATAACCATTTGCCTAGTCCACTTTCTTATGACCTAAATGAAAGTATCTATTGAACATGTGTTGTAAATTCATAATGTAATTTACTTTAGAGGGTTTCAATATGCTTTTCCAAAAATAAATCATTTAAATTAGAGATGCTAATCTGCTGCTTCTTGGGGGAATAATCAGATATTTTCTCATTTTATTCTATATTGTAATATTAGAGTCATTAAGTATCTTATTATATACCTTGCTTATCATCTTATAGTATACCTTGCCCGCAGATAAGTGAACATTGTATGCATTATTTATTGCCATGGTTTCATCATCCAGGCTGTTGGAAGCCATAATATAAGCAGTAGTTCATAGTATAAGTACAAAGTGGTAGTCCAAGATGACCCATGCAGTAAGTTATGGCACAATTAAGGGATTCTGTAGTATTTATGGATTATCTTAGCCAAATTTTACCTCCTCATTGAGTACAATCACATATGGCTCACAACTCTAAACTCATCAAACACTCTTTTGATGGCCAATCTGCATATTTGTAAGTTGACCATGCATATGTAATGTCTTCGATGCACTAAATGTTTTTTTCATCATTAATAAGATAGCCTCTAACCTTCTCTATTCCTCCTCCATCAGTGAGAACGTAAGAGTGGAAATGAAATGAAGGGGCAAACTCAAGCATTTTGATGTAAATAAAATTCATGATAAACAAATTTCATGCTAACATTTTTCTGCCACTTTGAATTGGACACGCAAGAATTTAATATAGGTAGGAATACAAAACAAACACCAAGATATATAAAAACAGTGAACTCACCTAAATTATTTGCAATGGTTTTAAAAAAATGAATACATAAATAAGAAGGTGATGCACGTGCATATGTAATTGATGTTGATTGATCATTCAGCACTTAGACTGATGGGGTTGCAATAATTACATTATGTCCTCATGTATTTTTTAGTATGGATGCAAATATTTTTGCCATTGAACGTACATATTACATGAAGAAAATGTACCCAGAAGAGATGTCTAATGAATATGTGACAGCTAATAAAATACACATCAATCGACCAGAAGCTTGGTTTGAGGGGTATGACAGAGCTCACATATTAACAAAGCCCTAGGACACATAAAAGTCCCACATCAGGGTAGGGTGGCTAGTTTACTTTCTTATGCCACCTGCATTTCCCCATTTCCCTAGAAAGATGTAATACATATACATACATATTATGGTGAATATTAATATCAATCATGGTGAAAGTTGTAAACATTCTCACACTTTAGACAAGCAGTTTTTCCAGCATCTCTCATCGAAGTGATATTGAATCATATTGCAAAATAGCCTGGGACTTAGGTTGACTGATGTGTGAATTACACATGCCATCGGGCTTAGTACATGGGTGAAAAGCATATATACAGGTATATTAGGATGGAATAAACAACGCTTAGTCCATTTATCCCTAAGTGAACCCCACAGCCTGTCACTGGTAGGTATTTATTAAAATTCAGTAAACGGCTGAAGTTTTTTTCTGTACTTTTGTACTTGTTATGTGCCTTGAAAGATAAGCTCTGGGATACATGCCAATCTACACAAGAAATGGCAGTTATTAAACCATGATCCCAATATTACATACCTCTTCTCAACCCTGTTATTAAGTCATGATAAACTTAGATAATACAAATTCAACATAAATAAAATATATCATTTATTCAGGCAAGAAATTCATTACTACATCTAAGTATACAATTAAAACAAAATAATTAATGAATAAATATAAAATATTTACAATTAAATACCAGGAAATACTATAAGGTAAATACTATGGGTTTATTGTTTACTGATTATATTAGAGATCTCAATGTTTAGTGGTGAACTTTAATCCTTTCGTGAGGTTTCATGTAAATTAGCTTCAGTTGAAATTTCAGAAGCTGAGGAAGTGCTATTAGGAGTTTGAGTTTCAGCAGTGTTGTTTTGTCCTCCAGCATTGGATGCTCCACCAAAAGTGAGTCCCAATAAGTTACTGAAGAAAGCAATTCCTTCCTCTGCAGATTGATTCACAGCTGCCAGCAGTGCTGCTTCATTTATTGCTTCATCTGTCCCAGTTGGCCCTAGAGATGTTTCATTACCAGCAATAGCTCCAATCACTGAACCAGCCACTTCTATTGGTGAAGGAGTATCAAAATTGATTCCTGAAGGGCCCATGTGGAAGCAGCCAACCTGATACTGTGTTTGAATTTCACCCAAAAGCACTGGCTCAAATTGCAAGCAAGCTTTGACTCCATCTTCAACAGGTGAAAGGTCCTTGAAACGAGCACAAACCTGTGCCCATTCAGTAACTATATTCATGCATGTTGGATCTGGATTTGGGCCTGAAATAATGAGTTTTTGCAAATAAAATTATTGTTGATCATGCCACAAAATCCATTAACCGAAATTAATTATATCTTAACTACTGTTAGTTATGATTTTTTTCATTTCTGCTGAATGTAATTATCAGCATAACAGAATATTTATTTAGTTTAATCATCACCCATTTATACAACCATATGAAATGAAAAACAAAAGCTCAGACCTTAAAAACAAAAGTCAGTGAGTATCTGATGAAATTAGTTGGCTTTCAAAGAAAATGAAAAATGCAGCTGTGAATTACAGCAACAAATCAAATCCACCTGACCATCAGAAATATTCCTTACTCAAGAAAAGTTATCACCAAACCTTACAGTGTGCTAAAAAATCTTTCAACAACCATAGACTTACCAATGTAGGCAATAAATCTGAAGAGATCTGGAAAATTATTAATGTGTCTAAGGGTACACATAATTTACAACAAGATCTCCAACTGTATGACTTGCTGGAAATTCTATTCCAGATTACTCTAAAATGGGCTCCATTCTGAATGATTTCTACCTACCCCATCAAAATCCAACAGTTTCAGTCAATTCAGCTAATTATTCTCATATTCCTAACGCATGCAATTCATAATATATATTCCCCTGTTCAGCCAAGGAACTGACCAACATTATCAATAAATTCCCTAATAAATTTAGTGCTGGATTTGATGGTATCTCAGGGATAATCAGAAAAAGGTCATTTAATACAATTAAAGATCAGCTATGATTCTTCATTAATGAATCCCTAAAAATTGGAATTTTCCCAAACCCTCTTAAATCAGTCAAAATAGTGCCAAAATACAAAGGTAAAAGTTGAAAAATGGCCATGAATTCTTACAGACAGAAATCCCTGTTGGACCAGTTGGGGAAAATATTTGAAACAGTTTTCTATCATCGTCTAGTATCATATCTTAAAACCTATAACCTATTCTCCACAGTGCAACATGGATTTAGAAAAACAAGGTCCACTACAACAGCCACATATCACATGGTGAATCAAATACTTTTAGGATTGGATAATAGAACAGAAACTTTAGGATTATTTTTTGATTTCACTAAAGCTTTTGACTGCATCAATCATCAGCTACTCTTGTATAAACTGAAATGTTACGGTTTAAGAGGAACATCCTACAAATGGATTGAATCATATCTAAGTGAACGGCATCAGCATCTGGAGTTCTCAAGAAAATTTGTTTATCCTTGTAGAGAAGTAACATTGGGTGTTCTCCAGGGTCCTGTTTTATTTTTAATTTATATCAATGATCTACCAGATAAACTTAAGTCCATTAAGGGAATAGACCCATTATTTTTATGATGATGATACAAATATTATTATAAGTAACTCCTCAGTAAGTATACTCCTCAATAGGAAGTTTGACAGAGCAGCTGAAGTAGCTCAGATTTTCAATGAATGGTGTCTCCTTAATTTCCTAAAACCTTCCTATAAAAATATACATAAATACATGTAAATATATATATATATATATATATATATATATATATATATATATATATATATATATATATATATATATATATATATATATATATATATATATATATATATATATATATACATTCAAACACGAAATACCGCCATATGGCGAATAAATATTCATTCAAATTGAAATAGAGATAAGGAAAATGGTAAAGGAACACATATAAAGGACAAACACAACAGAGGTGGGGATGGCGGATGTGAGCAGATCACGAATGTAAAAATATTTTCCTAGACCGGGACTTGAACACCGGATCTCTCCACTTGCCGGGCGGATGCTCTAAACCACCTGAGCTATCGAGGAAGAGTACTTTTGCATTGAAATCTGCGATCTTATAAGGCGCCAAAGTGCTCCGAATCATTACCCAGAAGATGGCGTTAGGGAGCTGTTACACCCACCAAAGGAGAAATTGACAAACACAAGAGGAGAATGGACAGTAGGTTAGCAAGCATACAACATCATAAAGGATAGGAACGGTGCGTTTCATGGCACGCATAGCCAGAAGAAGAGACGAGCCACATTGGCCAAATACACATTCAAACACGAAATACCGCCATATGAATATATATATATATATATATATATATAATTAGGTAATCTACCGTTTAAGGTAGGTTTTTGGATGGACACAACTATCAAATAAACATTTTGTGACTCCCCACCTATCAAACTAATCTATATCAGGTCCCTCTTCATCTCGGTGTACTTCTTTCCTCCCTTAATCCCGTCCAACATCCCTACCCTGTTCCTGCCCTTACCTCGCTTGCCCAACATTCTCCCCTCTATTACCTTCTTCAACATTCCACTACCGCTCAATACGCCTTTATATATATATGCATTATTGTGCACGTCTGTGGGAGTTCCACAAAAGTATTATATATATAAAATATGTTTACATCAGTGGTCTGCTTGATTCCGCCTTCCCCACCTCTCCTGTGTTCGTCCTTTATGTGTGCTCCTTTCCCCTTTCCTTATCTCTATTTCTATGTGAATAAATATTTGTTCACCGGATGGTGAGATTTCATGTTTGAATGTATGTGTGTACATACATATATCTATATGTTCGCTATATATATATATATATATATATATATATATATATATATATATATATATATATATACACACACACACACACACATACATTCAAAAATGAAATCCCACCATCCAGTGAACAAATATTCATTCACATAGAAATAGAGAAAGGTAAAGGGGAAAGGAGCACACATAAAGGACAAACACAGGAGAGGTAGGGAAGGCGGAATCAAGCAGACCACTAATGTAAAAATATTTTATATACATAACACTTTTGTGGAAATCCCACAGACATGCACAATAATGTAAATGGGACTAGTCGACACAAACATATAAAAGAAACACATGAAAGAGGGACTCACTGGGTCTCGAATTTTTGGTGGTGCAACCACCTTTCTCAAGAGGAGTTAGGAACAGAACTCATTTGTAGTTCAGTTCTGTTCCTAACTCCTCCCAAGATAGATGGTTGCACCACCGAAAATTCGAGACCCAATGAGTCCCTCTTTTATGTTTCTTTTTTATGTTTTATGTGTGTGTGTATATATATATATATATATATATATATATATATATATATATATATATATATATATATATATATATATATATATATATATATATATAATTATTTATTATTATTATTAGGTAATCTACTGTTTAAGGTAGGTTTTTGGATGGACACAACTATCAAATAAACATTTTGTGACTCCCCACCTATCAAACTAATCTCTATCAGGTCCCTCTTCATCTCGGTGTATTTCTTTCCTCCCTTCATCCCGTCCAACATCCCTACCCTGTTCCTGCCCTTACCTCGCTTGCCCAACATTCTCCCCTCTATTACCTTCTTCAACATTCAACTACCGCTCAATACGCCTTTCATCCATTTTTCCTGCCTCCATACGATTTCTCTCCACAAACCCCTCTCCTCACCCACCATTGCTAGTACTTCCTAATTTGGTTTCCTTTCGGTCCATTTCACCTTCTCCATTCTTCTCCACACCCACCTTTCAAAAGCCTCCAATCTACGTCTATCCTCCTGCTTCAACGAACACGTTTACGCTCCATATCAAAGTTTTTACGAGTCTTTTCTTGACCTCCCTACTCAACGTTTCCGTCATCAACTCCCTCCTCCTTGAGAAAGCCCCCTTGCCTAGTGCAATTCTTCTCCTTACCTCCCTACCACTTTGATCGTATTGGTCCAAAACAATTCCGAGATATGTAAACTGCTCTACCTGCTCTATTTTTTCCCCGCCTATTTTAATATTTAGCTTAGCCTTTTTCTTTCTGGAAAATCGCATAACCTTTGTTTTATTAATATTGATTCTCATCCCATATTTATCGCACTGAACCTCCAATTCACTCAGCAATGCTTGCAACCCCTTGGTTGACTGAGCAACTAATGCTTGGTCATCAGCAAACCTAACCGATTTTACGAATTCCCCTCCGACTTTCATTCCTACCTCCAGTTCTTCCCATGCCTCTTTAATCATTTCCTTCACATATACGTTGAGCAGCACCGGTGACAATGGGCAACCCTGCCTTACCCCTCTTCCTAACACTGCCCATCCAGACTCTCCGTTCCCCACTCGCACCTGAGCAGTCTGAGACATGTACAGGTTGCGGATCAGTCTCCTGTCCCTCCAGTCCATTCCTATTTTCTGCAATACACGCATTAATTTTTCCCAATTCACTCTATCAAACGCTTTTTCGAAATCTACAAAACAGGCAAAAACGTCCCGGTTGTATTCTATATTCCTCTCAATTAGTGATCTCATTACTGCAATGGCATCACGCGTACCTCTTCCCTTCCTAAACCCAAACTGATCATCCCCTAAGTAATCATTTGCCTTACTCTCTATCCTTTTGTTGATGATCCTGAGAATAACTTTAGCTGCGTGGGATATCAAACTCATTGTTCTGTAATCCTCACATTACGAAGCCTTTGCCTTTTTTGGAATGGGAACTAACACCGATCTCACAAAATCTTCCGGCCAGATTCCTTCTTCATAGATACTACGAATCAGTCCATATAGGGCCTTCCTCCCGCATTTTCCTAAACATTTCAACAGTTCTACAGGTATGTTGTCCACCCCCACGGCCTTATTTGCTTTCATCTCCTTTAATGCCCTTTCTATTTCATCGTCGAGTATGCCTGGACCTAAGCTATCTTCTTCTACGTCATGTTCCTTTTCTATGTCTAACTTTGTCGGCCTAAGTTCTTTACCATACAGTGTTTCTATATATTCCTTCCATCTCTCTTGGATTTTTCCTGGTTCAACTATTATCTTACCCCACTTATCTTTAACTGTTAGCACAGATCTTGCCTTCTTACTTCCCGATAATAACTTAACCTTGCTGTATAGAGCACCAATTTCACCCTTCTTCTGTAAACTTTCCAATCCTCGCATTGTGTTGCATTTCATAACAACTAAATTGTGGTCAGAGTCCGCATCCGCTCCTGGGAAACTGTGCGAATTTATCACACTGTTCCTAAACCTTTGCCTAACCATAATATAATCTAACTGATACCTTTCTGAGTCACCTGACATTTTCCATGTATACCTACGCCTTTTGTGATGTCTAAACCATGTGTTGGTGATGACTAACCTCTGTCTCCTGCAGAATTCAATCGCTTTCTCCCCGCATTCATTCCTCGTGCCTAACCCATTGTCCCCCACCTCACTACCCTCTCTTCTTTCGCCTACCGTCGCATTCCAATCCCCCATCACTATCAAATGTTTCCCTGCAGGAACACGCGCGATTATATTCTCTAACTCATCGTACATCCTATCGACTTCTTCCTCCTTGTGATTGCTCGGTGGCATGTATACCTGAACAATGACCAAGTTTGTCGGCTCTGCTTTAATCTCTACGAGTAAAATTCTATCTGTCGCTTGCTCTATGTTGACTACGCTTCTTCCTACCCCTTTATTTAATATTATGGCAACCCCTCGTTGGCTCTCGTCCCCGCCGCTGTATATCACTCTATAATTGTTACTCCAGTAATCCCCGCTATCCTTCCATCTCACCTCGCAGAGACCTAAAACATCTATATTACCTCTTTCCATCTCTCGCTTAATATTTTCTAATTTTCCTGTCCTCAACATTGTCCTGACGTTCCATGTTCCTATTCTAACTACTTTCGTCTTCTTCTGCGCCTTCTGTCCTGCTGCTGTTATTACTTCCCTGCAAGGATTTCGTGGGATGACGACCGCGGAAGATATATATATATAATTTCTTCTAAAATTGTTAAGTTTATATCTGACATGCCCTATTTGTGTGCATGAATATGCAATAAATCTCTGGACCAATAAATGCATCACTATTATACAATCTCATTTACCAGCTTAACTCTACTAAGGGAAATAATAAAATTTAAATCTCATATGAATGGTTATTCACAAAGTTTCTGTTTGGTGAGATTAGAAGGTACTTATAGAAATATTTAAAAAATTTATTGAACTGGAGAGTAAACTAAACAATACACGGTATGCTAGAGAGCAGCCCTCAAGAAAAATGTTCCTGAAAAATATAGCTGGCTTTTCTCTTCATTTTTAAGTATTTATTTTCATTCTCAAAGATTAAAAACCAGGTTAATTTATTTAAAGGCAATGGAAGGCAATTTAGGAGAGTTCTTAGAAAGTAGACTAAACTATTGCATCAAATAGAGAAGATGAATTTGTGTGTTCATCTTTCCGATGTGTAAAATGAAACTACACAACTTATATTTGTCCATATTGCACAATCATTTATATTGTATTTTTGATATTAGGTATGTGATAGTGAATAATATTTTAAAATTACAAGTGCATTTTCATTCTCAAAATGATTTGTATAGCTTAAAATGCAATAATTATATTCATAATGATGTCTTAGTAAAACATATAGCTATGTGCCACATATTTACAAAATGATAGCGTATATGTATATATTTAAATACATTATATGAAAAGAAACACTCATAAAGCATTCCTAATTGAAGTATAAAGGGAAAGGGTAAGGAAAACAAAATTTCAACACACCTTTAATCATGTCACTGTGTAGAACATTTCCTCCATAAGATACATTTACAGCCATAGATTCTGATTCAGAGAAATACTTCATGTGTACGCAACCTGTAAAGTAATACAAAATATATCTATTAAAATGTGTCATGGAAGTCAAAGTATCATACCAAAAGAGGATTGTAAAATCAACACAATTAACCTTAAATTTAATTTATCTCCAATGGTGAATCATTGGAGACATTTGGACTGTCATCATTGACAGTCCAAATGGTTCAAAGGAAGGGTCATAAAAATGTGCAACATGGGGGCAGGAAAAATTGCAATAGCATGGCACTAAATGGTCAATATTGCAGTAAGTAAACTGTCAATAAAAGGTAGGTTTTGGATGGACTCTGAACTATTTAGTGGTAAACAACTGATTAAAACAAAAAAAACGTTTATAAACAACATCATGGCTTCCTAAGTTCTTTTACTACTATTAACTACTTGTCCATCTCCCCAAAATTGTCCACAGTATCTTAGTACTCTCTTTCTCAACCATGCTAGTAACATCATAAGCTACCATTCTATCTGCCCAATGTATTTTAACCTTGCCTCTGAACAGCTGCATCCCAGATGCTTTCAAACTATTCCATCATCTTTCTTCATAAAACAAATTTTCAATGTATAAAACCCAACACTCCAAGTTAATTCCTTCTTTATGCCTTTACTCAGAGCTCCTGCCCTATCAATTCCCAAAAAAAAAACCATTCCCAATTCCCCAGCTATTTTCATAGAGGAGGAATTTGATAGAAGCGACTTTTACAAAACAATTAAAACAAAATATCAGCAAAGATTTTGATGTGGAGTATAGAATAGTATGGTTCTTAAAATTTATCTTTAAGGAAAGGGAATCTACTTGGAGGCCTTTTAGATCTGGGAATTGGAAATGGTGTGGAAATTAAGCAGGATGGGAGGAATATTATTGAAAGGAGATATGGCAGGAGCAGAGATTAACAAAAGACTGCTGATAGAACTGTTGAAATAGATATCAAGAGGTTTGCACATGATAGTGAACTACTGAATTTGCCATTTCAGAACTTAAATGAATCACAGCTTGACTATTTCTATTGCCACTCCAAATAATAAAGGCTAATTGTATTGAGTGGGTAAGCTGACATTAGACAATACACAGATGTAATTATTCCACAACATCATTATATATTATGCTAAAATACTATTTTTATTACGAAACTTATAATTGATGAATTTTCAAAAAGAATATTGCCTTGAAAGAATTGTTGTTGTAATAACATAAGTTAGATCAAAGTTTCATACATTTTATAAAAACTTAATCAAGGCTGTTTGAAGTCAAATTTTTCAAGTGAGCACATGATGAAAATCCCTCTGATATTCTTAATATTTTAAGGGTATTTCATTTTTATTATTAAGGGTATTTAAAAAATTAATGAAAATAAAAAAAATTCCAAGGGTTGAATCTGATTCCAGAAAGCTGTAAGTATTGAATCCTATAAATTTTTACAGGTGACAGCCAATTTGTGAAGTAATATTAAAAACACAATCCTCCTCCATCTATTTAATTTCAAGCTGAGAGTTTATGTATTAATCATTGGAAAAGAGCAGTATAGCTACAATAAGAACATGTAACAGCTTGTAATGTTGAGGTGCTGTTCTTTCTGCACCATGGTGTCAAAATTATAATATTTGATGATGTAGGAATTTCTTTTTTTAATTCAAACTTTTGTAATAAATTTATAAATGATTTTATTTTATCTCAAGTTATATATCTTGTGTTTTTAATTTTATTCTTTCATAATTAAATGTGCCTTTTGTTGGCTAAAAATTTATTTTAGAATTCAGCAATTTGTTTGGCCACTATCTCTCATCTGGGCATATAAAAAAGGTCAGGGATGGTGAGGTTATGGCTTTTGTGCCAATATTTTCATTCATGAGGGATGGAATGGCTGGCTTGGGCATGTCTGAAGGAGGCAAATATAAATAGCATTATATCTTAAAATTGCAGGGTTAATTTATGAATAAAACGTCGACCATAAACACAACAATTAACCTGAAGGTCGGTTTGGTAAATGATGGTAAAGTTCATGCAGTACTAATCCCTACTGAGTGTGAAATACACACATCACGATAGGGGGGCTAATTCCAGTCCCTGTGCTGACTTCAGTTCCCCACGAAGGCACAAAAGTACTCAAAAAATCACACAACTTGGTTGGAGCAGAGGGTGCCCAGAGGTGCATCTGTATAAATGAACCCATTCTCTCCAGTCAGTATTTGATGCTCTACCCCTGGAATATTGAATACCCTCATCTTATGAATATCAAGTAGAATAATAGAAATATTTTTTAGTGAATTTCAATGAAAAATGATGATGATTTAGCTACCTTTAACCAGGAAATGGTGATATAGAAGCCTGTATAATCAATCCATAAGACTAAAACGCTATTTATTCATTCCGGCTTTAAATCTAAGTAATGAAAGTCAGAATCATTGTTGTTTGGTAAAATCTTATTTTATAACACTGAATATGAAGTACATATAATGAAAATTTGACGCTCATTTACCTAAATAAATAAAATAAAAATTCAATGTTCAATATGGCCAACTCAAAAAAAGAGTTAGACATTTATTTTCACTTCAAAACACAACTGTCAATAAATATTCTGAATGCATGCAAAATAACAAGAAAAATAACAAAAGTTCTTCAATTTATTTTAATCTCTTCGCAGCAATTCCCCCATAATTAGTAAAATAAGTCTTAAAATTTACTAATACATATATTTAATCTGAATATTAATTTTTACTTTTGTTGCTTATGCATTTAATTTTTCATCATGTAAATGACATTTTCTCTTTAAAGAATAGCTAGCATTAATAATTATTAGAGCTTTCCTTTATAAATAATTTAATTACTAACCAAATTCTCTACCTATTCCTAAGTTGTAGCTTAAACAATCACGGACCATTAGTGGAGTCCTTAGCACAATCATTAAAAAATTGAACAAATTCACTTTAGTTAATGTGCCATTTGTTTAATGAATGCTGAAAAATGTTTCAGTCACTCAAATTTCAATGGATACAGATAACACAAGTGTGTTTTCCTTGTACCTTTCAGGTAAATATTGTCATTTAATATATTCAACTATAACATTACCTGGCCCAGTAAACTCTACTAGTGGCAGTTCCATGCAGCATATACAAGTGTGAGCACTTTGACAGAAGCAATTTCTGGGAGCTGAATCTGCCTCTCCGTCCCTCTTTTCTTTAGGAGAAAGATCCATTACATAGTCCAAACCCCATGAGACCACATCTGGAATGAAAAGTCACAAGAATAATATATTTATTACATTTTCCATCAGGAAATCTATTATTAGGCTAGGGGTCCAGTTTATAATATAATAAAAAAATTAATTTTTTATATGAACTTAGGTACCCATTTATTTTATGCATATATATTAGTGCTGGCAATCAATGCCAAACTATTAGTTTCAACATATTAATGATTAGGCAGCAATATATTGGTTGTATTTTAACACTTGCCCAATATTTGACTTTAAACAGTATTATTCTAAAATGAGGAAAATCTTTAAGTTAATGCTGTTAGAGAGAAAGAAAGGAAATTATGCAAACCAAATTGAAAATTTGACCTAGTTTGGACAAAACTTACAGGATTTAAAAAATATACAATGAAAGAAAATGTGTATTTTAATAAGATCACTGGTAAATAAAATATTGTAAAAAATAATTTTTATCAGAAAGGATTTAAATTTTGGTTACTATATTAAATGTACTCATTCTCTAAAGTGGCTCCCAAAATGTCTGATTTAAATGATGAGTAGAGGTTTTTTCATGAAAGGTGTCATTTATAACTAATCATGAAGATAATCTTATAAAATGTTACTTACAGAAAATCCTAATTATTTTTCAGGGGATGAAAAAACCAAAACTGAATTGTAAGAAACATTTGATTCATTATTATGCAGTAAGTATTTGAATAGTGATATACATGAATTTAGCAGTGCCAAAGGCATTTGAAAGGAATGAAATTTTTAGGGTTAGTTTTGTTGGGGAGGCGACCGACAGGTCATTTGCACCGATGAAATTTTTTCCAAAAATATTTTCACTACTTGGTTTTGTTGCCAAAACATCTGGTTTTCCCTAAGCAGAGTGCTGGAGATTTTTTAGGGGTGATTGATGACTAATAAGCTGTTTGCCACAGAGTGAAAGTTTTTGGGAAAAAGGATGATGAACAGGGTAGATTGACAATTTATTAACTTCCAACTTTTCCTTTACAAGAAAAAACAAATCTCCTGTTTGCATATTGCCAAGGTTCAAAAAAAGACCCTATATATGGTCATAATCGGTTCATGGAGTTAATCACACTTAACTCATACTTTATATATGTTTTAGCATAAAATAGTTAACTATATATTATTCTTTCCTTTTCAGATGCTGGAAGCACATATTCAGAACTCATGAGCTTTGACTAATATATCAACTACTAACCCAGTCATTTCAATTATTATTGCTTTTCATAATAGAATCTTGCTTAGGGATATTCACAGAGAGATATCATTTCGGCACTGTGGAATCGTAATGGAATTGATGTAATTTCATAGTGGAATCGTAATGTAAATGAAGCTGAATTTAGGTGGGTCAAGTCTCTTTATTGATCGATGATGAGCCCAGTAAAATTTTATTCCCAGGTTTTCTATCTGTAGAGCATGTGTCTTAAAAATGTTCTCTCCTTTCTTTTTTTTCATTTTTGTCTTTGGCCAAGCATTTATCGGAAACGAAAATCTGGCGTTCCCCACTCATCAAAAATATTCCCTACCTACGTAAGTCGCAGTCGCGCTTTTCTAAGGAACTGCCTCCCCATTCTGCAACATTCTTCTACAGCATCCCTAACAATGTGAGTGCTGCGTGCCTTCTTCAAATCACCAAGCTCTGTGATGGAGAAATACTATATTACTGATTTCCTGCCCTCAAAAAACGTTGTTAAAAAAATTGGGCAGAAGATGCTGTGGTGGCATAGTGTTATTTTTTTCACTATTCCAACAAAACTGAGAGGACAAACACATAATTTTCTAATGGATAAGGGCAGAAACCAGAGTGACATACTTGTGGCTCAGAAAAAATAGACAGAAAATACTTAGAACATTAATAATTTTAATAGAAAAGTTCAAATGCATCAATTTTCTTCCTATATGAAATTAATATAGTAGTAGTGAATTCAAATAAAACTGCATGATCAAGCTATTGCCTAGCTCATTTCTCTTTGAAATTGTTTTTGGCTTCTGATTCTCCGAAAGACGACGAAGCAAAATCCGAGGTGATTGGCCGTTTAACTGAATCATCGCCCCGCCGCCGCTGCAGACTACCCCACGCCGAAGCGGTCCTCAATCTAGGCTCGTCGAAATTATAGGTGCCTTCATGGCCCGCTTTCTTTCCTCCTTCCACCACGCCCCCTAAAGAGGTAAGTCTTCCCCGTGAACCAGCAACATGCTCGGCACGTCTCACACTTCCAAATCGTCTCGTGTTAATTTGCTTTGCCCATCATTTTCCATGCTCCTCCTCCCGTAGTCAAGTAAAGCCGACCACGATAACGGCGAAAACGTCGTGCACCCGAAAAAAATTTTTTTAACACGCGAGACGCCGCCAAACCGTTGGAAGACGCTCCTATCGATCAGAAAAAAAATATGTAACACACGCGTCCCTTCCTCGAGCGTTCAAATCACTTCCTATTAAAAAAAATTTAATCGTTCCGGCGGTGCATATTTTATTCCTATTACTCCACCCCTTATTTTCCTCTCGGTTTACGAGTTCGAAGAGAGAAGTGGAGGATGGGGAGGAGAAAATGAAGAGGAGAGAAGGAAGTAGAAAGAAAAAGGGAGTTGAAAAAATAAATAAAGGGCTGAATGGAGGGACCGGTTGACACCTTGCGCGGGAGTCGGGTCGGGGGTGTCGGGGACTTGAGAAGGGCTGCGGAGAAGGACGCTTGGCTCACCCAGGATGCTGGCTGGGCTGGACGGCACGACGAGCAGCGCCACCACCACGGCCCCGGCCAGGAGGATTCTCGGAGGAGCGGTCATCCCGTCGGTGCGGTCGCCTTTCGGAGGATGATGTGCTCGGAGACGATCGGGAGGCGCCTCAAAAAGAGAAGACGGGATGGCGCGCGCGAGGGCACACTCGCCCCGCGCCCACCACCCCTCCCCGCCCCCTCCCCATTCCCTCTCTCTCTCTTTCTCTCCCACACCCCCGGCATCATCATCCCCTCCCTCCCACGCGCCTCTCTTCTTCCCTCTCCGGATGACCCACTTGGTGGCGGATGGAAAGAGAAAGAGCCCTTCCTCAACCCCCACTCCTCCCCCGCTCTTCCTCCCGGCCCCCCTTACGCCCACCCCCGCCGCTCCGCTCCCTTTTTCACCCTCCACCACGCCTTTTTGGACTCCCTCTACTGGTAATGTGTGTATGTGTGCGTAGGTTACCTTTCTCCACCCCCTTCCGCTCCGTCGTTTGGACCAAGTTGTGCCCTCCCAGCGCGAAGAAAGTTTTTCCTAGCTTGATAGTCAACAATGCAGCATCTCGAAAGTCCGTATTTCCAGAGCAACGCGGACGAGAGAAGGAGCAAGTGGAGCAACCTCCCTCTGAAACTCCAAAATGGTTTTGCCTTAAATTGTACCCACTATTCCTCCAGTACCTCGAATCTCTGTACGGTACAGATAATTTATGCTTGGTTAAATCGGCCGAGGAGAATCACATTTCATTTGATTTCCATGGTCAAGATGGGACGAGTCATTGACGTAGAGAACAATTAGGGAACTCCGACAAAATGTGACAAAAAAGAACTCCTGAGAAAATTTTGCACAGGTAAACAAAATCCATGACAACAATACAGCATCTACACCTGAGACTGAATCGGTGAGCGTGGGCTGCACTCATAGGCCATATTTCCAGTACGCTTACGATAGTGAAACAAAACCGAAGTGACTCGTCACCAGATTTTGTTCAGAGTAGTTGCAGTGGTTTTACGCAGAAAGCTGGGAACCCCTCCCATCAACGACATAACTTCCGAGCGAGATTAGAACCCATGTTGCTCTAGTTTGTTATGGCAAGGCGATTTTCATTTGTTTAAAGGGGCGACTGAATGGAAAAGAGATATTTACAAAATAATTCTCGAGTGAATTACATTACAAAATACAGGGATGATATATTTTAAAAGAAATGAAAAAATTGGTTCACTAGAACGATGACCAGTGGTAAAACTTCCGAGGATTATCGGCCTCTTCTTCTGCTCAAACCAGCAGTACCTTGCTCGATTCCCGCCTTCTCCATCCCTCGCCGATTCCAATCCTCCCTCCTCGACATCTTAACCCCCCTCACTCTCTCCTCCCATCCCTATTCTTCCTCCCCTCACGTAGCTCTTGTTTCTCTTTGCTAATGGGCAGTAAAAAACCCGTTGGTTCAATTCCGGTCCGACCACCAACCCTCCGGAACAAGTCCAGGTCTAGATCTGGGAAGGTACATTTGGTATGAGAGATAGTCCGCAAAGACCATGCTTCTCCATTCAATATTTGCTTCAGCGATCTTTCGAGAGTCACTAGTGCCACTTCATTTTGTCGAATGATTTTGCACGTGCTCTTTTGGAATAGATATTTTATCTTCTTATTTTATCAACAGTTCAGTGGTTCGATTTAAAAGGATAGAAATATTTTTGAATAATGTAGTCAATTTTATCCTCTGTGGTGAAGTGACACTCATTATTTCTGATAAATTATCTTACGAGTACGTTAGTGAGGTAAATTCGGAGTGTACTCGATCCACACTCTGTAAATGGCATCTCATTTATCCCTTTTGTTGCCAGCCAAACTTGCAATTCAATCTTGAATAATTTCAGGGTAGGTTACGCACTATAGCACTAAGGTATACGTGCATTTAAAGTCCTTAGCATTCCAAATCTCCCCACGCCAGAGTAGTTGCGGTATTCATGAGATGAACAAATCATTGTTTTAAGCAAACCCTGGCATTACCGTGCACAATCTGTTTGAGGCAAACGATAAAAAAGTACGATCAGACACGACGAACATAGCAGTCGCTAAAATCACATGACATTGTGGTTTCAACCTTAAACTTTTACCAAGTCCAATTGGGATAAATTAGGTTTATCCAACTCTTTGTGTTGTTCTTTAATTGTAGTTAAATTAAACTATTGGCCCACCATTGAGTTAATCATATTCGCATCGCTTCATTATTCAAATCCTCTCATTGACCTTTCTCCAAACTCCCTTCACTAACTGTATTTTCTCCTTTAATAATAATATTAAGTTTGGAGATTATTAAATCCTAATCAAAATTAAATTAATTAAATGAAAAAAGTCCTCATGACCACAGAATAACGAGTAATTATTTTAGGTAGGTAAGCGATTAATATGTTGGATGCTACTGTGCGTAGATCACTTTGTGTGCATTTCGTATCTTTAGATACGCAATCCCTCTAACTCTCCTTTTTCTTCTCTAATTATTCCATTTCCGATTCACCATTCTAATGTTATTTTATTCCAACATCCCACTTATTACATTATGCTTTCTCAGTTTTTGAGATTTTTTTGTCAATTATTTGTAAAATATTTACCTGAACAAGAGTTGATTATTAAATTCGGTTTTATGGAATGAGTTTGCCATTCGTGGTTTTTCTTACAGCATATTAGAGCATTTTTGGGTGCTTATTTTGGAATTACTTCCACCGCAGCTGTTGAAACGTGTGAACCATATGAAGGGTGAGTAGTGTTGAATAAATTTGGTCAGTTAGACCAGAAAAACCAAAATGATGTAACCTTGCTTCAGATGGACTGGATGCTTTTATATTTCCCTGTCAGTGAGTCAAGGGCACGACGAAGTTCACTCTCGCGTAGTGTTCGAATGTTTTTCTCCTTAGTGCGTAGGTATACCATTCGCTTTAATAAATACCATTTTAATCCATATATCCCTGTTATAAACGGAACAAAATGGACTGGAGGGTAACGTGTTTTTGAAGTTTTTTCCAAAAAATGCTCCAATTACCATTTGCGAACCGAGTCGAAACCGCGCAATTCAATAATTTACGAGGGGCATAGCAAGAAGTTCGAGGATCTGTAACCTTGAGGCTATTTTTTGGCCGGTCGTATAAGGCCCAAAACGATTGATGTGGTTCAAGAATGCCCATCGGTCTTCCATATACAGGCAGGGAATGCCATATTTACAGGCAGGCCTGTAAATATAATAATAATTTTCCAAATTAAAATGAATTATGATACACATAATTTTAAATATAGTAGATCGAAAACCGTCGGCCCGTGGGTCTGCTTCAAACAGACGTGCTCCGTTGGGGATGTACATTGTTTCTAAGAAGCTTACCTCTTACGTATCAATATTGCGGTCTTAAATACCAATTTTGCAGACATCTGATTTTTCGCATACCTGACCCATTTACAAATACTTGTCAACTTTAAATTTGTTTGTAAGTAATAATAAAAAAAGTCTTACACAACATATAAAACATTAATTTTGTTGGAAAGCATGAAAAATATAGTGAAATATTAATAAAAGTTATAATATCAGGGTCACAGAAGGATAAAAATGTGTCATTCCTTAAAGATTTCCCTTCTGCTTGCATCGCCGTTTCTTACCCTCGGCAACACCCACCTTCTCCCCATCCCTCCGGTCACCACCTTCTCGCCCTCCTCCCAAAACCCTTCCCGCCTCTTCTCCCTTCGTTAACCACCCCCATCTCATCCCGCTTTCCCTTCCGCCCTTTGTTCGTGCACTGATCCTTCACGAATATCCTCCCACTCGATTAAAAATATCCTTCTCTGTTTCCCCAATTTCCCTCCGTTGGCACCCCGCCTTGGCCATGGGACCACCGAGACGGAAAGGACCCAACTGCCAAGATCCCAAGATAACTCCCGGTTTTTCACTCCATGCAAGGAAATCCAGGGAGGCGTTCTTTGCCGTAGGACACACCTAGCGCTTTCAAATTCCCTAGTTCGGAGAAAGATTACTTCCCAAATTCCGGAGCGTATCTTCAGTCAAGGTAGTAGGGACGGATTGCGTTAGGAAAAAATTTTTCACAAGGGGGGGATCGATGATTGAAACGTTGGGAAAGGATATTCTGAAAGGGCTCGTCAAAACTTTGTTTTGGAGTGTGGTTTTGTACATCGTAGAAATATGGTCATTTAACTAGAGTGACAGATTGGAGGCTTTTGAGATGCAGGTGTGGATAAGGATGGAAATGGTGAAGTGGACGGAAAGGAAAACGAACGAGGAGGTCCTAGGGATTGTGGGAGAGGAGTGAGTATCTTTGGAAGAAATCCAAAGGAGGCAAGATAATCGATTCACAGCGTTTTGATTGGGAATGGAATGTTAAAAACCGTGATAGAGAGGAGTACGTTAGGCAAGCAAGGAAGGGGGAAGGAATAGAGAGAGTAGGCATGTTGGAAAGAATAAAGGGAGGAATAAGGTATGCGGAATTAAAGAGGGACTTGATGTAGTGCCCAATGTCAGATGCAGGTTTTTGTCCGGCGAGGCAAGTAAATGTATTGTTGTTCAATCATATTGGCTGTTTCCATCGAAAATCTACCTTAACCGGTTGAATACCAATAGGTAGATATATCCCAATTAGGATATACCTGTATTTCCCTTATTAGGATATATCTGACATTGACAAAGTATATAGTATTAATATCATTAGCCGAAAATGGCAGATTCCTCCCGAAAAATATTTTGGTAACTATTATTCATCTAATTACATACATTTTTAGTAGTTTTGGCGTCAAATAGGAACCGGATTGGTGCACAAGTTAATGCACTGGATATGTTGGATTCCCATCTAGAGAGCCCGGGTTCGGATTCCGGTGTTGGTGGAATTTTTCACTTCTATTCAGATCACTTCCCGAGAGCCATGTGAGGAGCGCTTCAAGTGGAGAACGCGGTTCGTCAGATGGGACGCTAAATTGTGGACCCCTTGGCGCCTTTCATTAAGAGGAGGCTAATATCAAAGCCGGGTTTCTCTCCACCATGCCCCAATTTCTTGAGCATCCTACCTAATTGCCTACCTATCCAAAACGGCTTCAATGACCCTAGATGTCGGCCACTTCCTCTAATAACTACTGCTATCACCACTATTATTTGTCATTGTATTTATTATTTTCAGATTGAAAAGAGAATACTCAACTGTAAAAAATAAGAGGTGCTATGCTGTAGGCGTTATGAAAACAAATTCGTCGACGCGCCGTACAATAGAAGAGGCAAACTCAAAATGTGTGACTTCCCACTGGCCTTTCTCTCCCTCGCAAACTCACTCCCTCCACTCCCCCCCCACGCTTGTTTCCACACGACTTACTTATGTCAGTCCCTTTCTCTCGCAACCTACCTCCCCCCCACACTGCCGCATCCCTATTTCTCGTTCCGTCCCTCCCTCCTTTTCCTCCCCGCTCCCCGAGACAGCCGACTCCTGCCTCCTTTGAAAAGATCCAACCTCGCATCGAACTCGTAAACAACGGAAGGGGCGGAGGATCTCTCGCCCAGCACGCCGACCAACTCAGACCGGCCGGAGACTTCGACGGGAGGATTTCGAACGGTTAACTCGCGTCCACGAGTTTGTCGAGGTCAAAAGGAAGTGCGGAGCGCTCGGAGGATCGCGACGATGACGCCGAGAGATTCATTTTCCTAAAAGTCGTCTGTGTTGTGAGGGTGCGGCGAGAGGGGGAGGAGACCGAAGGAAGTGGTGAAAGAACGGCGCGAATAAAAATGTGACTTTTGAGTGGAGTCGCATGCCCTAGGATTGAATTCTAATTCTTTCTCTGGGGACCGATAAAAAAATACTATCCAGTGACATGAACTTTACCCATACGGTATCAAGAGGATAATTCTACAGTATATCCGAATGCTATTACTTCTTGATCAGCACTAAAAAGCTATGGAAACCAGACGCTGTAATGTAATAATACTGATAGGAAGTGACTGAGTTATCGGAAATTATTACTTTTTTAGAGTTGCGTACTAGTGATCGTTAAATTTAGAAACAAGTAACTATTGCATGAAATATTTACACATGACTCCGTAGATTTTTGCGGCAGTGGCTTGAAGGACTCAGCATTTTCGGGTTTCACCGCGGTGAAACCCGAAAATGCAGAATCCTTCAAATATTTACACAGTTTATTACACAGTAATCAACCTTCCCTAACCTACCAGGTCGGTACCTTTTTCAGTATTCTACCAATCTCTGCGATAGATGAAAGGACAGACCGGGAGATTACTGAAGAAATGTTTCTTAAGAATGGGCATTTGGAAGGAACTGATGCAATTGATACAAGAAGAGGAAAATTTGAGGAACCTGGTGTCATAGTCTCTTGAAGGTAGTTCTTCCAAAACGTTAGCCCACTCTCGACTGATCTCCAACTAGGTTCCTGAATTGAAAGAGTCATGAAGGGGAAGAACTACAGAGGACACTCTTGAATGAATTTCGGGAAGTGATGGAGGACGTCAATCTAGGAGACTACGAGGAGATGAAGAAATTGGAGTAGAGAAGTGGTCTTGGAGGGCGGTTGAAAACTAGTGACAGGATTCACTACCGTCATTAAATCAGGTCTAATGAATCAATCCATTTATTCCCTTAACATAATGGTGAATGGAAAATTCATTCCCTGTGAATCTTCACACTTGTTCGATTTCATTATGTAAATGACTTCAGCTGTTGGTTGCCTCTCCTAATAAAAATTACTACCCGATTTCATTAACGCTAAATACTAAGTAAGTACATACATTAGTTATCCAAGGTAGCTAACTCTAGCTGCCAAATATTAAGGGAAAGGAAATGAGACCACAGATTCTCGGCTGAAGACGTAGACTTTATTTGCACCTTTTGGCATTTTAATACTTAAATTTTGGCTGAAAAGCTTCATGATATGCTCTCCTCGCTGCTTCAGTAAAATAACCGAATGAGCACTCTGAATTTTGGGGGTAGTGCATTGAAAGATTAATCCAAGTCATATGTTCAAATCTGGCCCAGTGCAAATAAATGTGCGGCATTTTTCCAAGTTTTCCCGTAATCCAGAGCATTTAAAACATGATGAAGTGCATACTTATGTACGTAATCACGTGGTGGACAATGAGAAATTAGCTAATATTTTCCATAATTTTATCTCCAATAATTAAAATAACGAGAAAAATTCTACGGTGAAATGAATTGTTGATTCGCTTCGGTTCTTCTCTCTTCGCTTTCGCGAGATTTCACTTCAGTGTGGCTTCCTTCTCGGAAGAAGTTGAGGACCGCTAATTTTCAGAAAAACAACCGTTTCATCGCTGAGTCAGTGAAATCACAACCTTCCGATAAATACTGCCTGTTAGTTTTCAACAGTAAATCCCTCCTTGTGACTAGTTTCACAAACAGTACCCGTATTTACCACGTGTGACTTGGGTAATTATGATTCCCGAGCCTTGAAGTTCATATTAAGTACTTCATCCATCTTCTTGAACCCAATCCTTGCGAGAAAATAATTCTAAACACAGTACTGACGCAGTCTCTTGAGTAGACTCTGCTTATGTGTGAGGTGAAGCGAAGGAAATAGAAAGACAAGTTAGCTAAACTATGAAATTTGATGGAGAAATACAATAGAGTCTGAAGCATGCAAAGAGCTTACTTGTATTGGTTGATATACTCTGCGCCTTCAGGTTTAAAGGAGCGTAAAAGATCGGTTACGTACTTCGGCTTCCTGTATGTTAAAAGAGATAACAGGGCTTCAGGTGAGTTATAATTTATCGGCATTGTTCCTTAGTCCGTGAGTCATTTCAGGTTGACATTTTAATAAATAAACTCCGAAAGATCATCTTGAAACGCTGCCTATACTACAAAGGTCTGACTGCATTATTCATTCCTTGGAGTTATGTAGTCTTGTTTCACACTAATTACTTTCCTTCTGCAAGCAAGATCAACAATATAGGCAGGAATACATTAATACCAAAGTTGGCCCCATGAAAATAATACATCTCACATAAGATATACGTGATAATTTAAGTAGATTTTTCCCCATAATAACCTAAATACCTGCATTAAACAAGCTATCTCTGCATACATTAGCAAGCCACATTCATACGATTCCTAGTGTTAAACAGTTTGAAAAACATGTTAGCATGTTTATCTAGGAACTTGTGAGCAGATTTAATTAAATTTAATTCTATTAATAATAAAACAATACATTAAATAATAATAAAAACATTGAAAAGGAACATCTAATTAAATATTCTACCGTAATTATTGTCGCCATCGGCGACCAGTCGTAGGATTTGTTTGACGCAGCTCTTTGCGTAAATATAATATCGACTAAGCTCGTCCTGTAAGCACATTTCATTACTCCATTTGTTTCAAGTGGCACCAAAGGATAATAAAACTATTTAATGTAAACTCCCTACTTTACAAAATGTGAACACATGTTTTATTTGTTGATTTTTATTGGTAGAAAGTATGCAGAGCTATATTATTGTAATAGACATCATCGGGTTTAAGGATATTTTGTGTCATGCTAGTCATATCTTAGGGTAGAATAATGGATAATGCCAGTGTCCATAGAAAAACTACCCTAATCCGCTAGACTATTGCCATTTATTGTAATAACTACATATTTCATACTTTGAGGGCAATGATTTAAGTTGCGAGTGTGACCAGCTTGATGGTGAGTTTTACCTCCAGATATATTGTATCCTAAATAAAGGAGTGTCCTCAATGGACAAGCACTTGAGTAAAATATGTGGCGACTAGGGCTGCACTTCAAAGTACATTGGATTTTTGGAGGGAGAGGAATTTTGCCAGTTCGTTAAGTTTTGTTACGGAAAAGTGGGAGAGGTTCAGGAGGACGTAAGGATCATTATTGCATTACTTAAACCACAATTAATAAAGAAAGAATTATCATTATTCATGATCACCAAAGAAGGCTTTGTGCAAGTGCTCACTAATAAAATAGTGGCTTCAGGATTATTCAGTCATTTATCAGCCTATTAAAAGAGTCTCAAATTAAACTTTATGGACTTCAATTCGCGAAAGTTTTGTGCATAATAACAGAAGGAGCAGCGTACTTTTCCGCAGAATTTTCTTTGTAACTGATTTCTCTGTGTCACTTGTACCAATTGATTAAATTCTGTGAGTTTCTTCTGTTACTATGGAGTCTAAAATGTTTCTCGGAGCATGCAAGAGTAGTGATACCTGTAAACTGAGGAATTACACATATATTTTTATTAACGAACGACACTTAGCGTCATTTAAAACTAAAACCTTGATCGTCAGTAAAAGATATACGTACACGTGAAAATATAATACTAAGCTTTGTACTTACCATACATTGCTTCCACAAAGTAACGCTGGAAACTACTTCGTGTAGATTGAAAACGATTGCATTCACAATATTGCATTTCATTCCTGATTATTTAGCATTCTAATGGTCTAATGGCACCTACCTAAAAAAATTACGTGCGTTTGAATGATAATTTCTGATTTAGAACATTTATATTTGTCGATGTCACGTGTTGTGAGTTTTAGCTTTCCATCAAATCGATCGGCGTTCACTTGCCATTAAGAATTTGAAAATAACTTTAAATGAGGAGAGAGCAAGCGAAAGAGCAAGGATCGATTCTCCGTCTGTAGGTAATCTAATGAAAGCTGTTGCTCCACATTACACTGCCTCTCTTGACTCAAAAGGATATACTTCTTCCATCTTAACCCCATTACGCTAACCCCACTTTTCATTCCGAAATGAATATCCCTTGCATTCAGCCATAGCTACGAAATGTCAGACTTTTTAAACGATTTATAAATTGTAATAATACGTATTGTAAAGGGGCAGGCGACTACTAATGCAACGGCACGACGATTATTCGTTCAGTGGAAAGAGGCTTCTTGGATCAGCCGATTAGCCACGGGTTTATATTCGGACTCTCAATTAGGCATGAACGCTATGATGCAAGACATTACCCAGGGTTTTACTAATGGTGAAAATCGTTCTCTAGTGTCGAAGCACTAGCAAAACAATTAATTTCTTTAGCTCATTTATTGCCTAAAAGAATTTAGTTTGAGACATTAATCGCGCGGTCTGTGGTTATACCGTACTTTTATTTAATTAAAGTATATTATATAATACATATATATATATATATAATACATATATATATATAATACATATATATATATATAATACATATATATATATATTTATACATACATATATTTTCATATATCCATAGGGTCGCGGTAGTCTAGTTGGTAGAGCGTTGGACTACTGACCGGAGGGCCAAGCTATGTGGTTTTTCGGGTACCAGATCTTCCTGGGAAACCATAGCCGGCACATGGAAAGGAACTAGCCTGATGCTACCTGGCCTGGAACTACCCTGATGTGTGAATTTCACACGCCGTCGGGTTTAGTACTGGTTGAACTCTACAATCACCTACTGACCTTCGGGTTGAATACTATGTTTATGGTTTTTATACGCATAAATATATACTCCAAACATGCTCATGTGAGTGATTTGATTATTGGAGAAAACCTAGTTCTCTTAAGTTCACCAAGGGATGGAAGTGGGTAATAGGATTTTAGGGAATTGTGGAAGGACGATGAGAAACCGCCACCAGCATTGGCGTAATCTTAACGAGGGGCGCAAGGAGTCCACAGTTTGAACCCGACGGGCGGCGTACTCCAATTGAAGTGCTCTTCACATGGCTACACAAATAGAGATCGGGATACTACTGGAAAAATCCTGCCATCCCCGAGGTACAAACCCGGACCCTCACGTTAGGAAGCCAGTTCATTAACCACGGTCATAAAACATCCCGTTCAAATTTGAAGAACATGCAAATTTTAATTTTCGGGGTGATTTACCTGAACATGGTAACGTTTTGAATGAAATGGATTATGGACGAAGGAAATTAATATCGTAGGTACGAGCATCATGACTCTTTTCACAATTTTCGGTTGGGTTGCTCACTGAGTAAAATACAAACATGTTGATTTATGTAATAGGCAATAATTGTGTTCACCCTGGAATAAAATTCAACCAATTCCAAGACTGCTGGAGGAGATATGTTTTATAAATAATACTTCCTGTTTTTTGATATTTTGTTGAGAATAACAGAATTTAACACTGTTGTTTGCCCTCACAGGAAGTTAACCCGTATTCCACGTTGCTTTCATTCTTAGTTTTCGTAAGAAGTTCAGTGCTGAAAAGGACACAGAGACAATATAATTAAATTCTCTTACTACCACCATGCTATTGAATGGTTACATGCTGACTTCATAGACAGTTGACAGAGGGATATTTTTCAAGTTTATCACCCGATAAATAGACACTAAAACTTGGGGTTCAGAGCACTTGCCTACTCACGTTTGAGTACTTGTTGGAGAATGCTGCTGTAATCGTCCACCGTCAAGAGAATCAGTGCGACCTTCCAGGTTCTATGCTGACACCCCTTCTTCATGGAGTGGGGTAACGCCAACGGAAATCCTACTAAATAATTAAGTAAATGGAGCTCTCAAGAAGCCCTTGAACATTCCATGGGTGATCATTATCAAAATAAGTGACATAAACACATTTGGTGGAATTATATAAGTAAGCAAAGTGCTTATAAAAATAAATGTAGTTGTATCTGCCTATGCAGTTTGGTTTATCTATTTAAGGATTCTCAAGTGCATTCCACCCTCCATGGACGAAGTTTTGTCACTTTTTTTGTTTCAAAATTAAATTTTCTTAAATGTTTTACCATTTAACAGTTGCATGCTACCTACGCGCAGGCATAGTGACTAATATGCATTAATCTTCATGGAAAACCAATTATGCGTATGAGATAATTTTTGAATCATTACTCCAAATTACCCTGTTCTCTGCCAATATCTTCAGTCTTTCGCTGATTCTTGCATTGATGGCAATTAACAATTAACCCCCTCCTCGAGCTCTCTCCTTGCAATCAATTAGAACGTGTGATTGAATTCACCCGTGGCCAAATTGAATGCGACAATTTCGAAGGGATCACGCCTCACCGGCACGGTTTCGCGATGCTCCGCCTAGCCTACGCGCGTTCCATTTGCTGAATTCGAAGTCACGACCTAGTGGCCTGCGATCTGGCACACGCGACGCCTATCCGCACGTCGAACCTTGCTCGTACTCACTCACACGACGTGGGCGTGGGCGGCGGAGGACATGAGCCGGGCGCGGAGGGCGGACGTGGGCGCGCAGGACGGACGACCCCACCCGCCTTCTCTCCTCCACCGCACGGCGACCAAGCGAAAGAGGGAAAGGGATGGGAGAAGAGGGAAGAGAAAGGAGAAGTCGTCCTCGGGAGAGGAGAGAGAGGGAGAAATGAGGTGGCATTGGAGTAGAGAAAGTAGGGATCAGTTGCTGAGAGGAGAGCTCGGGGGTCGGGGGACGGACGGTTGGGTATTCAGGCGCTTCCTCCCTCCCGTCGGACGTCAAGTTATGAGCACCCTCGATGGCACGCGAGTGGCGATTGACCGAGGAATACTAAATCCGTCGTTGCGGTCTCAGGTATGGGAGACCGAGGGGTGCCCGACCCGAGTAGAAACTCTTATTTCTTTTGACGAGATGCCGGTTGCTATGGCCACATGCACAACGGCAGACGTTACTTGTATCTTTCATCCGAAAAAACCTCCTCCTCAGTGTCATTTCCGCACAATTAGGTACCATCTCGTTGCTCTCCTTGATATTCCGCGACTAACGAGCAAATAAAAAGCGTTGAAGTTGGATATTTGCTATATGCACCGTATACAGCCTCACGAAGTTTTGTCAAGCACTCCATAGGAAACAGAATTCCAGCCCAGAGAAGTTGTGTTCGAAATACATCTCAATAAATTATATTAAGAAGTATTTCTGCCGATTGACAGAAGAACCCCCTATGGGAGTTTAACTCCGGCGGAGGGTGGTGTATGAAGCACACCGAAATAATTCCAAATACAAACCGTTTGAACATCAACCCCACAGAACCCCAGAAATTGCCTTATTATTAGCAGCACCCTACCAATTGTGTTTGATGTACTCAGGGACTTAACACTTCAATATTACGCCACCCCACCCCAATAATCCCCAAAGCTACCTACACCTATAAACCTTAGCAAACACGAAGCTAAGCACCTAACATTGCAATAAACCATTTTTTTAGGTCCACTTACTTTCTAATTCCATTCGTTTAGAGCAAAATGCCAATTATACTCCTCCATCCACCTCGCTTGCCCAAAGTTCTCCCTCTACCAGTCTTCACCATGTTATTACCTCTTCCGTAATCGCTTTTCCTACCTTTTTTGAGTTTCTTCCAATCCCTAACGCGTTTAGCACCTCTTTGTTTGTTTTTCTGTCTTCCTGTTTATATTTTTTATTGTTTCCCACACCTATACTTTCAAATTTTCCAATATACGATCATCCTCGCACCAATAACCAAGTTTCGAAATCGTAAAAACCTACGCTCCACACAAAAGTTTCCACCAATATTTTCTTTATGTCCTCTCTTCCCGACAATGTTTTTGTAAAAGTTTCAATACCTGACGCAATTCTGGTTCAATGCCATAATTTTGTTCATTTTCGTCTAAAGCTCTTCCTAAATACGTTAGTGTTACAGTTCTAACGGTTCAAATTAATCCCCTCCAACTTTGATTTTTAAACTCAACCTCCCTCCTATTTCTCCAATATCTATCTCATTGTTAGTAGAAAGTCTTTGATATGATATAGAGATATTTCCAATCAGGAACTGTCTTTCAACACAATCCCCAAAGGATAGTATGCCTCGTCATTACAAAGGTGCAAGTTAATACGACTCGTATGACAATTTCGTTGCTGAAGCTCTCAGGTACTTCCCAAAATAAATGTGGGACTTCGAAGCTTCACATGAGTTGCTCAACAAATATCAAGATTATACATTTATATTAACGAATATTGGTAATAATCGAAATCACAACTTCTGTATCACCCTCATCATTAGTTTTCAGCATGAGGATTCGCAAATCCGTGCAGTCGTGACTTCTGGATAGGGGCTATTGTGATACCGTGATGCCCCAAATTATAACTGGGTTACAGAACCCAAAAAAATAAATTGATTATATCCCCAATAAATAAAGAATGGACTATTGCAGGCTAATTTATTTTTGCATAATTGATATACCCCAAATTTCCATATTCAAAACAGGTTAAGATCATTGAATGTTCGACAAGTATATTTTTTTCGCAAAACAAGTGACGTAGCTCCCTGCTGTATAAGGCCAAATGCCGAAAGTTAGATGCTCACTTATCCAGACTCCGAAAACGGACTTAAGTAAACTTGGGCAGCTCTTATTTTGTAAAAACGATCTCGGGCCAAATATTCTGAAAGATTAATAATGATGGAAAAATGAACATTTAAAATACGAGTACACTGTGTTTTTTTTCCAGTTCCTTTGATTCGGTATGGACTAGAAGAGACTGAGCTATTGGTACAATATTACATTCGAACCCATCATATTTTGACACGACATGGAAGCCGAGACATTTCCTGCTTTTCAGCATACAGGCTCCCAAGAAACAAAGATAATTCGAAGGTTGAAATACATTAGTAGTTTCCTGGTAAGTTAACTTTAGGAGGTTATACAGGACTGTAGGACTTCCGGAGTGGCGAATGGACGTTTACCTTCACGAAATGGAAATATTTTAATAACGAAGTTAGGTGGTTGTAAAAACCACTTGGTAACTAGTAATTCAACTTTTAATTGAAAACATTTTCAATGGTCTTTCACATGTATTGCGACGGCATGGCAATTGTAGGTTTGCAACATTAAATAATATAGTCACACGGAAAATTTAAACAAGAGCTCATAGTCTCCTTTTGGAGCTGAACCAATGATATATTGTTAAAATATTTCAAATCTTGCATCAAAAGAACTAGTTAAGATGAACTATTCGGGGAAATTTTGAGTCTTGACTAAAGTACATTTTCTAAACGATGATATTTTGAGGAATATCTGCTGCAGAATAGTCATCTGTGAGTAAGGGAGTTCATAGTGAGTAATTCATAGTGAGAAAGGAATAAAAATTGTGAAATGATTGCTTGTACAGGCGATATGATGGCAATCAAGTACGATAAGTTCTTAGAAATAGTTAACTGGAACGCGAATCAACCACATGATATGTGCAAAGAAATACTGTTGAGTGTTCCTGAAAAAAATATACTTCCAATCTTTTAATGTTATTTATTATCTGTTATTTTTAAAAAAAATATCTGCTCCGCATATCATTTTTATTGAACACTATTAACTTTTATAATATATTATAGAAATAACTCGTGCTCACAGAGTCATTAATAATGATTCAGTGAGACAATTTTTTCAATGAGATACGCCATATCTCTCATTGCAAGAAGTATACAGCTGCTCCTTTTCTTTGTAAGAAATATAAACAGCAATATGTTCAAGAATACTGACAAATTAATTTTGATAAAAAAAATTCAACTTCCAGTCAACTACATTCTCAAAAATAAAAGAAATGATAAAGATTAAGTAGTTCCTCTTTGTGAGGCTTGCCAATAAGTAAAAACATATATAAATCCATAGCCAAATGGCTTAAAATCGGATAGATGCACCAGCAGAGACTATGGATGATACACCTAATAACAGTTTTGAATATTAATTAATTCAATACCCTCGTTATTGTAATTAAAGTATTTTCTTTTCTTATTTTTCTCTCCCTTAACTCCGTAGGAATACTTACTGTATTCCATAATTTACCTATCATTGATTTATAAGTTGGTACACATTATTAAAGGCTACCGTTGCCCTTAATAATGTGCACGAACTTATTAGTCAATGATGAGTAAATTATTGATAAAGTATTCTCACGGAGTTAAGGGACACAAAAATACGATAAGAAAATACTTTGCCATAATTTTACTAGCATGATTTTTAGAAACATTAGATTTCAATATATATGCAAGTTTGAATGAATTTTGAAAAAGTGAAAAACTGTTTCAAACTATCATTAGTGTTAAGTAGTAAACTCTAAGATTGATTTGATGGGATCCTCAACCTCAAACACTTCTCAAATTCTTCATCACTCTTTATCATATCATCTTTTACGCATTCATGCATTTGAGTTCCCGTAATGCTGTCCCCGACTATATTCGTCATTATTTGGTCATTGCTTCATGCAAACTCTTATACCAGAGACGATTTTTTTTACCTTCTAACTAGTATTTCCCTTTGCTTGGAAGGTTTGGCATACACGGTTTTAAAAACCCTTTGTCTCTATTTTTTATCTTGCGAAAATAACTGAACTGATATGGCGGTGGATGCGCTAATCTCGTGGGATATGTGTACGTAGTCGTTTACCAGTTTATCCAAATGTCGTGGATTTGAACGTACCAAGACTGCATCTGAAGTAATGAAAAACGTATGTTTACATTCTTGTCAACTTCCGTCCCAAAACCTTTTAACTGCTGTTTTTACAATTTTATATTTTAATGTGTGATACAATTCTTTTTTTAAGTATTGACCTCAGTCGTCGGAGTATCTTTGAAATAAAATGGATTTAATATTTTAGAAAATTATTCCTATTGTCTGCTTTTCCAGAAATAATATCCTGTACCGGAGAAAATTAACCCTTTTGCGTTTTACGTACGATAGCTCTGCATGTTTTTATATCTTTCATAATTTTATATAATGATTTTACCTTGCGATTAATAACGTGGTATATACATTTGCAAGGAAAACTGGAAAAGTTGTTGCTTAACAGAAAGGTGACAAGCAAAATACACATAGAAGCAAGGGTGTGCACTATTGTGAGAATTCAACCCTAGCCTTGATGTAGATCGCTTTTGGCCAACTTAGAGAACTCATGATCACTGTATGCCACTACCAAGGGCAACCGTCAATCAATAATTTATTCACATGGAATTTTCATATTGTCAAAATTCACTTGGTTTACTGGTATGTTAATAACGGGTATTTACTTTCGCGAACGGGGATTAATTTGAACCCTAGCCAAATGAATTGCAAGGTGTGAAGTGCCAGAACTAATACTTCTATTTCAAATTAAACTAAACAGTAACATACTCTGGATTATACGTATTGCCCTCACCTATTAAACCGACCTTCGGATTGATTACTGTGGTTGGATAGACATAATATAGCCCGCAGATAGAATTAAAAATCATCATCCCTAATGGAGACTTAAAAGCGCTAAATAAAAGCTGGAGTTTGCCACAGAATATAAACTTCTATTATTTCTTAGATAAGAAATTCAAGATATTAGACATATCAGTCTGTCAAAATATGAGACAATTAACCCCTAGCACGCAGGACTTCTGTACAAGTTACCCTTTCAACATAGCGTCGTAGCCCGTCCCGCACAACAATTTGCCAATCGGACCACCGGAGTTTTGCCCACTTAAAGTAAAACGAGACAAAACCCAAACATTTTATCAATTCAATCCACACAATAGAAATCCATGTGCGGCAACATACCTGAACATTGAATTTTGCAGAAACTTGTTGAAGTCGACGACAATTCATTTACAGATTAGGCAGTTAATATTTCCATGATACGAAGATAAATAGAAATAACTTCGGCCTTCCCTTATCTATCGGAAATAATGTATGTATATTCACAATCCAGGTTCAAAATAATAATCGCACAAAACCCAAAGTGAATATTATTTATCCAATAACTTTTATAATACCTACGTTGTAAGCAATAACGTTACAGCTGAATGTTGCATTAACATGTTGAACTCGAGAAATGAATAAACTGCGCTAACCGGAAATGAATGACTAAAAGTTGAATTAATTTAATATGGAGTGTATAGCTTAATGGTTCACCATATGCCGTATTAACATCCGATTGTCATGCAAAAAAGAGCAAATATCTGACGCATTTAGAATTCATTCACTTTTTTCGAAAACTCGGGACGTAGTCCAAACTCAAACGACCTCATCTACTCATAAAATAAAAAGGACCCCCTTCGATTAAAACACAGGCACGCACTCTCTCCCTCTTTCACGCACGCAAACGCACACACGTCTCCCTGGGCTCCACAAAGTAAACATTTTCTTTTTTTATTATTCCCCCAAGCTGCTGTTCAACATTTGGAGCATAACTGGGTAACGGGGTCAACACGGAGAAAAGAGGAGGAAGAACTGACGAGAGCGTCTCTCTCTCCTTCGCTCCGACGAAACCACTCCGTCTCTTCCCCGCCGTGGCAGTGGGTTGGTATTGCCGACGGCATGACCGCGTCTTGATAACGGAACGTGGTGGAGTGGTGGCAGGGGCGAGGGTGGGGAACGTTTGGAGGCGGGGAAGGAGGGGATAAGTCGCGGGAGGACTGGTATGAGTCGGGAGGAAGGGAGTGTAGAAGGAGGGGAGAACGGAGGAGGGTTGGCTCAATTTCTTTTTAGTAGGCCCTCGTCCGCTCACGAAGTGCGCCTCTCCACGGGACGGAGCTGATTGGATTCGGCGGTCGCTTTGAGAAGCGGGAGAGAGGATTCACCCAAGAGAAATTAGCTTCCGCGAAATATGACGATGTAGGTTTCGCACAGGCGATATGTTTGGCCGTAATGAACCGGTATGATGTTAAAAAAGTTTATTGCGCTTTGGCCCGGATGATATGTAAGCCCCCTCTCCTCTCCCGACACACACTACAGAATCGGAGTGCGTCGATAATTTTGTGCGTCGTCAATGGTGGGCTCAACTCCTGGCGGTTTTTTTTCTTGTTTGGATAAGAGGAAATGTTCAAAACAAGCACGGATTCAAGTAACTGATAAGACGACACAGTCGGCTCAGAATTCGTAGATGCTCTCCGGCATCGTGTAATTTTCCCCGGTTCCACATTTGTTCAAATTACAGCGATTTCTTGCTGTGCGGACTATCGCAGCCCCCAGGTTCAGGTTCAGCCTATATGTCAGTAACATTAGGTGCAGTACTTCTGTCAGACGTGTACTTATTCTCTGGCAACATTAAGTAACATTTTCCCCCGCATGATGTCATTTAGCTAATAGGCTGAGTACAAATCAAAACGCTTTAAGCGGAGTTTCAGATAGTTGAGTTGCAAGTTCCTAGAACCTTCTCCTAGCGAGAATTTTATACAGTTAACGACCGAGAAGCATCCAGCACTGTTCGACATATCAATAATTCTTGACGGATGCGAGGGCACATATTGTTATGAGGATCGTGAAAATACTTTAAGGGTAAAATCCATCAATTAACCATTTTGGACGATAGTGGCATAGGTTGTGAGGCTGTCTATTCGCTTGTAATTCAAACCTAAAATTGAATAAAAAATATTCAATGGATACATTTCGTCAGTTGCATTAGTTGGGAATTTATCTCCTTCATTACTTTTCTTCACTCGATTATTTAACAAATTATTTCACGAATGTATTGATTCATAATATAGGGACGAAGGGAATTATATTTCCCATAATCAATTATTACTTTGAATTTTGGCAAGCCATAGTAAAAATTAGGGAATTCCCAAACACTTCATCATCATCTCCCGTAAAAGTTACAGGTTAAAAATAAAAATTCATGGACAAAATATGAAAATTCTATTCACAAAAAATTTATTACTAAGGGCACGATAATTATTTTTGAAAGCATTATGATAATGATATTATGAATTATGATATTTATATTATTATATAAAAATGGCTGATGACGCACAAGATAAGCTTCATCAATTGTTCATTTTATAATTTTTTGTTGTTTTCAAGTAATCCTGAAGTATAAACAAGATTTTAGAGAAACATGACAGTTTTAAGCTTAGCTTTATGGAATTCCTTCATGATGGGGGTAAAAAATAAATTTTGCATTTTCACATAATACTTCTGCGCATAATCGAAACCATGGTCGTGTGAAGTATTATGTGGAAGTGCAAAGTTTCTTTTTTTTATCCTCATCAAGATTTTAGAGCATTTTTTTCCTGGAACAAGTAGGCAGCAGTTCTTTTGATATAGAATAATTCAATAAACCGACGTTTTCTTTGATTTTACACTGGCATACAATGTCATTACATGCTATGTAAAACCGAAAGTTGCACTGTTGGATACCAGCTAGATATTTATAAAGCTACATATTCAGAATCGTAACAATTCTATTTTAGCAGTGAATTCTTCTCAGGATTTCATCCGGGTAATCTCCTCCAACGCTGCCATGGCAGCGATGGAGGAGATTACCCGGATGAAATCCCGAGAAGAATTCACTGCCATCATCCGCCGGGAGAAATTGAAGTCCTACAATTCTATTTTAGTTAAATCATTCCACTCAGCTAAACTTTTAAACAAAAATACATCACCAATTGGTTTTAACAAAATATATGTTTCTCAGTCTTTGATTCGTGTAGTAATCCGAAACCTATCGATGAAAAACGATTTTCAGCAGAAAGCTTGGCCCAGAAAATATATAGAAAAAGTATAGAATAACTGGTGGATTTCCATAGACGGTTATTTGGGGGTGTTAATGAATGAATGTGTGAGATTTCTCATTTGCCAAAATCTTGCATCCATGCCTGCGAAAGACAAAGTATGATTAAAAAAAAGAACACATCAGAAATTAGACCTTTTTGGACATTGAATATATTTTCGCCAAATGGGACGTTTCTCATCCTTGTTGATAATTCATATTTGGACAAGGAGGGCAGAAAGCGGTCGGCCGTTACTGAAACCGCTTCAAAATTTTCAAGATCCATCCACGGGATCCCTCCCTTTCGAATAGGCTGATGACGAATTTTGCAAGAATAAATCATCCGCTGGCGTAGGATCTATGTTAATTTTGGCCCACATGGAATTCCGAGTCCGCTTCGGCCGCTGTGCATTCGTGGAATTGAACGAAGGGAGAGATGAGAGAGAAAGCTTTTGATGTGAACGGATGTACGCAGAAATGTTTTCTTTTGGTCCTGGGAAGCGGGAGTGCTCGTAATGCTGAAAATAAGGGGATGGTGAAAACGGCCATTAGCGGGAAACGCGGATGGAAATGAGGAAGTGAGCGGATTTTATCGGCCACGGGTCCTGTAAGCCATGCGGATATTTTTCTGTGACTCACTGGCAGATCATTGTTCGTGGAAAGATTGGTGAAATTTGAGTTTACTTTTCAAGAAAATTTGTTCTTGCAAGGCGACTATTGACAACAGTTGCTTGGCTATCCGCTCATGTGAAGTAGGAGCCAGAAGAGACGGAGACGAAGAATGTTTTTCGGAAATTGGAGCTTTTACGCATTTCATATCTTGTTATGTAATTTGGAAGATGGATATTACAAGTTTTTAGCCTTTCCAATGAATGAAACAACAGAATTGAAAATTAATTATGTAAACCTAATTAAGAAGAAATCGAAGTAAAAATATTTATCAAAAAATAAGGAAAAGTGTTGGCGTTAATGGTGATCATATGGATGGTTAAAATAAACTAGACAATATTCGAGTTTGCTCTAGTACATTCTCTGAATTCAGCAAAATTTAGGCATGATCTCTGAGCGAGTTATATTAATTATTTTTGAAAATCTCATGATTTTAAATAACAATAGTTTAGCAATTCAATTCATTAATTTTGAATGGACATTGCAAATAGAAACAGCTCTGTGATCATTCGCTTCATTCAAATATCATTCAAATTCAGGTGGTATAACATCATAAAAACAAAGAATATAAAAACGCTCCTATAATGTGATAGTTGGTTTTCTTTCCTAATGGATCAGCAAACGTTTTGGCCAATTCATGTAATTATAATAAAATAAATTTCGTAAATAAAAACTATTTAATTTATATCAAACCCATAAGTTGATCTTGTAATTGTTGACCACGGCAGGAAGGATTTGACATAGCTAAATTATAAATCGTACTAAAACATTTTAGGGCCCGTGGAAAAAAAATAATTGAAATGTTTAAATGACTACATTAATTCACCATAGTAATGTAGGCTTTCGTAGATTACGAGGTCTGGATGTCGGTATGATAATTACCTTGTCGTTTTTTCACAAGTACATACGTACTACGAGGGTCATCCGGAAAGTAGTACCCGTTCGTGAAATAAAGACACAAAAGTAAATACGAGCAAATATAAATTCCGAGAAAATGTAAATATTAGTTAAGTCCGTCAAGTAAAACATAAAATTAATCTTAATTAAACTTTTAGAAATTTATGAGTTTTTATGAATTTATTTTCTGCTCACATGCTAATATCATCATTTAATCACGAGTAGGAGAGAAACATTTACACCATTTGAACACATTTTTGTTCCCCATGCGTGATTTTATTAAATTGTTATTTTTCATAATAGCAACAAAGTGTATAACACCAATTTACGTACTCGTTGTCAACCCATACTTAAAGGATGGACACTTAACATTGCGTATAGCGGAGACAGGAGGTTGAAATACGTATGAAAGCATGGAACCGCTTGAGTAGTATATGCAAGTACTGGATGAATGAAAAAAAAAATTGATTTGAATAAAAAGTATTCGGCGGACTCATGTAACGGTTTGCTTTCCTGTTTTTTTTCTAAAATTAATTTTCGATCCTAAAGCCTATTCACGCCGACGGTTCGGGGCGTGCCGGAGAGCGGCGGGGTGAGAGGCGGGGATTCAGATCGTTGAACCAGTTAAGGCGAATTTCGTGGCTGCGGTGGAAATAAACATTTCCGTTACCTACGACGACTCGGGAGGGATTTCAATTAAAAAGGCCATCGGTTCCAAGTTGAAGCTCAATCGGAGGAAAATACGGGGAGGGGGCGAGGAGGGGTCGAGTGGAAGAGGGGGGAGTTTGAGGAGGCAGGGTATGAACCCAGGAGGCGTGAGGACCCCTCCTCCGAAGCCAGGGAACAGGACGAGAGGAGGGGAGAATGAGGGACTGGGGTCGGGAAGGGAAGTGACTAGGTGGGGAGCGGGCGGGAATAAGGGCCGACGCGAATGTGTTAAGTGTGAATCGAAAGAAGGAAAATAGCGGCGAAACAAAATGGGACGGAACAAAGTGCTAGAGGATTAACGGTGAGTCCAAGATCATGAGCGTGGAGATTAGTCTGAAGAAAAATGGCATTTCCCGCAAACGGGGCCATAAAACTCGAAAATCGTGGCAGGAGCTGTTGAGATCTGCTTTGAAACTTTTTTTCCCCGGCAGGGAATTTCTGGAGCACTGGGAAAAAACATTCGAAGGACTACACGTTGATCCACCCCAAAAAAACACCGTGTGATAAATGCGAAACTTAATGGCTGGCAAAAACTTAAAGGAGAGTTCATATACAGTGACGATAGACGGTAATTACCTCTTCAAGCATTTATTTTTTGCCTCAGCAGCCCTGACTATTGGCTTGGAGACCGCAAATTTCAAATGCTTCTATTAACAATAACGAGAAGTGAAAACGTCTCCAATTCAATCCTTCAGAAGTTTGCTAATTACTAAGATCATTTTTGTTAAGGTTGACTCCAATTACAACCGATGTCATGAAATAAAATTTTGCAGATAAGTATTTTAAAATGCTGTCAAAATGAATTATGTTGGCACTACCTATGTTACCGATATTGGTGAAAATCTTCCCGTGCTCAGAGAGAAAAAGATTAAATAAAATTAAAATGTTTGGCTGGCTAAAATTAAAAGGTGAAACTATTTAAAATACATACGCCATTTGATTTAAAAATTTGAGCCGCTAATAATTTGTATGAGCAACATTTTTCGGACCTTTATCTAATAAAAGAGTTTTGAGCTCGTAAGCTTTACTTGATTTTCAGTCTTTTCTGCAATAAAAAAGTAAGTGCTTGAGAAGAGAATTAGCGAGGACATCTACAACACTAAATCGAAAGAGTCTTGTCAATTAAAATAGTAGGCTTTCAAAATAGTTTCTTCATCAAAGGCAGTTCATATAACTATTAATGACACATATGCTGGCACAACACCCTAATTAATTAATAATTAAACATTCTGTTGAATGAAGATTATTCATATCCTTAGTTTTCCATGGACAGAATGTAGCTGCCATTATTGCTATTTTATAAGCAAGTGAATTATTATATCCATGAATTTGCTTCATCTTTAGAGCTAATGTGAAATAAATTCATTATTAAAAATTGATTAACTAAATCCGCCTTAATGGCAACATGTGCAAAGGCCGCATATACAGTCCACATGTAGTATGGTAATTATTACAGCTGTTTTGTTGATGCAAGTTAGATTTTCTTTTCCCGGACTACGCATATATCTCACGTTTTGACTATTAACTTCATACTTAACAATTTTACCTCGCAAGTAAAACAATCTACTCTTTGTCACAGAGCAATAAGGGGAGGAAGAGTAACACCTAGAGGATAGAAACTATACCATTGGTCCGATAGCCTTCGATTTCTGACTGAATACATTTATCTTTTTACAACAGCAAATGTAGGTATGTGACTTCAATAGAAAACATACTAATACTAAACCACTCGTAACTGGCCGTGAAGACATCCATGGAATCGTGCTCAGTAAATAGCTCACAGGTATAACAGTTAATGTATTAATGCCAATAATTTAAGTTAAATTCAACAATAAATAGCAGATTCTAAATTTGTCAATATATTTCTCTATTGAAATGAAATTTTTGTGTCAATGCTGTGCATTGCTGTATTGGATGCAAGTTTTACGACTATTTTTATATGACTTCATTCTTTCCCGACAAAACCGTCAGACTATACGGCATTCTAATTAAGCAACACACGTTATTAGCGAAAAAATCTTTGTTCCAGTACGTAGCTAAGTTTTTTCTCCAGAAATTTCCCTCTATTGATGTACTCTGGAAACATTTTTCGTCTACTTTTAGGAAATAAATATTTGATGTTTGAATAAACATTTCATTCTGCACACCCGATTCTTGTAATCCTCTTGTCAACGCGATCCTTGGTTGAGCTGAAGATCGCGGGTTTGAATCCCACCGAGGCCATTGGTCTCGTGTTTTCATGCAGCAGAGTGTCGCTCATCGAGGCGTGAGGCGTATGATCGGAACTTTCGGTGCACCTAAAAAGACGGATTATTAACTACTGCTGCCACCCATTCTGCAAATGACAAAACGGTTAAAAACGGGCAGAAGCAATACTAGTGGATTCGAGTGATCGGTTGAGGACGCACAGAGAGCTCGGCCAAGGATGTGCGCCTCGAAGGTGGGCCGACGCTTTGACCCAGCTGGCTCGTGGAAGGCTCACCCCTTCCACCCAACCACTCTCCCCACCCCTTACTCGAGTCTCCGGCTCCATCTCCCCCGTACAACTCCGACTGCCGCCCCAACCCACCCTCTCCTCCCATCTCCCGATGACCGAGATTCCGGGAGGGGCTCCCCAGAGGGCGTCTTCGCCGTAACGTTGGGCAGAAGAACGAGGTTCTGGTTGCGATCGTCAGAAAGGAGGCGCTCCTCAGCGCAAACAGAGGCCAAGTGACAGAGACAGATAAAGAGAAGGAAGCACAAAGAGAGAGAGGGAAAGAGAGGAGAGAGAGAGAAAAAGAGTATATGTGAGAGAGAGAAAAAGAAGCGGACAGAGGGACACGCTGCACGGAAAAACCACGTCTCGACAGCCAGGTAATTGAGAACTTGTTCATGATTTTTTTAACCCCTTCTATCCCAACGACCCAGCGTTTAGATACAGTAAACGGGCTTCAAAAACGGGATACGTCCGTCCTCAACGCATACGAAAAAGGTTTTTATTGTGGCTGAGCACCGAGTCGTTCAGTGCAGATCACGGAAGAGAATCCATCTCAAATTATGGGTAACTTTACGACTCATTGTCAGAATTGCTCTTTCCAGACGGCTTGGTCTCGCGTTTTACTTCGTATGGGTCGAGTCACCCTAATTTAAGCCACTTCGGAAGTGGTGTTCATGTTTTAGCACTTGCGTTTGATAACCGGCAGGGTTCATTGGTCTCATGGTTATTTGCCATTACCGTCTTTGTGTTACGCGATTCAGTGAAGGTCGTTCGCGTAATCCCGGCTCCCAACTCCTCCCCCAGGGCTCCATCCCCCTCTCGGACATCCCCCACCCAGCTATAATGCACATCGTCTCGCTGGGAGAAAGTAGTTGCGTGTACTCTCATGCCGTGTATCACTAGTTCGAATTCCCATAGTGTAAATGATATATTTGGAGCTGATGATGAAGATTGTTTACAATCGGCATGCTATACGTTCGCACGCCCGGTTTTAATTGACGAAAGAATTTCCTCTTCCTCGAAACTATGTTTTTATGCCGAGCATAAAAACCGTTCACACGCCTGTTTTAATGGACTTCTAATCCCCCACAAATAAATTATCGGAGCCTTTAATCACATAGTGTGTCAAGGTTGGGCAAAAGCAATATTTTTTTCTAAGCTCGCTTAAAGGCGGAGAAGTTTAATTCTCGCTTTTAATTTTGTTGCTCGATCAGTAGTCATAAACTTCCCTCTTCATATTTTAAAAATATTAATTGCAATGGAAAATAAGTTACTCCTCTTCTTACAGTGGATTTATCCACTTGTTTTTTTTTTTTGAAGCTCGAAAATGCTTCGTACTAATTAAGACATTTTGCCTACAATGAAAACAATGATGCCAAAAGACATTATTATAGCTCTAAATATTCAAATTTTAAAAATATTATTTCATATTCGGGAATTGAAATCATAAAAATGATCGACATTGGAGAGTTCAACGTACGAATCAGTCGGAAACTTCAACGAGCGACTATTACATTTGCCCTTGAATCGGCCGTAGTCACATAATCAATGAAATTATATTATTGAGACAGTAGAATGAGAAATCATTTTCACCTTGCTGTAGAGCGATAGGTGCCTTGGCCTTAACCGTGACACAAGGGAGACGATTAGGGTCTCTAAGAGGGTCAACGTCCGTCCCAGTGAAAGATTCCCTCCGAAGAGGCGCTGCTGATCCAAGTGACGTTGCCGTGACGCAAAGGCGTCTCGAATGTAGGGCGAGGTCAGCGGAGCGTGCGAGTCACGCGCGCCTCTTGAAATTTCCAGCACAGCCTTCGATGATTCAAGATCCGCTTCCGCAAGAAGTGCATTGATTTCCGACTTTGGAAGAGGAAAGTGTCGTGAATGAAGTGGAAGGGGGGGACAGTACTCCGAAATCGCTCACGTTGGCATCCCTTTCTCTTAGATACTCACCTGCAGTGGCCGGCGAAGGAGGTTTTATTTACTCCGCGACTGGATAACTCGTCGCGCCTTAGACGAGCTTACATCATTGGTGAGGGCCAGCGGTCACCACCATGAAGCTGTCTTTTGTGATTGAGCTTCTTCTCATCTTCCTGCTGATAGCATTCGCAGCGTCCAGAGTAATAGGTAAGTGACTGTGACAGTGATTAGTTTTTTTAATTTAATGGTAAAGATACATTTTCGTCGTTTCTGGCAGGAAAAGTGTGGCGGTAACTACCAGATAACTGTGTTCATTTGATACCCGAGTGCCATCATGTGATTTAGCTTAAACCTCAGAATATTTGAAACGAAATCTGAAAAAGTATTTGTTGTGACGCTAATAGGAGTGATGATATCCTCTTGACTCCTACGCTTGGTGCTTTATTTCCGAATATTAGTGGACGCAGCTGAAATAAAAAGCATGCAATTTGTAAAATAGACCTTGCTTGTAAATTAACGCTTTTTTATAATTCACAAATATTTGCAAATTAAAAACTTGATAGGTTGAATCGTTTGATAAAAACTTATGATTAGAAAACTGCGGGTGTAAAAAATAAACTGTGCAAATTATTGGTCGAAAAATTCTGTAATTGGCAAATTTTTCCTTCAACGACAATCAAGTAGCATTGATTTACAAAAGGAGACCTTTTAAATTTAACTTCTCCTTCCTGGATTTCTAGACACTCGCGATGCTAAAGGTTTGAAGAATCAACAAAAGCAGGATGAAGCACCAAACCGCTACTGCTCGTGTTCCACGGACTCATGCGACTGTTGCAGGGAATTTTCTTTGCCTGTCCTTCCCATCAAAGGCCCAGGTGAGCTCTTCATTTTTACCTTAATTTTAGTATATTTATTCATGCAATCATTTAAAAAATAACTGAACTCTCTTTGTTAAAATTTGTAACCATCCCAAATTATTTTTCATTGACTATAATTTTGAAACTTCATGATTGTAAATGGGTTTGAATGGAGAAGTAGTGACCAGAAGTTTGCCTATTGGCTGAAGATTCCCAGTTTCGAGTTTTATTATGCTTACTATCCCAATTATACATAATCCGAAAGATTTTTGGGCATCATAACGAATGCGGCATTAGGAAAGGAATCTCTGACAGAGCGGATTGTATCCGATGGCTTGTGCAGTTCGATCCTGTCAAACGGATGTTTGCATTGAAGAATAAGTGTATTGCATTGAATGAATACTAATAGTAGACAAAAGGACATGTGGCTACTTACTTCAGATACATTTTCCGTGACTGTTAACATTTTGAAAGTTCTCTCAGATATATTGACATGGTATTGAATTGATTAAAAATTATTGATCGCTTTTAAACTTGAGATATTCAATTGAAAAATTAAGTTAATGAAAAAATGCAATTGGGATTAGGTGTTAGGTAATTATTCCGCCAATCTGAGAATAATTTGTTTACATTTTCATTTTAAGGATGTGCAAGTCTTCAGTACATTAAAGGAGACAACATGGCCCTTACTTTGAAGTTTGGTGACCGAGTACTCGCTACACATTCCATTTCAGGTAAGTAAATCAGCGCTAAATGAACATCATTGTAAATGAGTATGACAGAGAACGTTTTTTTTATCTTTTAAAGATTTAACTTTACGTATGGAGAGCATTACATCACATTGAATTAATTTAAATAGAATGCATAACCATTATTTGCTACAATTATATGCCATCACTTCTTTGAAAGAATGATTTTGTTGAAAACATTTGAAATTTAATGGTACGAGTAGTTCATAGTTTAAAGTATTTGTCTAGTTACTCATATAATTTAATGGTAAAGCAACATTCGTGCTTTTAATACTGGTTCAATTGAAATTCTTGTTCGTATTAATCAACCTGTATTCTTTATTTCCTGTTCCATACTCAGTAACTATAGCAATAAGAATCACTGCATATATTAAAAATGTTGAACTAATTTTGAGGACTGATTCCCTTCTTTTACTAAGTGTACCTATCTTTCAAGGTATACTCAGCAAGAAACTATCGAAGATTTTTCTGTCACTGCTCTCCGTGATTGTCTTAATTGGGTTCAACGGCCTTATACGTATGATTAAAAGTTCAAGAGAACTGATATACAATTGCTTTTGCAGACTTTGAGGTTGGCTGAGCCATTAGGGTGTGCAATTGGGGTTAAATTGTGAATAATGATGATGAAAAGAGAGGGTGCAGGGCCGGGTTGATTGGCCTAACCTCTTATACTCGTATAATCAGCAGGGAAGGGGTAAGGTTCCTTCTTTGGACGTTGGATGCAGTTGAAGCGCTCTTCACAAATTCAACCCTGAAAAGACACTTATTAGGCTCGAAACAATCTCTGTAACTTAAATATAGTATGTTATCAAAACCTGGAATCGAGGCAGGAAGCGCGCAGTGGATTGTATTTCTTGAATTTCTCCGACCCTAGAACACTTTCTACCTTGCTCTACGACATGTAAAAATGACATTCATTTAATTTTTCCGCGACTGTGAAGTAATTTTATTTCCAGGTAAAACTAACTCAACTTTTAAAGTATTAATTTTCTTATAGCCTATAACGCATATGTGATAAAAAATTTTCTCAGTCAAAATGCAATTTTTCTTTCCAAAATTAAGGCTACCCTCACTTCGTACAGCTGTATTGACTTGCTTAATGTTTCTGATTCCTCAATTCTTTCACGCCGGAAATTCTTAAATGGGATTCCAAACAATTCCTACAAGACCTAAACAATTTGTTTGATTCAAAGGGTATATTTTTTTAGAATTGAAATTATAGTCTTTATCCCGTTTTGGTTGATACTCATTCTCTTCCACGTTGAGATAACAGAAAGATAGATTTCTCGGATGGATGGATGGATTTATTTTGTACGTTATTCCAGAGACCTGATCTACGTACACGTATACGCCGAAATAAATAAACAATACAGAGCAGAGTGAAGAACTAAGTTGATCTAGGGGATACGTGCATGACAGATCAAGTAAATGGCGGGGTTTCATGTTCTATCAGCATATGGTTACATTATCAGTTTGATACATTACATCTATCACACTAATACACTAGCAAGACCGTATATTAAAAGGTAATCACCAAGAAATACGCAAAAATCATGAGTGAATAAGATAACATTTTACTAAGTAGAGCACCGAAATAGCGAAATATGTTACGCAAAACGAAATGATTATTATTCAAGCAAGTGGACACATTAAGCCATCTAAATGAAACATTTTCAAGACAAACCGCTAGCATTCGAAATGTAATTCCGAATGTCATCCGCTACGGATCCGGCGACCCTTCATGTAATGCGCTCCTCCTGATTCTACCGGTGACGATGGAATAGGAACACCGATCTAATTTCGATTTCCTTTCTCGTCTTTCAGGAAAAAGACCGAAACCTGTGTGCATGAGGTTGCCAGGAGGATACTCGCGATTCTGCGCCCGTGTCTACGGCATCTCTCGCGAACCGGATGCCTTCCACGCCTGTCTCGGCTTGGAAATCCGTGCATTGGACGATCTCGAGGCGGCGTTGAGACTGTCGTGCTTCCGGTTCAGTCCGGAAGGACTGCGCCTTGAGCCGGCAAAGCCTGTGCCCGTGGACGAAGATGATGATGATGATGACGATGATGACTATGGGTTTGGAGACGAAGACGATGACGACGATAGCGACGAAGAAGACGAGGACGACGAGGAGGAAGAGGACGAGGGGGCGCTCGGCGGAGGGTCCGAAGATGAAGAGGACGACGAAATAGCCGCCGGCGTCGGCGACGAAAACGAGATCTCTGCTGACTATGCCGGATTCAGCATACTGGGTGACTTGCTTGGGTTGGACGACGAGAGTGCCGAAGTACCCGTGAAGAAGAAGCCCAACAGGAAGACCGCGTCCACTCCGGCTCCCGTGCCGGTCGTCACCCCCACTCAGACCCCCCACAAAGTGATCGTGCAAGTACATCACGTACACAATTCCGCCGCCACGGAAGCCGCCGGGGACGCCCCCGCGGTCGTAGTCACTAACAACAAAGTGATGGACAAGGTGCAGGATCAGACTACCGCGGCAGCGCCGACTAAGGCCCCAGCGAAACCCTCGCCTCAGAAGGTGCCAACGAGAGCTCCAACGAAGGCACCCCCCACCCGAGCCCCCACCAAGGCGCCGTCGAAACCTGCGACCAAACCTCCGTCCAAGGGCACCTCCCAGGCCGCGACCGAGCAACCCCCGCCGGTGACGGTCATGACCTTCAAACCCATCACCTCCTCCGACTACTCCGTTAACGTGGTTCAGGACGGACAGGCGCTGCAGGCAGTGGACGACGTGCAGATGCCCGAAGGCGTGGCCGAGCAGGAAAATACGATAAAAATCCCTAGCATGTCCGAGGGAGTTGCGTTGAGTGACGAGACTGACGAGGTGGTCAAAGATCCCGTCGCCGCACCCGAGATCCCTGCCGCGGCGGTCACTATGATCGCGGACGCGGAGAAGGTCGAGATGGAGGCCCAGAAAGACGAGGACAAGGAGGAGGAGGAAGGTGAGGTGGCGATCGGTGTGGTGAAGGAGGAGGAGGTGACGGCGGCCGCAGACGACACGAAGGTGGTGTCGACGGAAATGCCTCCTGCTTCGCAGGGGACGTCCCCGGTGCAGATGCAGGCGCCGGAGGGGTCCGCCCCCGTGGCTCCGACGGTGAGCGCGACTGTGGAGAAGGACGAGGACGACGCCGAGGCGGACGACGCGGTGGAGGAGGTGGAAGACGCTGTGGCAACGGTTCTGGGGGCCGGCGTCGACGAGGAAGATGATGAAGACGATGACGATGAAGAAGAAGACGATGAGGATGAGGAGGAAGAGGAGGACAAGGAGGAGGAAGAGAAGGATGAGGAGGAGGAAAGTGAAGAAGATGGGACAGAGAAACCGCAGGAGGAAGACGACGACGAAGACGAATACGAGGATGGCGAAGAAGACGATGAAGATGGGGAGAAGGGGGAGAACGCGGTGACTTCAACGACCGGGAATCCTACGACCACAGGAGCGGAGAAGAGATGGAGGAGGAGGAAAAACCGTCTAGATCATATATTTTGGCAATAATTAATCACTATATTTGTTTTTTAAATGGCATTCATGGACTTGACAAGGAGGGAGAACTGGTACAGACGAACCACCACCCCACGCGACATATCATAAATTAGTTAAATTATTTTGCTGCGAGGACGCGTAATTTCTAAGTTATTTATTACCCAAGTATTTAATTATTGTACAAAGAATTGCTCATATTTTATTTATTTTAGCACGTAAGAACAAAGTAATAAAATGCGACTCTTGTTACTACATTCAAGGAGTGTCATTTTCATTTCATCGTCAATGCTCTTCCCCGCTACCTCTTTAGCATTAGCTTTTCTGCAGTCTTCCTGTCCTCCGGATCACGTGGTCGCTAAAAACCTGTGCATCATACCCCGTCCTCATTTCGGGCCTCTCAGGCTACAACCGACCTTAGCGCAGAGGGGCAGGAGACGTCGACGAGGAGGAGGAGAGATACCGGTGGGGTGAGGAGAAGTTTAAGAGGGGGAGGGTGGCGGTTTGAGAATATTTGGAGCGGCGCCTTACAGGTAAGTAGGGTGATGGTCGCTGGGTGGGCACTGGTGGATGCGAGACGGAGAAATGGAAATGAGAGAAGTGGGAGGGCGGGCGTGGGAGGATTCAAGAAAAGGGTGGGAAGGATTAACATCTTGTCACACAACCCGGCAAAGGTATTTCCCACGTCTTAAGATTTTAGCCGTTTCCGGGTCACCAGTGTGGTCCCCCCACGTCGATTCGGCACCAGTCTCCCACTCGTGCGTCCGCCGGCAGCAGAGCATCCTCTCTCATCTCCATCCGACTCCCTCTCTCTCTCTCCGGTGATTACGAGTGCACGCCGTTTTTGCACGTTACCAGTTGGACACGCCGTTGCATGGGATTGGCGACAAGGAAACCTAGGGAACGCGTCCGCTCAAGAAGGCTGGTGCTCGGAAGAAGAAGGGGTGATCGACCTTGTTCCTCTGGAGTTCCGCCGCATCCCGCTTGCGTCCGTCGTACCCAAGAGCCCTAATGATGGGGGAGCGGAGTAAGGTGTATTCGTTCCTATTTGCATTGGCGGTCGTCGGCATCTTAAGCGGTGAGTTCCACCCGCACGTGCTGGGGACCCGTAAAAACCCGGGGCAAGTAGAGCATGGAGGGGAAGAGGATTGAATCTTTTGTTCGTTTGTGTCGGGAGCCATTGTAAATTCATTCGAAGCGCTCCGCTGAATGCAATCGCCGTGGAATGAATCAAGGCTTACTGTTCGTCGGCGTAATAAGTTAACAGAGCATAAATTCCCGTTATTCGCACTGTTTCCCAGTACTTTTATGTTCAATACTCCCGCCGTTCTACCAGTTTTTCTCCAGTCTTCATTGGATACGTATGTTCGTGATGAATTCATAGGTTTTATCATTCCATATGGGTCGCAGAGCGGTAAAGACAGGAAAAAAATTATTTTATGACTTTTGTTTTGGCTTTTGTTGAAGGACTTCAACTATTAGTAACCTATTTATTTGATTTTCATAAATTCTACTTAATTTATATTGTAATTGACAAAACGCAAGCTATTATTTCAAACGCTAACTGGTCAAATTTTACCTCTCAAGGTGCAGGCATATTATGAGCAGATGTTTCTCGAGAAGATGGGAGTGGAGCTGACTTCCTAGTGACACACTTTTTAAAAGCAAGACGTAAAAAGTATCTCTCGCGACCGCAGAAAAAACTCCCCCCACCTCACCCTGGTCACTGAGGGAGACTATATTAATGGCAATGTTGTCACTGACATTAAAATATTTACTCCATTTCGGCATCAATAAGTGTATGTAGTTTAATATGCTTGTGCTGAAGTGACTATTGAAAGTCTCATCCGGGAAATTATTTTCTGGGATACATTTTCGAGCCACTCAAAACCTCCTTGAATCACATCGAGCAAAGACATCTCCTTAAATCTCCTAAAGAATTCATTCAAGAAGCTAAAGAATTCATTCAGTAGACTTGAAATAGTTCCTTTTATATATTAATTCCTTTTATTATATTACTCGTAAAATTTGAAATTTTCAAAATACTTCTGACATGAATTAACCCACATTTTTGGGTGTATAATGCTCCATTCAAATGCCTCAAATGAATTTGTTAGATATTCTCACCGGTGGGGTATTATTTCGCATCATAGACCATCAGAACTGGTTGAGAAAGCAAACTATGGAAGCTAGAAATTGTACAAAAGTTATAAAAATATATCCCTCAAGGCAAGGTATCACCAATGAACGGAATCCTTCCCATCCAAGGCAGTAAAGGTGAAATGGACACCTACTTTATTTGATGCATGACTTTCCTTCCCAGAGTATTCATTTCTTCTTCTTACTCCTTGAAGAAAGTTTCCTCCATAAACAGGATACTACGAACTTTTTGCGCGCCAAGTAAAGGCAAATGAAGTTGGAAATGCCTGAGGTTGGTCCCATGCAAATCCCTGTGCAGATTAAGTATCTGTCATCTCTTCTAATCACCTCTTTCTGTGTCTCTTTTATCTTGTCAGAAAAATCCGGCGAAGTCTATTTTTTCCTCGCACTCGAAAATAACTTATTAATCATCGAATGGCATATTTTTGTCATTACTTCGTTTTAAAAACAAACTTTCAATATTTTTTTCTTCCATATGGAAATCTATATTTAAAGATATTTCAATTGTCCTCAACAACTATAATGGTAATATATACTAAAAATAGAGATCGAAAAAGAGATAAAGACAACTGAAGGGGAATTTTTCAACTACAAGACTTTGACTGATATGATTCAAGGGTAAAGATGATCGAGGCATTGTTGACGTACTCCCATTTCAACCATATCTGAACATCTCGCGCCACCATTGTTCCAGTCACACTGACTGAATCGTGAAAGAACATCATTCTTTACTAGTAAGATGTGCCCATGGTCTTTTTCGGAGGCATTTGTTTCGAGCTTTTCTCGTTCTGGATCCCTCGTTCCACTTTCTGGAAGTTCTATTCTCATCCGCATCCACACGAAGTGCGATTAGTGAGTAATGTTTGCTCATTCAACCCCTTTGTCCATTTTGATCATTGTTTCCACGTTGTATGCTAGAAGTTATCATGACCAGTCCGACGGGGGGAAAATCTTTTAATACTCCATAAGAACACCGCGCACTTTCATCAAAAGAACTATGAAGGGCTATCAGGTAAATATTTAGAACTATAATTAGAACATTTACAATTATGAGCTAAATCGTTCCTCTATTTTCCTTTATTTGAAAACTAATTTATGTTCCTATTCTTTAGGAAAGGGGAAGCACATCAATATATTTGTCAAACTTTGGCTACACTTTCTAGCGATATGATTAGAAATATAAATATGTTACCTCAACCACGTTCTCGGGGTAAATGTTTATTGTCCTCCGCAAAGGGCTCACGCACCCGTAAACCAACTATGAAGATATTTTACAACCCGGAGCATGGGAAACAATTTGATATATAAAATATTGGGCTCTTACATATTGTTAAGTTTTCTATATATTCAGTAAGGAAAGTCAGTATCGGATTCATGTCTCATTTGAAAGAAGAAAAAATGAAGCAGGCACCACAAGGGGAGGTAACCCATTCCCGAACGTAACTCTCCCGAATCAAGGAATGTCAGCGCACGATAGAGAACTTTTTCCTGATTTATGCAGGTATGGTATTACTTGAAACTTCGTATAACTCAGAGGGAACCTTCTGACTTCTGTCTAAACTGTCTAAACACACAAATAAGACAAATTTGTGTGACCTCCTGCATAACAGATTGACTTGGAAAAGCGCACATGGCACAAGGAATAATACTGATCTACTTTCTCTGGAACCCAATCACATGCACTAGCAAACAAAAAAGAGCGTCTTGAGCAATTTTTTTAAGGTTCAAGTCTTTTATCCTGTGTAGCGAATGACCTTGTCGTTTGACAAGGTTTGACATAAGTACTGTAGTTATTGGTAATTTTCACAATCGGCGAACTCCTTGGGCAAAATTGGAATATTTTTATCCTGCGGAAAATGAGTCTAGAATTATACCCTTCATGTTAAAAGTTTGAACCACTTCGGAGGTGGAATAACCCATTGTATTCTTCTCTCTAATTATCTCGTCTAAAGCACGTTAGGTACTATGTGTACTTCCATTCTTCGGAGTCTTTTAATTAAGGAATCTGACGTTGATAGCCCACCAAAATATTTTTTTCATTCACTTCTTTCTCCGCTCCAAGATCATCAAGCCCCCACGCACGCACCATCGTTGCACGGTCTTTAAGGCTACCATGCATACTCGTATAACTTAAAAATTTAAAAATATACGCTTAATATACACTTAGTAGTCGACCGCTTTAAGGTAGGTTTTTAGATGGACTAAAGAGGAAACTGCAGTGGATATTGTTAATTGCATCGTAAACTAAAAGTATGGCTCAATAAAGGCTAAATGGGATACACTTATGAGAAACTTTTGGAGAAATGAATACCAGAAACTTTTACAAGTATACATTCGGTATTCCACTGTTTTAAGGTAATGGGCATAAACAGTACACTTACACATTAATAACCTCGCCTGACATGACAAAACCCGATACCCCACACTACAAATAAATGCTCTTCAATTCCGCATACATTATATCACCCTTCATTCCGTCCAACATACATACCCTTTTCCTACCCTTTTCTTGCTTGTCTAACGTTTCCCCATCCATCACAATCTTCAATGTTTCATCGCCAATCGCAATACTCCGCATCCACCTTTCCATCCTTTTATGGTTTTCTCCCAGTAGCTCTCTCTCCTGCCAACCGTGTCTATTACTTCTTCGTTTGATTTCCTATTTGTCCATTTTAACTTTTACACCCTTATCCAACACATATTTCAAAAACCTCCAATCTAATCCTATCATTGCATCCTATCTTAAATGGGGAATGCACACGCGCACTATTTGCGGAGAGGCCCTAAAGAAGCTGGCATTCGTCACATGTATAGTTGTAAATGTAGCGATGAGAAATTGAAGGACATGTGCTATTTTTCTTCAGAAAGACCCCAGATAGAGCATGAGGCGAGCATATGGAATACGGTGTATCTCAGAATATACTGACTACAAAACCGATTAATACATAGAGAAGGGCCAGATACGTGAAATATCGTTCGAGAGAACACAAAGCATCACACATTTACTACAAGAGTTGGGATGGGAGTCCTTAGATAAGCGAAGAATCAGAGGTAGATTGATCATATTGCAAAGATACCAATCGTATGGTTTTGTAATAGACATAGAAGATATAATTCAGTTCCCCAATTAGATTAGCAGGACAGATATTTGTCACAAAATAAGAGATAGACTGCTGGACGGATACGGGTAGATTCAAGTATTCGTTTTTTCCGCGTACTACTTGCAACAACAGCACAAGACGAAGCACTAAGAATTGAGTAGGGACTGGCGAAAGTAGTCAGGAACATACAAATTACATTTCCTCTTAACTCACTTCATGGTTGACGTCCTAACGCCCTTCAAGCATCCTTAGGCGAAGTGTCGAGTAAAGAGAGTGAAAGATCTACAATACATTTTTTACCAACCAGCCTCAATCGCGTCCCGAAAAAAACGTTTTATTGTTATTATCATTTCCTCTCTCCACCTTCTGCTTAAAATTATCTATTTTTCGTGTCACCAACATGACTTTACGCGTTCGTTAAATTTCAAGTACCCTAGAGTCACTACACCCTACATGCACGATGTGCATTGTACAAACATATGTACTCATTTCAATTTAAAGGTTTAGGAAAGAAGTTTTAGGGGAAAATATTTAAAGATAAACGAATTTAAGATTTTAGCTTAAAAAAATCATATAGGTTTAATTCAACTTCGAATAAAAATTTAATTGTTTATGAAGAATCAAGGTTTTTAATTAGAAACTTCGAATCCACACACGCTCAATCAACTTGTTGCACATAAATCTTACGAGGAGACTGTAAACCGATGTTATGAATCTTTCTCAAATGTAATAAATGCCAATTGCGTAGTTTTAGTTGTGAAAAGGATGCCATTGAAATGTGTTAATGATAAAAATGGTCACATTTACAAACACCCAAGCCCTAAGCGGAGGAAAACCCACCCAGGTGGGAATCGAACCCGGGACCGTTGGAATGGCAGATGAGGAAGTTACCCGCCGACCTCGATGGCGGCGGGGTAACAGGCACCAGAAAACAAGAAAAAAAAACTTTCTACAAGCACAAGAAAACCATGAAGAATGGATCAAAATCTGGTCGTTAATGATTCTTTTAATTAGTGAAAAAGTTATGTTTTAGCATTAATCTAATTTCTACATTTTAAGTCATTATTATGACTAGACACTTTTTCAGCATGGGCATTTGTGTTTGCGTGGACCTTATATTTGCATTTATGAATCACAAAGGAAGACACTCGCAAGAAGGTTAATAAAATGGGAGACTAAAATAGAAGAGTAGAAATATCGCTCCTTAAATCAATTCATAAAACCTTCCATTCATTCCGGCTTGACTTTTGAGAAATTTTATTATGTTGTATTATTAGAAATTCTCGGAATTTTTTTTGCATTTTAATGTATTAAATTATGTTTCTCGGAATAAAATATTTTTGTAACAAGCACCCAAAACATTCACATACATGTGAGCACAGTCCCATTATGTGTGGGCAAACATCGCAAGAATTAATGTTCAAAATTCGCCACGCCGAACGAAGGGGCCGTGAACTATTGGCAGTGAGTTGGTAAGTCCACAGTCCTACATGTATCACCAATATTTGCGCTGAGCTTATACCTTGGTCGACATGTTTCCTACAGGGTCCCTAATACGGTGCAAAGTCTCGCATCATGAAGGTAAAATGCATTCCGTTCAATGGGATACTCCCTCACGCTCATTCCAGAAGCCTACGCCAGGCCGTCGGACCAGGATGCGGTTTGGCAACTGGAGGATGACTACACAGACTATGGAGTCTTGGAGCGACAGCAGGTGGAAGAAGAGGACACAGATTCCGAGGGCAGCAACTCGACGTGGTGGTCCGAGAGGAGGCCTTGTTCTTGCGCAAATGCCCAATGCGGCTGCTGCACCGGCAGACTCTTTCCTCTACCAGTCTGGCTGAGACCGCGGATGTGCACCAACCTCACGTACATACAAGACGAGTTCGCTCTCAAGATGGCCGTCACCTTTAATGACGTGGTTATGTACAGGCGCAAAGTTTCAGGTGAGTTCAAAATTTGAGCGGAGAGAACTGCTCTGGATCTGAATTGGATTTGACTTAGTAATATTCCACACTATTTAGCTGGAATAATCTGAAGGGTTTCGTTGCCAAGAACGCATCATGAGGAAGAGGTATGTGGTGTATTGTTAATGAAAAGGTATGGATGAGAGAGATGTATGTAAGACAAAGGAGAGAGGTGGGAATCAATCTTTCATATCTTCATAGTTGTTGGGATAAATGGGGGGGCCTGGAATATACATGGTCCATGGAATATGGGGCGTGAGCGCATATAGTATTTGGAATTAGCTAAACCAACGGTACAAGAGCATTGAAAAGGGAGGACGAAGGAACAGGCACAGGATGCCAGGCGGGAGTCCATGGAATTTAGATCTTATGTTGCTTTGTGCCGACCCACGCTTAGCCTTAGGGAGAAACAGCTCCACGGTACAGGTGTGGAGGTCACTCATCCAACCCCCGTCCGTGCACATTGCTGTTTAACTCCGGAGATCTAAATGGATATGGTATTTCAGCGTGACTAGATCATAGCCCATTTAGGATCTAATTACAATAGCCTTGTGAATTTTTGGCAATTTTAAACTCCAAAAATATTAACTTTATAACTTTAGTCTCATAAATATGATAAGTATTTGGGATAAATGAAAAGGAATGGAAGAGGTCAAATAAATTTTCGCAGAGATCGACATGCTATGACTTTTGAAACGTTCAAATTGTTATGAAATATGAATTTTAAATTTCCTACCAGTTTGGCAATATTTCGGGGAGAAAGAGGATATCGCACGTAAGTAAATGCATTCCACTGTCTACCCTAGGAAGTGATACTGCAGAGGCGGCGCAGTGAAGAGTACAACGCCCTAACATTTTTTATGATGGTAGTGACCCAATTCACCAACATTCCGACGCGGGAAAAATGACATTGCAGCAAGTATTTGACGAGAAATGGAAATGCGTTCCGGTCCCAAAAATGCCAAATACACATTCAAACACGAAATCCCGCCATACGGCGAATGTGGTTCGTCTCTTCTTCTGGCTATGCGTGCCATGAAACGCACCGTTCCTATCCTTTATGATGTTGTATGCTTGCTAACCTACTGCCCATTCTCCTCTTGTGTTTGTCTATTTCTCCTTTGGTGGGTGTAACAGCTCCCTAACGCCATCTCCTGGGTAATGAATCGGAGCACTTTGGCGCTTTATAAGATCGCAGATTTCAGTGTAAAGTACATTTTCTCGGGTTAAAACATCCGTCCGGCAAGTGGAGAGATCCGGTGTTCAAGTCCCGGTCGAGGAAAATATTTTTACATTTGTGATCTGCTCAAATCCGCCTTCCCCACCTCTCTTGTGTTCGTCCTTTATGTGTGTTCCTTTCCCATTTCCTTATCTCTATGTGTGTACATAGTAAATAAATATATATGAATGTGTGTGTGATATGAATACGTGTGTCCAATGATTCCTCATGTGCGAGACACTTCAAAAATTTGAAATTGATGAGTTTAGAAGTTTAGCTTTGAGTATCGGCAAATATGAAACTATAAAATGTATATTTTGTCAATTAAAGCAAATATAGTTTAATTTAAATGTAAATTTATTCACAATAGTTTAGTATCAGAGTAAATATTGCACTTGAGGAGTAATTATCAACGAAAAAATGTACAATAAACATGTATATGCATTGACGAAAAACGTTACATTAATGATTTCCAAGGGAACCCGTTTGTTTACGTGATAACTATAACTAAATGTGCCTCTACTTAGAGATGTTTCGACTCGGGCCGAAATATACGTTCCAGTTTTAATTGAAGGAAGTGAAACTGGTTAGAAATAATTTATAGCGCAATTCTTGTTTCCTCTTTACTGACACTGATTGTGAGATTCTTTTACACTCTACCTTGCGTGACACTTGCTTACTAACGATATTTCAAACGAGAAAGGTTCATTATTTTCTTTCTAGTAGCATTTCTGAAAGCAAGGCGTTTTATGCGGTGCTATTTACCGTCAGAGATAACGTGTCCCCCAACAGTCTCAAGGTTCAATACAATGAACTTGGCGACTGCATTATTCACGGTCGACTAGGTAGAAAGTGAGGGCCGTACAAACTGCACAGCAAAACTTTATATCGGGCTTTGTCTCTCTCCATTTATATTTGTTCCTCCTGATAATGATGTGGGTAAGGTTCCATGCCACCTGCGCCCACCTCAAGTACAACGTCAGTTCCACTATCAGTGCAATACCCGAACGATAGAAAATCTTAGTGAAAATAAATCACGGGTTCCATCATCAATCGGAAACGAAAAATGGTCGCTGTTACAGGAACTCCCTCCTCGCTCCTCCTCCCTCCCTGCTTTAGAGATTAAAGACGAAAAATTGCAGCTAAAGCTTCCGGCTGGACTTCAAGAATGTGATAATGCAACGAGCGCACGCATTGGGCTTCGGCGGTCGAAGATACGGGTGCTATCTATTTGCGACTCACATGAGTTCTCTCCGCAGTTGGATACTGAGCCAATGCATTCTGGCCTTCCGGTGTCCAGCCTACAAACCCGATTCCGTGGTTCATTGTCCCCCTCGCTTGCTCCTAATGCTAAAGAATTCCTCTCAGCAGACGCTCATTAGTGAAGCGCTTAGGTAATGGAATGTCTGTCATACTGCACTGTGAGGCCCACTAGTTTCCTCCTCGCAATGCGATGTGAATCACCAATCGTGAATGTCTTAGGAGAAAAATGAACATCCACTAGAATGATGAACTAACGATTCTTTTGCCCTAAAAATCAAATTTAACATTTCGCGACCGAGTTTTGGTAAAAGCAAAACAACATTTGCAATATTTCACCCAAGAATTAGTTTCTCTTTTCAGAACGAATTTTTCATTTGAGGTTATTCGAATACATCCACATTTGCGAAATATTATTTATTTTTAAGCGATAATTTTATTTTAGCTGGTGACTGCATAGCCTGTAGTGAACAAATTAACATTAGGAAATATACTTTTTCGCGATCACGTAACATTTTAACGATCTATCGATAGAAATATAATAAATTTAAGCTGAAAACACGAAATTCAATCAGCTAAAATAAAAAAATCAACTAACATAGACCCTTTGAAGCGTGTACGGCAGTAAATAAAATGTAAATATTCCTGCAATAGAGATTTTTATAAAAAATCAATGGTAGTAAAACATTTTCAGACGTCCATATGTTAATACATTAAATGTTTTAAATATTAATCTTGTTTCAGCTTTAATTCGAGATTTTTTATTAAAGGATATATATATGTGTGTGTGCATATATACATATATATGATGTAAATGGACTAACTAGTCGACACAAACACAGTTCTGTTCCTAATTCCTCTTGAGAAAGGTGGTTGCACCACCGAAAATTCGAGAACCAGTGAGTCCCTCTTTTACATGTTTCAGTTTCTGTGTTTGTGTCGACTAATTAGTCCATTTACATTATTGTGCACGTTCGTGGGATTTTCTATATATTTAAATTCAAACACGAAATCGCGCCATACGGCGAACAAATATTACTTTACACATAGAAATAGATATAAGGAAAGGGGATAGGAAAACACATAAAGACCAACACAGGAAAGGTGGGGAAAGCGAATTTGAGCAGATCATAAATGTAAAAATATTTCCTTATCCGGGATAATATCCGAAATATTTTTACATTTGTGATCTGCTCAAATTTGGCTTCCCCACCTTTCCTGTTTTTGTCTTTTACGTGTTTTCCTATCCCCTTTCCTTTTATATTATATATATATATATATATAATATAAATATTTATTTTTTTATATTATATATATATATATATATATATATATATAATATAAATATATAATATATATATATTATATATATATATATATAAACCATAAACACAGTAATCAACCCGAAGGTCGGTTTAGTAGGTGATGGTAGAGCTCACCCATGTACCAAGCCCTATACGGCGTGTGAATATTCACACATCAGGGTAGGGGGGCCAGTTCCTTTCCCTGTGCCGGTTATGGTTTCCCAGGAAGATCTGGTACCCGAAAAATTACTTAGCTTGGGTGGAGCTGCAGTTGCCCAAAGTGCCTTGCCCGGGAATCGAACCCGGGACCCTCTGGTCAGCAGTCCAACGCTCTACCCGCTAGACCACCGCGACCCGCATATATATATATATATATATATATATATATATATATATATATATATATATATATATATATACACACACACACACCTTTCTCAAGAAAAAGTCTCCTTTTTCTTGAGAAAGGTGGTTTGGACTACAAAAAATTCGATACCTAGTGAGTTCCTCTTTTTTTGTGTGTTTCTATGTTTTTGTCTTTGCCTACTAGTGCTAATTCCATATCATTATTATTATTCACGTCCGGGAGACTTAAAAAAAAGTGTTATATATATATATATATGTTTTTTATGTATAAATATAGCATTAGCCAAGGAAATTAAGAGAATAAAATATCTTCTTATTTTTGCTGATGACTTTCAGCAAAGACTTGGGCATAAAACACTAATAGATAGCGCAGGTGATCTGACACAAGGAAACAAGGGGGGGGGGAATTCCTTATTAATTTAAAAAAATTCAACTTTGAGAAATTCCCAAAGTCAGTTTTTTCCGATTTATATTGATAGAAGTCGAGGGGGCGATTTCAAGCTGATAGGTTAAGTGTTGTAAAAAATCGCTTATCACCCTCGTTCTTCCATTTAACGAAGCATAAATATCTGGCCAAACATCAAATTTTAAGTAACCATTACCAAGCCCTATTGTTAAGCACACGGAAACATCGAATGTTATATCGTGATTTTAATCCACAAATGAGGCATTGCGATTGAGTCGAAATAAAATATAGGACAGGAAAATTATTCCTTGTCGTGCCATATCCACGATTACTTTCACACTAATTTTTTTCTTAGTAATTTAATGGGTCAATTTGCGGTAGTTTCCTCCTGAAGTAGCATTTTTCTCAGTCTAAACTTTGTAACTCTAATATTTACAAGTCTACGTGTTTTTGAAAACGGACAATTCAACGAGATCCTATTGTGTAGAGTTGGTGGCAGCAAGTTGAAATAAGTGGTTTTCGAGAGCTATACAATTCCTAAGGCGAGCAAATTTTATAAGGCGAATGTCTATTTAGGGCTGGAATAGACGTTTTTGGGTTTGTATGACGTATGATTTAGAATGCAAAAACGGGGAAGGTGGTGTACTTCCCATGACATTTTTGCTATATTAGCAAAAATCTATTCACATTTAATTGATCAAAATCTCTCCTCATTTACCCTTTTAATTGATAGAAAAGTTAAGATCGCTCTCTAAATTTGCAAGTATTATGCACCAAAACTCAACTCTAAAATTATAATATCTCGAAGGAACCTCGAACTCGTAGTTAAAGATTTTTCCAGGCCGCTACTTGTCGTGGAACTCAGCTCCTAAATACAAATATATTTTCACACGCAGTATTAACTTTATTAGTTTCCGGCATGCAAGAGATTTCTGATAATTATTAGCAAATTTAAGTTCGACTTTAAGTAAGGTGGTATTTGAAATGAGGATTCGTAGAATAAATATTCTTTCTCATTCCGCGTTTCGGAGCATACATTAGTTCAATTGTCCTCCGGTTTGCCTTCAAAACTTCACTCGAATCCTTATTAATCCTCGTCGAGGGAGGAAGGCTGATGGTGGCCGTGCAAAATCGAATGTTCCGTTTGGCATCTCCGTGAGGTTTCACGACATCCATACGTCTTTTTCGTGAAAAGTAGGAATTATTCAATTTTGAAAGTATCACAAAGAAAAAAATTAATGAGCACTGTCCAACCACTCACTGGGTTTAGGCGCATATTTTTTTCGCTGTGAATTTCCTACTTTCCCAACTCATCACCTTGTTGCACCGACGCTATCATTTTGAAACTGCCTCCTGAAATTATCCTTCTAAAACTCTTTTAGAATTATATCCTGCAGAACACTTTTTGAAGGTTTTCATCCTTTTGAGCACAGTCAATCGTTACAGCTACTCGGAATTTTACTCTGGAACTACTTGGACAACTACTTGGTTATGTTTCGATAACTGTTTTCTGGGACTTCTCCGAGCAACTCATGAACTGTTCTTCTATTTGCCAGAGCAAATAGCCGAAGTCGCTCGGCGGAATGGAGGCGTTTGGCACTTTGTTTTCATGAACTCTTGTGCCTTCGCCCTAATTAACCTTCTCTCTCTCTCTCATTCTCCCTGAATGCCGCAAAAAGGTCGCAACCCACCGCCCGTATGCGTCTCGCCGCCCCGGCTCAACCGCTTCAAGGTGTGCATCAAACTGCAGGACGTGTACCTATTCGAACGGAACATGCACGCGTGCATGGCCGTGGAGGGACTCTTCAACAAGCAGGTGCTCTTCGAGAGGATGCTGGGCTGCATGCGAATGGGGACCAACGGATTCGCCATCGTCAACCCAGAGGACGGAGGGGGACTTCCCTCCGTCGAGACGGAGGTGCCCGATGACGAGGAGCCTAACGACGAAGACGACTACGATCAGGTGGACGAAGAGTACGACCCAGTGGAGGAGGAAACCGTCCTCGAGGCGGTGGTCGCAACGAACGAGGACGAACAGGAAGAGGACTCGGACACGGAGAACGCCGCGGCGAAGTCCAAGGAAGCAGGGATCACCAAGGGAGAGTCTATTGGGGTTAAGAAAGGGTCGGTTAAAACAGCAGGGACGACAGAGACCCCGAATGCCCACGAGTCATACGGATCGATGAAAACCTCGGTGAAGACCTCAGACGAAGGAGTTGATTCCATGGGATCGGTCAGCACCAATGAAGTCGCGGGGTCAATAAAAAACACGAAACCCCAAGAGTCAGTCAGCACCACGGAGGACTTCGAACTTGCGAAAACCACCATGACTGATGAAGATGTGGTGAACAACGATGTGAACCGTGCAGCCGAGGTAGGGAGTAACACCGCCGCCAAGGAGACGCAAGAGTCCACGATTACGTCTCCGAAAACAACAATTGAACCACCAAAGGAGGGACAGGATATGGGTGGATCGGAAAAGGGAGATGGGGACACTGTTTCAGCGGAACCGTGGAAGAATTCGGTGGCCAAGGGCAGTGTTAATGAGGAGTCTAACAAGACGGAAGCAAAGAGCCCAACAACGGAGGATACCAGTGAGAAAACCTCCGGAGAAAAAACAAGAGGACCCAATGGGACCTCAGAGGAAATGGTTGATGCTCAGAACGGAGGACAGGGGTGGGTCGCAGAAAAGAAAGAAATTCCGAAAAGGAACAGAGACTTGTTTGATGATGAGATAGTGGGGGTGGGGACAGTGGAAGAACTATGATCATCCCCGTCAACACTGAGTTGTTGGCCAAAGAACCTCACGTCCGCAAAACTTACACCAATCACTTTCTTGCCTTTCATGTTACCCGAAGGCATTCGTAGCGGAGGTCATTGAATATTTATGTTTTCATATTTCTTACTTTATAATTATTTATCGATTTTTATTATAGACATAACAGCCATTTCATCCATCAACGTATTATTTATTTGTATTTTGCTGATGTTGTATTTTTACTATGTATAATTTATCCTAATTCCATTAAATCTTTCGTCAATGAATTTGGAATTTGTTCTCTGTCGATTCTGATAAACCCTAATTTGGTTAGCATTGGAATGAGTGTAAATTGTAAGGGTCAAAGAGTGGTGTTTCAAATGTTGGTATGGATATTCACAGTGTAATAGGACGCCTCGTTAGCTCAACTGACCAAATAGCCTCAACTGACCTCAGGAATGAGCGTTCGATTCCCGTTCAAGGGTAATTGTTTTTACTCTGTGAAATCCCTGCATATCATTTACGGGTTTTTATTTGTTATTTTCATGCAGAAAAACATTAAAGGTATGCATACAAATTAATTGGTACAAGTGGGCTCAATTATTACGTTGTCGTGCATAAAGTAATGTAATGTGAGGGATTAAAGGTCACTTAAAAATAATGAGAGAATTGGAAATAGAACAGCATTAGTAAAATGTGACTATAATGCACCATTCCTGAGAATTTTTAAGTATATAGTTCACTTCAAGTACCTGCCCTAGTCCCTTATCGCACGTACGCCGATCAATTGACTCTAATGTGTGAATTGAAAAAAATCTGGAGCCTGTTGCTCACCGTGGGCTTCTTTTGGCGCACCATATGGCACACTTTTGAAAACAGGTAGGTAATATGGATAATGATGTACTGTACCGCATACCTTTTTACATTAATTAACAATCACACGAGGAATAATAAACTGAATCATATGCCTTTTTCTATCATTGGGGATTAGTAAATTGAAATAGTTTTCAAACCAATGCTAGAATTTGCTGCAGTGCAGTCAAAATTGCACACAATATTTTTTACTCCTATGCTATTAATTATCACTCAATGTGTTATTCATTACACATTAAGGAGAAGAAACAATCTGCATACTAAGCAATGGCTATACAAATAAATCCTAGAACATGAGAAATTGCTTTTGCAGCTTTTTCATTTGTTATTTGTCATAACCACAGCCATTTATCTGAAAAAATGATTTAATGGGGGGAAATACGTTTAGACCTCACTTTGATTCTCTGTACAAAGGGGTGTAAAATTCATATTCTGATCTAGATGCCTGTTTCGTTCCTATTGCCGCTATTTATTTCTCAGGAAAATATAATATTCGAAAAATCGCAGGGGTGGGGCTAATTTGCGCGGTTTTCAACAGTCATCTGGATCATCCAGGCCCACAGATTAGTTGCCAAACGCTCTACCGACCGCTACCATCAACCTTCGAGGTGATTACTGTGGAGTTCCAAGTTGTTATCACTCATTTATCTTTAGATAATATTAAATATTACGGAAAACGTTTCCTGTTTAAGTAAAAACATGACTTTCACTAATATTCTAAAAGTAATACATTTATGAAATACAAATTATGGCAAATGAGAAGGTAGTGAGTTCAAGTGCTACCTTCCCTTTATAGTTTTCCATTACTTTAGCATATCTTTAACTTCTTGCTATTATAATTATTATTTAGAGCAATCTCAAGTCAAGAGAGGCTCTTGATGGATTCAATACCTAAGCTCACTGCTTCATGTATCAGTCCTACCTTTCATAACTCTAAATAAATTCTCCAAAACCTCCATCGCAATTAGCTATTTTTCGAATCTACATACTTTCTGAACCCCTTCATTCCTTCCAAGACGCCGAACATTTTCCTGTCTCTATCTCGTCTGCCCAGCATTCTATCCTCTAATCACACTCTTAATTGTAAAAACCTTCTCTCTTCCTCAACACGCAGAGAACTTCTTTATTTGTTTTTCTTTCCGTCCATTTCTCTCTTTCCATACTTCTCCGAACCCACATCTTAAAATCCTTCAATCCACGCTTGTCATTTTGCCTCGACGATCAAACTTCATTATCTTACAATGTACACGCTTCATAGTACAAATTTTCGCTACTCTAATCTTTAAATCTTCACTTATATTCTCCATCATCAACTCCCTCCTCTTTGTGGAAGCTTTTTTGCCTGATGCATTTTTTAAAAATTTCCTCACTACTACGCCTGCCATCTAAAATCAATGCCTAAAAAGATGAATTGTTCCACATTCCCTTCTTTACACCTTTAATTTTTATACTGGGAAATATTCTTCCTCGTTGATTAATTACAATATAATTTTTAAAAACATGTAAACGCTGAGGTCTCCCAAATTCGTTAACTCCTCTGGGCTCTTTCCGCCCTCTACTTTTGCTACTGACGAATGTCCATGGTTACTAACATTTTTACGAGCGCGATATTTTTAATACTGATGCCAAGAAAACGTGACGAGCAAATGGGAGAACAAATCACGCTCAATCTCTTCCGGCGAAACAAGAGTGATACGTCGGCTCTTGGGGAGGGAGGAGATAGCGAGAGAACATAACAAGGGAGTCATTACAGGGGAAGCGATCGGGGGAGAACCGGGCGGGAGGTGATCAGCCGTCAGGCGTTCGCGTGCGATTATACGACGACGGGCGAGCACGGTTGGATGGGCGAGGCAATCGGAGGAGGTGGAGGAAGAAGAGCGAAAGCGAGTCGAGAGGGCAAAGCAAGTGATTCCCCACCTCAAGAGGAGTAAGGACAGTCGAACAAGGTAAGGGCTAGAACGTCGCGTGTCATGGAGGTGAATTACGTACAATTACCACGTTCATTAAGCAAGGGTTGTTTCTAACCAGTACTTAAAATCGTGTTTTATTTTTCGAACAAGGGTGTGACTTTGTGCTGAAATAAACCGCTCCTAACACTTTTACTTTTCAGATGGCGTTGTTCACTTTGCATCTATTCGTACTTTTAACCGCAGCATCGGTGCGAAGCGAACCGAATTGTGAGTAGTCTCTGATGTAGATGTCCGTATTGTGTGTGAATATTCACTCATACTAGTGATATGCGTGACTGTTCAAGCGGGATTTTATTGATTTGCACTATTTCGAATTGTGCGTCATTCAAGTAATACCTAAGTTGAAACGAATGTGGAAGCGTTTGAACCTTTTAAAATATATCTTTTTCATAAATGCAAAACATTAAAATCATTCATTAACATTTAATGTGCCACCTTATGACTTCAAAATAGTTTTAGAGTAGTCAGTCATCTTAAAAAGATGATTGACTAAAAGAAGAGAAATAAACCTGAAAGAACACAGCTAACTCAAACGTGTTGAAGAAATAAATTACAATAAATGGCAAAAGTAAATCAGGAAAAAGAGCTAAAGGCAAAGGGGCAACTTCACTAGGTCATTAGAAACACTTTTGAGAAAATGGTAAAAGATCTAATATCAGAAATATAATTAAACTTCAAAGAAAAGTTGCTACACATGATATGAATCGAACGACATTCGAAAGCTTTTTCTGACCCAGAGGTTCACGATTCTCAGCATCCCATCGTGCACAATATTTTTCATGGCTAGAAGAAACGTCGATGAACTTTTACCTCCAAACCAGTTCCCGCGAGCTTGGAAATATGCGAACTCCGGCAGAAAACATCCCCTTCTTGACATTATTTTCCTGGCGCTTCCCCCTACAGTAGCAAATCTGCTGTCCCAAGGCTAAAGGCATGAGCAATCTTTTGCCTCGTCGTGGCAGCGATCAAGCCTCAGGCTGAAATCCTTTGAAAACGTTATAATTTTGAACATTCTAATCCGCAATCTCAAATCTTTCCTATAGAGTGTTAATATTTTCCAACGCGTTCGTCAGTGTATATATATATGGACCGATCTCGATCGACATGGATAAAAACTTGCTCGCGATTAATATATTTATATTTCGGAAACTATCTTTTTTGAAATATTGTTTGCGAATTGGCTCTGAAATCCTCTTCGCCAGCATTTTATTTCAAAATTTTTAATTGGTGCATGATCTTACATGTACGTTCAAATATTGAATGCATATTAAAAATACTCGGGGCATGCACAGGACTCAAATAAGTCCGCAGTTAACAAAATTTCGTATGAAATGGAGGATTACAAATGTTTTCAAGACATTTTCGAGTGTCTCGTACTGGAAATATTACCGGGATTCTCTATTACATGGGATGAGAAGCATATCATAACATATTTTTATGTAGCATAGAATTTTAAATTATTTTTATTCATTATTTTCTAGTATTTTTAATCTTTGACAGCTATCCTGAAGGTTTACACATGATTCAACAATAAATTAAATTTTTGTATTTATTACTTCATTTATTTACCGCTTGTGATGACCTTCCAGTCCGTTGGATGCAGTTAGATGAAGGAGATCCTAGCGAAGGGACTACTTTTGAAATCATGAATGATGAAACGATGGAGAAACAAAATCTAAGGATTTTGCAGAATCCATGCAGTTGTGAATCACTAATGTGCTCATGCTGCGCTGGATTCAACTTGGATCAAATAAACGCTAAGAGGGAAGGTAAGTTTAAGAGGAAAGAGAAGCACAATAGCTCGGAATATATCCGTGCCATGAAATTGGATAATTCCTTTCATTTGCTATGACTCCACCACAAAATAGAGCCTATTAACCAATCATTTTATTCGTAATTTTGATTGGATATAAACGTTTCAATTTTACCCCCGCCGCATTACCAATGGGAACCTTCTTTGTTTTTAGCTAAAATGAACAAGTTGCTGCAAATATACGAATAATATACCATCCGAATGGTGCGTTTAAATAAAATCGAGAATATATTTCAATCCATTGCCATATTTCGCTTGGTATTTATCAATTTCTTTCTTCATAAGAGCAGCAAGCGAGGCATTTGAATCAAAATAATATTGATTACCGCTTTAAACGGAACATTTTTGATTTAGTTTTTTCCGGACGATCATCGTTTTTTTTAAACATGATAAAGTGATCAAAATTTAATACTCTTATAAAACTGGTAACTGAGGGTTTATTATTAAATCATTATTTTAATTATCGATAAGGTCTTAAAATTCCTGAAGCAAATATATTTATGAAAGTTCCTTCGGAATTTCATAGTGCGATGCTTTTGGTTGAATATTATAGTTTTCAATATTTCATCCATTGGATACCATATTCTTTAATACAAGTCTATAGTGCAACAGCCTTTTATTTTCACTTTAAGCATTTATCATTACACTAGATTTCGTTTGTGCTTTTGAACGGTATGTTTTACATTCATACCATTTTCTTCGCATAATCAACAAAACAAAAATATTTTATATCGAATACAAACATGAAAACTTCTCAACGATTAATTTTTTAACACAAATGCCATGTTTTAATTTTTTTCTAGGTTGCATGGTCTTTGGTTTCGATCCAATGGAATTCTCCCTCGGTATGAAGATAATGATGAACGATAAAGTGATGTGGAATAATTCTCTATCGGGTAAGTTTATGAATAATATACAATTATATTCATGCAGATGATTTTGACTCACGGTGAATTCAATTGGAACAATGTTTTGAATTTCACATACTAAGAATCTTCACACCTCTATGATCTATACGAAAATAGTATAATTACCCTGTCCCATTCTCTAGATGACGGAGCATTTTTACCTAATATTTTAATTTTACATTTCTATAATAGCAACGGCATACATTGCTATGTGTGTATCGTTTCATTGAGTACATTCAACCCTATTATAGGTATATTTCTCAACAAAAAAGTTTTAAATGCACTCTACTTATCATAATTTACTGTAATACAGTAATCAATTCAAAGGTTGGTTTAATAGGTGAGTAAAGAGCTTACATAGTACTCAGCCATATGGCATGTGAAATTCACACATTAACAGATTATGGAAGCCAGTTCTATTCCCCGTGATCCCTGTTGTTTCCCAGAAAAATCTGGTCTCCGAAAAACCACATCTCTTTTCCCAGGGTGTCACTCGGAAACGATCCTTGGCCCTCCGGCCTGTCATGTCCTATGCAAATATTTTCTCAAAAAGATAGTCTCTTCAAATAGTTTGGAATATTGGCATATTGAAAGCGTATTGTTTTTAAATTTCTCATGCCATTATATTTATGAATAAATAAACAAAAAATATTTATAAGAATTCGCGTATAGGTAAATCTACCATATCAGTTGGAATGGAGTTCTCTTTAATTCGATTGCATTTCTTTCCAAAACTAGCGAACAAGAAATGTGTCACGGAATTTATAAAACATTTTTAATAATTACTATTCGGTTATTCCGTAATTTAACTCAATATGGAAGTTAGTACATCCATTCTTGGAGTCTGGATGGAGTACATCCATAGAACTCTAATATAGTAAAAAAAATTATGAAACCCTATTTTATAGCACCAAATTTTCTTTTCCATAAGTCATTTTAACACGAAATTAATTAGCTAATAATTTTGTAATTCCATATAGAGGATTTTAATCTATTTATATCCAAATGTCACATCTTACAAGATTAACTGAGAAGCAGTGTATCTAAGGTATGACAAACAAGGTAAATGCACCGAGGGCTCCATGGGGGAGGAGGGACCTTAATTGGAAGGTTGTACCATCAGCTGCTTCCACCGAAGTCGGACAATAGGCTCGCGGGCAAGATTAAAACTGCCACCGATGACGTGAGCATGTCAGTAATAGAGCAGATATTGGTAAAAAAATGTACTATCCGTCCTTAGGAATAGATCGCTTCAGCTAAGCGATGACTTCAAAGAGACTCAATTAATTCGTCGCCTTATAGACTATTGAAATAGCATCCCACTCAGTTAAACGTTGAACATTCTAAGGTTTGATGTTTTTGTAAACTCTTGAATGAGTATGTCAAAGCCATTTGATTTGTTTAAAATATCAGACTCAATATAGAATCAGAATGGAATATTGAGTCAGGTATTAAAAAAATTCTTCCCTTGGTGATGTGCATATTTAAGAGTTTACAGAGAAACATTCATGTACCCAGGAAATTCTGATAGTTTGCTCAGTTAAGAATGAGTTGACAATGAGAAAATACCAGAAGTAACAAGACATGTTTAATTTGGTTATGAGAAGTACTAGTATGAGCAAATGTCTATTTTTTCTGGAGAGTTTGCCATTCGTATATTCATAAACCCTCCCCACAGGTTACAACGTTTACGTGATGGAAGGGCTTGGGCGTTCTGATAATCCCTTGAGCTGTGCTGGCGAAAGCAATTATATTTGCTCCTGTTCGGGTCACCCAGACCATATATAGTACGAGGGTCATCCGGAAAGTAGTACCCGTTCGTGCCGCATGAAGTGCTGACGACGCGAGTAGCCGCTGGACGAGGTCAGATAGCTTCAGTGGCTTGTCTGCCTTCTCTGAGCCAAGTTGCGTGACGCTAGCATTGCCTGTGTTGTTTCTGTGATTGTTTACAATGTTTAAAAAAATTGAGAACGCCGCCAGTTGTGAAGTGAGGGCAGTGATTAAATTCCTCAATGCAAGAAACGTTCGCCCATGTGATATTCATCGCCAATTAAAGGAGGTGTATGGAGACAATGTAATGGACGAGTCGTCTGTTCGGCGGTGGTGTCGCAACTTCAACATGGGGAGGGGGAACACACACGACGATGAGCGTTCGGGGAGACCGTCTGTCATTACAGACCAACTGGTGAGCTCAGTTGACGAATTCGTGAGGAACGATCGGCGCGTCACAATTGATGACATCTGTGAGCATTTTCCCAATGTTTCTCGAACAATTGTTCATGAAATTGTTAAACACCATCTGCATTATGCAAAAATTTGTGCAAGATGGGTCCCTCGCATGCTTACAGATGAGCACAAAACCAAGCGTATGGCTGCAGCACTGACGTTTTTGGGACGTTATTCTGATGAAGGAGACTCTTTCTTGACTCGCATAATTACTGGTGATGAAACATGGGCTTGTTATGCATCACCTGAGAGTAAACGACAGTCAATGGAGTGGCATCATGCTCATTCACCAAACAAACCAAAAAAATTCAAGACAGTTCTGTCCACCAGGAAACTCAAGGCAACCATTTTCTGGGATCGACGAGGTGTATTGCTTATTGATTTTATGGCCCGTGGAGACACTATTAATGCCAATGCGTATTGTGAAACATTAAAGAAATTACGGCGGGCAATACAAAATCGGCGGCGAGGTCTATTGTCTACTGGTGTCATTCTCGTTCATGACAATGCCAGGCCTCATGCAGCTGGGATAACACAAAAACTTTTGCAGCAATTCAAATGGGAAACTTTCGACCATCCACCGTATAGCCCGGACTTGGCCCCTTCAGATTTTCATCTCTTTACAAAGCTTAAAGACTTTTTGGCAGGAAAAAGATTTGACAGCGATGAAGAACTTAAAGAAGGAGTGACCCTGTATCTCAATGAGCTGGCGGCGAAGGACTATGCAGCAGGAATACAGAAACTTGTCACACGTTATGACAAATGCCTTAATTTGCTTGGAGATTATGTTGAGAAGTAGTTTAAAGTATCCTCTTTCAAATAAAATTTTTTATGTTTGTTAATATTTACTTTTGTGTCTTTATTTCACGAACGGGTACTACTTTCCGGATGACCCTCGTAGGTCGACGGGTAGGAGCCAGACAAAAGGTAATCCGTAGAGCCTCTGATCGTCAGTAAGGCGGCCATCAAGTGAAGGTATCACATTAAATAAAATATTGAGGAAGGTAACGGGAAATTATCTTAATTATTTATCCTAAGACTAATATGCTGGATAGTGAAAATGAGTCCTGGCAACTACGGTAGTCGTCCCCATCGGCAGGGTGTCGTGCTCGGAATCGGGAGATTCAAGGTTTCATCTCACGAAATCATTTCAAACCAAAACCGACAGCGGCAGTACAGAAAACGCCATTATTAATACAAAAAATAAATATTTTTGACCCAACTGAGGCTGATAAATATGGATTAAAGCTAGTGAAGGCGAAGGATTTTCTTGGAGAGCCGCATGATTCAGTTAATAGATATTTAACGGTTAATTCTGGGAACAAGCTGACCAAATTTACTCAAGTTTCTCACAGTCCGAACGAAAACGGGTGCAAAAATGCAAATTTGCGAATGTCAGCAGTTCGATAAACCAGATATAATCAATGATTAAGTAGAATGGTGAATAAATCTGCGAGTGATTCAGACCTAGAATACATAATTTCGTTCAGAGATTTAAAGTAATCTCGTGGATGACTATTTTGAAGGATTCGAGAAAAATTCTTTTCATGGATCTCTTTCTTGAAACTCGACAATTCTAGTCACGGTGAAATAGGACTGTTTCGAAGCTATGTCGGAACGTTGACAGTGTTTGAGGTTACACCAGCGGGAGCATGACCTTACTCCTCCAGTATATTTTCTGCTGCCATTTTTACGTGGAAATAAAACTCTTCAAATGTATCTATTTCCAAAAATTCTCCAAAAGATTCTCTTTTAAATCAAGTTACAGTGAATTAATTGCAGAATGTGTTCGTAGCAAGTTCTCCTAGTACTAATACTCCCAATATCCTGCAACCATTTTTAGACAGTCCCAAATGAATACCGTGCGTCCTGTGTAGTTGGAATTCAACTCGTGTCGTAAAATATATGAATATTTCCATAGAGGTTTGACCTCACATTTAAAACACGAGGCTTCTGCTCTGAATTAAGATCACAATTTCAAAATTAATCTCTCAGAAGATAGATGAAAATGCAATTATAAAACAAAATACGAATTCTTTCGTGACGACATTCAGTACGAAACACGAAAAGAAAATTGCACATACTGGGTTTTCAAAGATAGCGAATGATAACTATTTATTCATCAAAGCATATCTTTACTAATCACCAATTTCTAAAACAATAGGGTTGAGCGAGGGTTGAGAATAGGGTAACAAACACGTTGAGCAAGGCAAAAATAGAAGACTAACCACATTGAAATTTGAAAATTCGGATAAAAAAGTCGGTAGGTACAAGAAACAACAACTCGACGACAAGTGAACTGCATTTTTTTATTTTAAACCTTAACTCACCTCTTTTCCACCGGGACAGAATTTGAAAGGGAAATAGGCACCCCTCCGGGAAGATTGGTGGAAATTCTTCCATCAGTGGTAGGCAAACCGCAGTGAAGCGGTAGCAGGAATTCTCAAGAAACTGATGGTGACTGCACAATTCGCTCCTTCGTTCACGTACTGTCTCCACCAAACTGGCGTGTTTTTGATCGTCCTATAGGTGGCTCTGACAATTGTTTACGATGTCATCATAAATGACCAATTGGAGAATCACGTATTTATGGTTGAGCGTAAGAAGAGTTCTGGTTTTGATAGAGTCAGCTAAATGAAGGAATTTTGAATTGCAGAATTTTGCAATTAACTTGAGTTTAAAATGACTAAATCAACGCCCGGTAATATTCTCAGATTTATCGTTCACCGTGGAGCAGAGAGAAACTTTCTTATCTTCATATTGCTATCCAGTTAACGCTCACCATCGCCTATATCGCCCCCAGTTTGGGAAGGAGGGAGAGTGATAAAACAAGTCTAACTAATAAGGGAGCTTCTACGGGTCAAGAAAAACTCTGTGAACTTACCCTTCTGAATTCGTAAAGTTAATTAATATTGACCGTTTCATAAACCATTATGCACAAAAGATAAGTTATGATTTCAGTAGAATGATATCATTTTGTAATGGGCATATTGACGACGTGGCTTGCATTATCGAGCTGATATTGTGGTAATTTATCTATAAATGCCACGAGTGTTTTGTTGGAAAATTAACTCAAACGTGTTAACTTCCCATTTCCCAAATATTTTATTTGCAGGCAAGAACCCCCCTCCAATGTGCATGCCCGTTCCTATCATGGGCTTCCCCACTCCGAGGTTGGACATGTGCATTAAGCTGTATGACATCTACTTCCCCGGTCGGAACATCCACTTGTGCATGGACATGGACACAAGGTTGCAGGGAAACAGTATCATGTTGCTCCACTTCGACTGCATGAGAATGGGACAGGACGGGTGGGCGATGATGAAGCCAGGAGACAAGGTGGAACTGGTGGAGGAAGTAGAGGATGAGGACGACATCTACGACGCCGTCTCCGAATCCGATGAGCAGAATGCTCCGATGGTGATTTCAATGGCTGCGGCGGATGCGCCCAAACAAGATGATGCCGTTGACCCAAATGTCGTCCCGCAGTCGATTTCGTCACCTGGGGCCGAACACTGAACCATAGACACCCCGGCAAGCGACCGGGTCCTCAATTTTTTTCCTTCCCACTGCTTTCAGCTGATGGACTTTTTTCACTTTTTTGTCACAGTACAAATGATATTACACAAATACCCTGTTTCAGTCGTGAAATCTTCTCTGAATGGGCAATAAATGAATTAGATACTAATACTATAATGAGATTTGGATTCTTCAAAATTTAGTCCATAAAATATTATTCTTTCAGCATGAGCTACAACCTTGACGTGATGGAAGGACTTATGCGCTCAGATGACCCACTAAGCCGTACTGGTGGTAGCGATGACAATTGCTCCGGGTAGAGTCATCCATAGGTCAAAAGGAAGAAACCAGACAAAAAGTAGTCTGCACGGTGTCTGTTCTTCAAGGAGGTGGTTGCAAAGACGTCTGGCCCCAGTGGTGTCACGGCAAAAACACTGTTGAGGAAAGCCATGGAAAACCACCTCAATTTACCCACGATGGACGCAGTTACGTGCGTGGAAGAGTCCTGGCAACTACGGGACTCGGACCACCAGAGTTGACAAAACATCCATGCCTAATAATGGGAAGAGTTGACCCCAGCCGTACTCTTATATAATAGTACGGCTATATATAAGAGTACGGCTGGGGTCAACTCTTCCCATTATTTCATACGGCCGTAGTTACCGTTCGCCTCATACATCCATGCCTAAGGTAAGACTCGAACCGGCGACCTGTGGGTTAGGAAGCGAGCGCGTTTTCTACCTGATTTACCCGGTTGACTACCATATTCGGAATCATAATTGTTGAGTTATCAAAAGAAAGCTTACCTTATATGAAGGTGAATACCAAAATAGCTCCTACTCCTCACAAATATGACATATTAGTAATGATATCGTATCGTATAAGGGCAAGATAACTTTAGATACACGTACATAAGATATTTCCAAGCTTTTTGTGGGGATCCCTAAGCAAATAGATTTCCATAGGTTTTAGATGTAACATATGGGCGGGTCCCCTTAGGGGCATAAACACATGAAGAAACTCGCATTTCGTCACAGGCAATATCAGCCTTTCAAAAAATGCATCAAATGAATGGTATCTGGTCCGTCATTATCTGGTGCGTCATAAAACATTAACCATACATTGTACGGAAGACAAAATAATTGATTTTAATAAAATTAAGTTCATATATAGTTATGAATTGGGAAAAAATCATACCGGTATTTAGTAATTGTAAATATCTAGGAGTAACTTTTTCAAATTATCTTAAACGGAATAAACATGAGGATAACCAAAGAAAAGGATTACCTAGTCTTAGGAAGACCTATATCAGGGGATGGATTTATTTCATTGGATCCTCGCCACAAACAGTTAAAAAGATCCAAAATGAAAGTCGCTCGCTTCGTTTTAGGCTAATTCCAAAAGGGAGATGGCTTAAGTGACATCATTAGGCAATTGCAATGGGACAGCTAAAAGAAGAGATAAATAATTGGACGATTGGGTAAAACGATTGATTTGTACTTGGGGAATGAGGCATGGGTAGATATAAAAGTAAATACACAAGCTGAATTTTACAAAGGAAGGGAAGATCATACATGTGAACTAAAATGGCTACCTCAAAGGAAGGACAAAAGTGAGTAATCCCCCCTAAATAAGAGACATTAGTGTTTTGAACAAATTACCTGAAAATCTTTAAAATCATTTCCTCTAAACATCAGAAACTTCAAGATGAGAATCCCCAACCACCTGGCCTACATTACTCTTTCTTTCTGGTGTTTTGATCTGGCTATTACCTGGCTTATTTTTTTAATTGTTGATTGGTTTAACTGTACCTTTCTACCTGACTGATAATCAAATAGCATTAAAATACTGCTAAGCAAATTTCAATAATTAGGAAAATGAATCGTTCGAATTAGATGGACGAGTCTAGGTTGAACTGAAAAATGTGAATAAATCGTTCACTAGTCCTCAAGATCGTCACCCTTATTCCAACACGGCAACATTATCTTGAAATATAGTCTTGCTTCAATCGGTTCGTGTGTACCCTCACGGGATAGACGCACCAACCCCACAATCACAAAGAGTACGCAGCTGAGAAATTGCCATCACACCGACCCAGCCCGAGGGGCAGAGGTAAATAACATAGCCTCGGGACCGTTACTCTCTACCTAAGCAACGCATTAATTGCGGGAGGACGGGCATCAAGTTTGGCGACATTAATGACATCGGCGGTGCATGTTTGGATTCGATTAGAAACTCCCCCTCCACCCCGACCAAAAGATTCCCAAAAAAGACGCGGCGTCGTCGATCCACTGCCACACTGTGCATATTTTTTTCCTAGACCTGATTTTGTATTCGGAGGATGATGGCGGGGTCGTGTGCAATTATTAGTGAGTGTGTCACATTACCCTGCAAGGCTTGGGAGTCGAAGCGAAAAACTACATTAAGGTGCGCTCTTCTCAAGGACCTTCAGTGTCGGTTAGAATCAAACTGGAGAAGGTTTGAACGCAGGCGACGTAGGAATATAAGGAGGTGATTCCGAGGAGACATTGGAGCGCAGAGCAGAACAGAAGAGGTTTAGTCAACGAGGTAGACCATTCTTGGCCATTTCCTTGAAATACATACTGTGGAAGAGTATTTTTATAGCATATTTTAGAGTAATTTAGTACTATGGTATTTTTTAAAGGGTCTCAGGGATTTTTTTTTATTTTGGATAAGCAGTGAATATCCGTATATTTCGATAGAATACAAGACTTCGAGCGTTATGGCGTCTCGCTTACAATAACTCGGTTTAACCTGCTAAACTCTTCGGATAAATTTAAACGGACATTGTATGTGTGCGTGTATGATAGAGTAATGCAAAATTACCGCAATTCCAAGAAAGCTATTTTTCGTAGCCAGAAACTGCAAGAAGAGGAGTTGTCAGGCCCGAGAAAAGAATCTCCGGTCAATTCTCCGATAGAACTTCATCTTTCCATGCCTACATTTTTCTTCAATTTGACGTATTTCATTAATTTTTTCATTGCTGTCATGTTATTCAGCGACTTCCACTGGAGGTTCTTACCGCTTTCTCTCTCCCTTTCCCTGGCAACTATGTTCATCCCCTTTCGTTTCGCGAAATGCGCCCCCTTCATCTTTTCAGAGTTCTCGCTAGCTGCTTTATTCTTTCATTCTTGGTAGATCTTCATAGTCAATTTAATCCATCTATCAAATATCCATCACCGTAGCACTACATTTTCCTTGCTTATAAACATCTTTCTGCTGATGAGCAAATTCATTAAATATGTATTTTCCCTTACTTTGGGAATAACTATTTCCCCCTGCCGACTCATTACTTCTTTCTCAGCATCGGTGTGAAAATGTATTCGGTATAATTTGCCTTTCGAAAAATTCACAGAAGTTTAAGGTTGCATGTATATTAACTAACTGCAAACGTTAAAAGCACTGTACCGTTTAAGGGAAAATTAATATTTTGGGTTACCTTTACAAAACATTAGACGTTCTTAAAGTCATCAGGGAATGAAAAATTACTAAGATTTTTGCGTTTAGTTTTATTTATCGCACGCATATTGGTTTCGCCGCGGCGCGATATTATCAAGTGACAGAAATAACACCCACTTTTCTTTAGCATTTCCTACAGACGACGTCACAATTTAAGTAAGCCTAACCAGCCATTGGGAAAGAAGAAGTGATCAATATTTAACCGTAGCAAGGCTAAATATGGAAAATTTCCATTAAGTAATATCTGAACTAGTTTTCGTGAAGTTTATTGCTTCAAAAACCATTATTATAATTAACTCATAGTTTACCGCTTATGGTAGGTTTTTGATGGAAACAGACTGTAAACTGATACATTTGTTAATCTCTCCTACCAAGAAAAAGCCTGAAACCCCACCCTACAATAGGCTATTCTTCAATTCAATAGGCATTATATTTCCCTTCGTTCAGTCCAACATCTCCATTCTTTTCTACCCCTACTTCTCTCGCCTAACGTCCTCCCCGCTCTCACAGTGTTCATCATTCCATAACCAGTCAAAATGCTTTGTATCCATCTTTTCTGCCTTCTTTTTATTCATTTCAAAATCATTTAAATCTGGAAAGGTCCAAGGTCACTTAAAACTATACCTTAACGATTGGCTTACGGATTCTTATAATTAGAGCTGTCTATCCCCTTCGCCGACATTAGATCATCAAATTTTAGTAATAATTATAACATGTTTACTCTGCATCGACACGATACTTTGCTTCGGAGTTTTATCCTTTTCAACAGCGAAATGCCTATTTATAAAGACGGAGGAAAACACACGGATGTATTTTTGAAAGTACATAACTATTCTATTAATTACAGTGTGAACTTTTTAAAAAATACATATTTAGCTGGTCAAATAGTGAGAAAAATAGGGAAAAAATCATTACAGAACTAAAATATTTTCAAATTTAATTGGGTTCTAAAAACCCTCATGTGTATGACGATCGAAACTTTAAAATGTTAAGAACGCGATTTATTGAGACAAAAAAGAATTTAGATACATTTGAAGCAGATTGGAATAACTTAAGAGGGAAATGAGGTGTTATCAGTCATTCAACACACATAAAGTAAAATTTATATTATCCAATACAAATCTGTTACTAGTTAAACAATAACGAGGCATCCGCTCTTATGCCGCTGCCTTGATGAGCACGTGCCTTTGCATGGTTCTAAACGAGTATTCACTCTCTCCGTCCCTTTTCATTACTTAGCCAGCATATGCTTTCAACTACATGCTTCCATTGCTTCTTAATGTTATCTCAATCTAATATTTTCTGCTTTTGGAGCATTTTACTTCTCAATATTATTCTTCTCTAACCTTACCTGGTATCTCTTCGCTTATTTCCCTCTCTGTTCTGTTCCTTGCTCCTCCGAAACGGCATCTTAAAACTTCATTCGTCACACATCCTCAACTCCAAGAACAAGTTTCTTTATTCACATCATTTTACACCAAGGTTATATAGATAGAAATCAAGAGCTCTACGGCCTCAGGTTAAAATAATAAGGGGGAAAAACTCCAATGGTCGTAATAAACAGTCGCAACTCTCGTCAGACTAATCGCTGTGTTGGTTTTCGCGGGAACCACGAAAGGGACCAACCACAACCTCTCAACCAAGAATACCCTCTGTGGTGGTTTACGGGAAATTAATCCACGCACTAATTTCTTTCATAATCCTATATTCAAAATGACTTTTGCATGATTATTCTTTGGATTTTGCTTCCACTCTTATGATAAATATCTAAACTAAAACGAAACGTAAACGAAATTAGAATTATGGTGCAGTTAAGCACACATCTAGTTTTCATATAATAATCAAGAATAAAAACCAAGTAAACTTCTGCCAATTACGAATTTGTCTTTTCGATTTTTCCATGATAATTTCTGCTATTAGATCCCATTTGTTTGTTTTCAGGAGACCATGAAGTACCTGCTAATAGCTGTCATTACAAGCATGTTAATCCTTCAGGCAAAATCAAGTCCATTCTCAGGTAAGGAACGACAATGAAATTTAATTATGTTGCAATTTATAAAACATCATCATACGTAAAATGAGATTTTCATTCAGGCACATTCTTAATTAGAAAATTTTCTTGCAAGAATTTTGGCAGTTTTAGATTTGGTTGCTGATTATAATTAGATATTATGACTTCTGATGGAAAAGTTAAGTTGAAATTGTTATCGAGGGTTTTTGGAATAATTTTTAAAAAACATGTTTTTTTAAATCACTGTTAAGGACAACAAATAAAGGTCTTATAAACCGTAATCCCGAATTCCTAACCTCTTTTTGGAAGCATGGGTTTAAGTTCACTGAGTTTACCAGATCATAAGTTGTAACTGAGAAAATTATACTTTTTAAGCATGAAATTAAAATCGGTCTTGGATTTCAAAGGTTTGGAACTGAAATCTAACTAAATATTCTTGTTAATCATACAAAATGTTGACATGTATATAATAATAAGTAATTTCTTAGAATAAATCTTCCATTATAGAGAGACATTCTAGTAACGAACTTCAGCGTTTTTTTCGATGTCCGATAGGAAATATCTGTGAGAATCCACTTTTAATCAGGAAAATCTCCTTTATCGGTTTCGTAGGTACTATTTTACAAATTGAAATTATAAAAGTAATTATTATTATCATTCAATCATATTCCCCTTCAATTTAATTTAATTTAATGGTAGGCAACCGATATACTAAGACCGGCGTAAAAATCCCCGCGTACGGATAATGAAAAAGTAATATTTTATTTCAGGAGAAAATTGGGAACAAGCTGAACTTAAGGGATCTGTTCGCAAGACAGGAAGACAAAGACTTGCATGCACTTGCAATGATGAAGTATGCAACTGCTGCGCAAAATTTCAAGCTCCAAAACTCAAATCATCCCATATAGGTAACTGTTCTAATTAATTAATTTCAAAACTTTTGTCTGGCATGCAAGAATATTGATGAGATAGTCCTCCAATTTAGGTTGCCTGCAGATTAAAAGAGGGAGTCTGAAAACGGGTTTCTCGGTGGGATTCAATGTCAACGGAACATCGGTGTGGAATCAACAATTTGCAGGTAAACTCATTCATTGGGGATATTCATGGGTAACCAACTACAAAACAACAAAGTTTCTTAAATCCTATTTGAGATTGTCACACATATTTGGAAGTTGACGAAGCTAGGGATTTCTGAGAAAATGCGAAGTACTGCATATAGAGAAAAAAATATATAGGAAGTACTCAACTCAAGGTAGAAAAGAATTCTTTCATTAAGAAGAGTTTCAATATGTGAATTTGCTCCTCCATAAAAAGGAGGGCGGACAAAACATAAAAGACAAATGGAGATGGCCGATCGTGCGTGTAACGGCATTGCATAGAAGAAAGAAATCTAGTGTAATCGGTTCGAATACCTGATGTGGTGAAAGCAGATGATATATTCTAATAACTGGCTAATGTATAACACTCCTTCCACCGGAAGGGACTAAGCTGTGGTTCCCTCATTTTTCTTTTTTGAGATTTCGCTAAACCCGACGCGGAGTTTCAGCTAGGAGATCTTCCTGTTTAGGCTAGATTAAAGACTTTTTGAATGGTCAGGTAAAGAGAGTATTCATAGATGGTATTATTTCTGATGTAGTAGAAGTCATATCAGGTGTGTGTCACATCAGGTTCCGCAGGGAGATGTTATTAGCACTCTTTTATTCCTTCTATATGTTAATAATATTAACTCCGTGGTCATAACTAAGACACGTTTATTTGCCAACAATGAAGTGGTTTACAGAGATATGCATAATATTGAGGGTTAAGTAGCTTTAGCAGATGACCTAAATGCTGTACAGCGATGTTGTGATACTGGGAAATTAGAATTAAACTTTAAAAAGGGCGTAGTGATGAATTTGTGGAAAAAGAACAATTCCGTCCTGAACGCCTGCTGCATCAGGAACACAGAAACGGAATGTGTAGACTCGATTGAATACTTCGGCGTTACCCTCACTCACAACCTTTCCTGGGTAAAACATATACGGGCGATATTTGGACAAGCTAACAAAAAATTAGGATTTATTAAAAGACTACTGGGTAAATGTGATGTTCTCTTTCGCTGATTAGGCCTCATTCATAATATGCTGCTAGTTTATGGGATCCTCATGAAGTTGGGTTGATTGCCGAATTGGATCGCGTCGAGGAGCTAGATTTGTAAAACGTTGTTATGGTGAACGGAGTAGCGTATCGAAAGAGGTCTCAGAATAAAGTTGCCCGAGCGCGCTAGGGGGGGGGGGGGGGATTATTTCACGTCAAAAGTTGTGTGGTGTGTTATCCCCCTACCACTCACCCTGGCAGTAGCTTGCAGGCTACTATGTAATATGTGAATATCTAACCGAAATCATCTAAAAATAATCGTATGTTTAAAAGAAACGATATATTTTTTATTGTACAACTGATCAAAAAGTGGTCTAATTCCACCAATAGTTATCAATCTAAGGTTGTGACAAAAGAATATAATGTCTGTTCATTTGCCCAAGTGAAATCTATTTTAATTTCAATATGCCTTCTCTTTTCAGGGAAGATATTACCTCCATTGTGCATACCAATCCCTCAGATACCACTTATACAGATATGTCTAGTGATCAGCGACCTTAGATTTGAAGATGGATCTCTTCACATGTGCCCTAAAGTGGAAGTTAAAATTATTCCAGGAATGTTTACTCTTTTAGTTATATCGCTTGACTGTATGGAAATACGAAAAAATGGCATTACCTTCATAGATTCAGGCGAACCATCAGAATTTCTGGGGATTGAACTGAATGGAAAAAGAAATTCAGGAGTGCAGCATTTAATAAGTTGATAAAAGTTGGGCATTGTAGTTCCGCAATATAACTTTGAGACACAAATTTCGATTAAATGACATGCCTAAATTGAAGGGGTAAGTGGTACAAATAATGAGCACAAACGTACGGTTATTCATCAATTTAAAGTTAAATAAAATATGCAAGTTGGAAATTTGATATTACGTATGATGCTTCTAAAATAATCAATGGTCACTACAATTTTATTTGCGACACAAAAAATTCAGATATATTTCTTATCTTATTTGGTGTATTTTGATATTTAACAGAAAACTATAAATTATATTGGGGTGTACTGAGTTATACTACTCAGAACATTAAAGTTAATGATCATTACATGGTGAAAAAGCTATTCCAGATAATTTCACCTACCGGCCAAATAATTCATATGCAGAAACGTTTTATGGGGAGACTCAAAGCGCATTTGAAGACAACTCTTACACTAAGACACTAGAGAATACATCGTTAGGCAACATAGGCAATTTACCTATCCATCTGCAATCTGGAAAATTATGAACTCGTAAAAATCATCTGAGTGATTTATGGACAGCAATAATTAAAGCTGAATCAGTGACGTCATCTAAAAATTATACGTCTTCGTGATGAAGGAAAATTGAATAACACGCTCAAATGATCCTAATAATATTATTGATCTTGTGAGAGTTTCAGTTTTAAGTTAAGTCGGATCTATTGTAAAAAATATATGATCTCCATCAAATATATTTTGTTGAGTTTTGTAAAATATTTAAAAAATAAAAACATTCCATTATGAAATTGTAGTTCATGATTATTATTTTTTTATCACTCAACAGCATTTCTACTCATTCCAGATTTCTTCAGCAAAACAAAAAACTAACTTACTTTGAGCGTCGTCTTTAAAAAGCTAATCATTAATAAGAATTAAGATGGTGCATTTGTAAATCATTTATGAATGATAAAGAATGAACAAATTCTTTGAATATGTAGAACCTGATGGGCTGATCACAAACATAGGTCAGGAGGATACAAAATTCTACCACAGTTAGTGGATGAAGATTTAATATTTACACCAGGATATTGACCGTATGTGTCATGCATTATGAACTCTGATCACTGATAAATGTGGCAATGCAAAAGGTTCTAATGGTTAAACAAATATGTGAAAAAATTTGTTTAATTTTTTAATTGAATACACCTTAAAACTAGAGAAAAATCATCGGAAAATTGTTTAAGCCAAAACAATTTGGAATCTACAGGACTTGCAAGAGTGTTTTGATAATGGTGATATTTGAATTAATAGTACATTTTTAGGAATGGAATTATTATGTATTAGAAAATTTTCAGGGGGAATATTAGGATTGGTTAGAAAAGTACTCATGAAGTTGGATTGATTGCCGAATTGAATCGAGTCTAGTGCAGAGGAGCTAGATTTGTAAAACGTTGTCATTATTAATTGAGTGGTGTATTAAAATTATCAGAGGGTCTAGGTTGGAAATCACTCACGGAGCAAAGGTTAAATTACAGATTAAATTTCTTGCATAAATTGGAAGGATGTCTCTTTAGTAATAATGTTGAAAATGAATTATTAGCCCCATCGTACTACGGTAGGAGAGATCATGTTAACAGATAGATTTAAGATGTAATTTTCCCAAGAACTATAAGGGATCAGAATATCGTTCGTCCGAACACGATAGGAGAAAAGTGTTTTAGATCAAGGGTAGTCTGGTGATCACCTCTTCCCACACACCCCCGTAATGTAATAAATCACCTCTTCGCACACACCCTAATGGTGGTTTGCAGAGTAAGATGTAAGTTAAAAAAATAATTGGTATCTACTGCCGAGCCATCTACATTGTGCATATCATTTCCTATTATTGAAACTAAATTTTCAGACGGTATGCAAATCCGTCAAAGACGCCTGTTTGTGCAGAACGATATTTATCTTAATGGTTCGCTCCACCATTCCGTTAATTTTTTATGACCTAGAATTCAGACAAAGTAGCAGCATTTTTACTATTTATTGGTGAAATTAATAACTTATTTCCAAGCTTACTGGGCTCCAGATAGATAAATGGAAGTACGCATACATTAAAAAATCAGGTATCGCGATAACTGCTCAATGATCACAAAACCGCATCAACAGGATGCGAATGCAGCTAGAATCACGCAAAACTAGCTTGCGTACCGATTTACAAAGATTATTCGATATTAATCAACGGAAGCGGTAAACAATAGCAACATCAAGTTACTTGCATCTAGTTGATACAGGATATAAGAACAACTCAACATCAAGAGACACCCTTCATATATCGGATCGCAACAAGAAACAAGCCCAGGAAAGCATCAAGTCACTCAGACTGTCTGCTCAATCAACAGTTTACCTAATTTAAAATAAAAATATCGCCACAAATGCAAGGTCCAATTTTAATTGGATGATTCCAAAATTATGAAAGGATAAAATATTAGTACTTCCCGTATATCTGTGCAACACATGTACATATAATTTTATCCTTTGTGTACACATAATAAGTTCAACTCATGCATAAGAACGAAAAATTATAGACAATTATATTCGAGAAAATAGTTTCTAGAGACAAGGCCGTCTGTGACATACAAATAACAGCTAAATTGTATGGACTTAGATATGTTGATTTGAGATTACCGGTGTATCCTAAATTAACAAAATATATGCGTGAAAATAAAATTCGAGAAGTAAACTCGGACAGTTTAACTCTGCACAAAGACTTGTATTCCACAAAATGATTAAGATCACTGAAATTGAAACCTTAAGTAGTCCATTATTATTGTTGAATGTACCCGAAGTTATCAGTGAGGCGCATTCATACAATACGATGAGTTATTTGAGAGGAACGATAACGAAATGAAAATTATTCAAAAGTCAAATTAAATGATACGGTTGCACAGAGTAGGTTGTCAAAATATCCAAGAACATTCATAATAAATGTCACGGAAAATAATGTTTAATTTAAAAACAAAAACGAGTCAGAAAAAAATACTAATTTATGGTTGTCATTTTAGCATGCATAATAAAATATTACTCATTTTTTATTTTGCTGCATTTTTATAGTAATGCTGATTTACTTCAACTAAACGTAATCTTGTAAAATAAAAATGAATTAATTTACCATATTTGATTGTTTAAAATTTATTTTCGGCGGGTTTCACTAATGCTTTTAAAAATTACTGCTAAGCATCCCACACATGTTCTCGTTGAGTGGATTATTTTTTTCACGATGTTCCTCTTCAGTGCTGTTCCGCGTACATTTAGGATGTCTTCACCAACTCCCTGAGCGAGATCGTTTTCATCTCTGAATAACTTTCCTTAACGCTTAAATAGGCCAGATTCAAACTAACCTCCTTCCAAATCGTACAATTCTCCAACCACCTAACGCCGAGCGGCTGGTTCCTTACTGTCACCATGGTGGGGGTTCCAGTTCCCTTCGGCCTCAAGATAATTCAAAGAACCGGATCCCTACCTATCGTAACTAGTCCTACATTTAATAATTCCTCCGTTGCCAATGGTCTCTAAGTAACGGACTAATTTGGGATAGAAGTTAATAGACCCGCTCAATCTAGTGACGCGCTGTTGCATAAGAAGATAACCCCCTAAGCTGATGCTAGAGAATTACTTACTCTTATATTGAGAGTAATCCACTACATGAACAGGTTCTTATCGTATTTGTACGCAGGGCGAACACTGCGCTCGCGTCGAAACTATCCAGTGAACACGTACCTATACAATTTAAAATTGAGGATTTCATTGATTGTTTATTGGTGTATGGTTGGTGTATTTTTCCCATGAAGGGAGATGTAACTGATATTCTTTATAAGCAGAATAGAAAGTGTACTCCTCGTTACTCTTATTAAAATCTATAATTTATTAGCTGTTCTAAAAGGGCTAAGTAAACGTGTGGCGCCCAGAATAGACCACCTGGCTGTAAGAACTTTTAAATGAGGAAAAGAAGTCATTTATAGATATGGCAAGAACTGGGAAAACATCTTCCAGGGGGATCGGGATGGCGCGATGGCTAACGTACTGGCTTCCCACTGAGAAGGCCCGGATTCGAGTCCTGGAGGCGACAGATATCTTTCAGTGGTATCCTGATCCCTACTGGTTGTGCTTTGTGGAGGGCACTTTGAGTGAGTACGACGTCCGTCGGATGGGAAGTTAAACTGCGGACCCCTTGGCGCCGTCTGTTAAGAGTGGGCTAATGCCGACGCCGGGTTTCTCTCCATCCTTCCTTTCCCAACCATCCCCAATGGTGCAAATGACCTTAGCTGTTGGTCTTCTCCCCTTAAATTACCACTACATCTTCCAGCTCTTCACAGAGATAAGAAATCAACAAAGGACCCCTCTTACTGATGACCTTTATTACTGTGTAATTAAGGCTTTCATTATTTTTAATCTTCAGTGCTGCACTGGCCATTTTGCTAACTTTAACGACTGACCCTTTTCCATGGGGTGGTCTCGTCCAAGACTAAACACACTGTTGCCAGAGCTTGAGAATTAAATGGCTGCTTAATGGAGGAATATGTCACAATTAAAAGAATTGGTTGGTTATGCACATATCCAAATCTTGGAAAAGAAGCTGACGTCATCAGGAATCTGGCAAACAATAGATGAACTGATGCTCAACCCCCTGCTCCACTAGCTTACAGTGAAAATATGAATGCCCATAGTGTACTGTCAAATAAAGAAATACATCTGCACCTTTCAAATGCAAGCACCTTGTTTTGCATGCACAAGGATTTGACATGTGTGGAAGAAAGTAGCTGCAGGCAATAAAACCCTATTTGGAGCAAAGAATCTCAGGTCTGGTCATATAGGGGTTTATCTATTAATTCCTTAAATAATTTTGGCCACAGGCAATCCAACTTTCTAATGACATGCACCATAATATCATATATGATGAGCTAAACCCATTTTTGGAAGGGAAACTTAGGAACATAGGGTACATAGAGAAAATCAATACAAGCCCTAAGATAAAATTTTGGACGAAGTATTACTATTCCATCATGTTTAGGGGGTATTCGGACTAATCTTTATTTATGCAGCAAGCTAGAAAAACTATGTTTTGAATTCAATCCCCCTTTGACTTTTTTAAAATTTCATCTTACAAATTTTTTGAACACTTGAAAAGCAAATTTACGACACTCCAAACATTTCTAAATATTTAACAATGGCAGTTTTCATATCATCATAGCAGCCATATACACCCAATTTACTTAGGAAAGCTGTGACAACATACTCATGAATTGCCATGCCATAAAACCTCAGCTGTGTAAATACAAGCTCAAAAGTATGATGGAATCACTATAGCAGCATTAGGTCTTCTGATATATACATTGGACTTAAATGCTTCATTTGGAATCCTAGGGTTGCAAGGCCAGAAGTGTTCTCCATTTTTGCTGAAAGCTTGTTCAATTTGCTCCTTTGTAAGTGCTACTATTCGTGACTCAGTCATTACAAAATATCGACCAACTTAAGATTTTTTAATCAAGTCTCCATTGACAGGTAAATATAAATAATACCATTCATATTTCCTTTATTTACAGCGTATATTCTCAATTACTTGGAAATAGTGAGTATGTACCACCAGATTTTAACTAATGACTATTTTAAATAAGCAGGAACCCATCTGCCAAATCTCTGTATGTCAAGTTAATTGAAAACTTTTTAGTTCTAAGTAAAACCTCAAATTCTCAAAAAGTATTTGTCTTGAAAAAGAAATAATTCTCCCTTTGAAAGTAATATTTTAAGCTTATTTGCACTTTACTGGTATAGGCAGGAAGTTGGCAAAAGCATCAGTTTAATCATAGAACAAATTATTATTTTAATCATGACACTTCTGCTCAGGTACAGATATATCTTATGATCACCATGAGGCAGGCAATGAGCCAATGTTAAATACAAGTTGTGAAATAACTAAAGAATGGAACACTTTGTATATCATATTTTAATTATTACAGGAAAAATGAAGTATTTCATTGCCATTTTCATACTGCTGGCATGTGTCCACATAAACCAAGGTATAAATGAATTTATCATCATGCATGATCATTTTAAATACAAGAAATATGTTTTATTAATAAAATGTTTTTTCAGCCATCAAGGTTACACTTTTTCCTGACTCTCCGGCACCTTTCACATGTTCAGCCACACCACAGAAAATTAGTTGCTGTTTAAATTTTCCATTAGCCAACGGTAAGCATTAAGTGCAACTTCATGAAAGAATTAGAGAGGAGTTCATGCTGTTACAACCTTAATAATGTTTCTTTTACCAGGGTTCTGGTGCCTTAATTTACACAATGAAACATCTGGAACATTCATTCAATTTACCAATAATGGATTACAGTCTTGGGCAGATACATTCTCAGGTAAATGGCAGAGCAAAGACAGTCTTCTGTTTTTTCTAGGTGGTTTAACAACCATTGGCATTAAATGGGATGGTAACTTGGTTAATAGCACCGTATGTTCAAAGATTTTATCCTTGGTAATCATATGTACCAACATTAAATTTCAATTTTTAGGCAGCAGTAGATCTTCAGTAGGAATGTAATGAATGGATTATCCACAGTTTTCAAATGTTTCAAAGGGCAAACCACTTTCACCTTCATACACTCTTTCGAACAACCCTATTCTATCTGTCAGTTCTTACTGCGACTTAGGTGTATTTTTTGATGCGAAGCTCACCTTTCGCAAGCACGTTCAAAAGATTGTCGGGAGAGCGACAGCAATAGCCAGCCTACTTTACCATCACAGTGTTTTATGGTGGTGTCCTCCAAATTTTAGAATACTGTTCACCAATCTGGTTGACCGCCTCCCCAACTACTTTAGAGTTACTCAACAGACCTCTTAATTTCTTTATTGCTATTTCCCGTTATCGCATCCCTCCCCTCAAAAATACAACCCGGGACTTTACTCTCTCATCCCTTGATTCCCCTCTTCACCGCCGTCGATTGATATGTGATATGAAATTCCTACATAGCATCTCCAACGGAACTCTCCATACCAACGACCTTCTTCCTCTATTCTCAATTTGTGTTCCCCCTCAGCCAACACGTAACTTGAGTCTGTTGCAGTTTCCAAATTTCCATCTCTCGGTCTCTCAACGTTCTCTATTCCATCGACTTCTCGCTACATTTAATTCCCTAAGCATTCAGTATCTTTCTCTGGGCCTCTCTTCCTCCCTCAACAGTTTCACCTCTTTCCTTAAACGCCAGATAGTAACATAGCTCTCTCTGGTTGCATATGTCCTCTCCTGCCTTCTTATATCTTTTCTTGACATTATTTGTTAACTTTTCATTGTTGTTTGTGGCTTTTAATCATTCCTTTTCCTTAGTGTATGTTGTATGTCAGCCAATGTAAAAGCCTTTGTGCCATTTTTGGCCGCTTTGTTAAATAAATAAATAAATGTCATTATTACATTGAGTTGGTTGGTTGGTCAAATATTTAATCTGAAGGCTTGCCAACTGATGTTTTTCCACTATGATTAATGTAGGGAGTCTTTTTGTTAAATTGACATCTTTGCTAAATTCTGAATGTAAAGTTGAGAAAAAGCACTACAAAATATATTGCAGCTGATTTATGAGAAGATAAAAAGTGATACATAACAGGCAGCAAGACATTGAATGATGGCACAAAAGCTTTGATTCAATTCAATATGCCACTATAGTTCAGATGGAAACAATAATTTAGATAAAAATGAATATAATTTGACAGATTTACAGGATCAGATAGGTAAAAAAAATCCTAAAATAGGACATGTAAGTGATAAAGAAAACTATGATAAAGAAAATGATGACAGGTCCGAGGGCTGAATGCGACTTTAGTAAGTAGTCAGAAGATTATATGAATTGAAGAAAATCTCTCACCAAAAATATTCAACTGGGTCAGCAGTACTTCTGAAAATGTTTTCCTGATAAGGATGAAAGCATATTCTCTTATGGTCTTTTTGGCAAGCGCATAGATCCTATATAAAGTAGTGTGTTCCTGGTGGTACTAAAAAATGCATACTTGTACAGAATTTCAGAGTGGTTAAAATGCTAGCTAACCCAATGATAACCTCTGGTTTGATTACCAAGAGAAATTAGTTTTTTAGATACATTTTTCTCTAGTTTTCATTCTGTATTCCTACACAAGGAGGCATATCTTTCACTTAAATTGTATTTTAATCAAATTGATGTCATTTAATTGTCAAAAAAGATCTCTTTTACATTTTGTATGTCAAATGTTTATCAGTCTACCATTTTCAGCAAATGCAAGATTTATGTTGCAAATGCTGTGCTGTGCATTTTGACCACAAGCAAATAACCGTAGCTGTTATTATTTCGACTAATAAACCATACATGTTGGTGTAAAAATGATATTAGTCCAATTTCAAGATGCTACTTGAGAGATACCTAGTGTTCGCTTTACATTTAAATTCTGATCCTTCATGTTATTCAGGAAATACAAAACATCTGTTTTAGCCTATACAGCCTGTATTAAAGATGTGTCTACATAATAGAATGAAGCAAACTTTTATATCCAGATATATTGTCTTTCCACAGATGTTAAGGCACCACCAATATGTCTACTACTGTTTCTTTCCCCTCCAGTGGATGCGTGCATCAATATGAAAAACATGAAATGGGAAGCTTCAACGTTCTCTGCTTGTCCTACTGTTGACTTCAGATTGTCTTATACAGTTCTTACCACAATGTATTTAGATTGCATTCACATAGGATCAAATGGAATAGAATTTGTTAAACCATTACCTTCATGAGATGCTCTTTTAGTAGTTATAAAATGCCTCATTGGGGCATTCTTAGCCATACCTACCCAAAATCAGTTATGTTACTGAATATCCAAATGTATTTAAAGTGGTTCATGGATATTGGCAAATAAAAACAACATTGCAACTTAATTTGACTTATTATTTATCCAATCATAAATTATTCTATTAAAAGTATTGCCTATAATCGACAATATAATTGCCTATACTCAATAAATTTACTTCCCAGGATTGAGCAAAGAAATTATGGGCGGTTGCATGGTGCGGACTGGGGCGGGGAAGAGACAGGAGTGCTCGCAGGTGGTTTTGTTGAAGGTTGTGGTTGTGTTGAAGGTTTATGGTTTTGTTGCAGGTGGTTTTTCTCTTCCTCACCCCTGTCCGCACCATGCAACCACCCACACTACAAATGCTGCCATCTCCTAAGACCCTCCACGTCCCTTACTACCAACTCCCAACCCATAGCCACCTGCACCTCTAAAAACATTATAAATCGTCTCTCCTGTAACTTCTGCCCTGCCTTCTATGTGGGTGAATGTATGACCACCCTTTCCCTCCGCATGAATAACCACCGCTATTGCACCAAATCTCCCACCTTCCTTAATTATCCCATCCCTACTCACACTGCTTCCCACAACCAGTCTTTTGATGACTGCTTCTCTGTTTCGGTGATTGAGACCCTTCCAATTCCGCTAGCAGCATAGAGGTGAGAACCAGCGAGATGGCGCTTATCTGGGTGCTCCAGTCTTTTAAACCCCCCAGGCTGAACCAAGCCCACTGATTTCATCTAATGATGCCTAAATTTTCCCTCCCACCTTGTCCTCTTCCTATTGGTCCCTTACCTCTCCTCCCCTCACCCTTCCCCTGCACATGTCCTCTCCACTCTTCCCCGAGAACGCCATTCTGATGACAATGGTCGAGCCGTCGAAACCTCAAATACATACTGTGAGTGCCCTTTCTTTATGTTTCTGCGTGTTGAATAATTTGTATATATATATATATATATATAATCTTGAAAATGACGCTCTCTGGCGACACACAAACACTGAGATAATAAATATTACACACACAGAAACATAAAAGAAGGACACTTACAGTAGACATTTACAGTAGATATTTACGTTTCGACGGCACCGCCGTCGAAACGTAAATATCTACTGTGTCTGATTATTTTATGTTTCTGTGTGTGTAATATTTATTATCTCAGTGTTTGCGTATATATATATATATATATATATATATATATATATATATATATATATATATATATATATATATATATATATATATATATATATATATATATATATATATATATAGATACTATACTATATTTATATATAATAAAACTTAGACAGCAACACACAGCATGAGAACACATAAAAAGAACACTCACACGTAATATCTTGATAATTTCGATGGACTCGAACTCCGTCTTCTTCGGAAGATAAGTTAGGACTCATATATGTACATATGCATATGTGTGGGTCGTGGTAGTCCAGGGTTAGAGAATTTGGCTACTGAGCAGAGGGCCCGGAATCGATTCCCAGGAAAGCCTCTCTGGGAACCTGCAGCTCCACCCAAGCTATGTGATTTTTCAGGTACCAGCTCTTCCTGGGAAATCATAACCGACACAGGGAAAGGAACTGGCCCCCTACCCTGATATATGAATATTCACACGCTGTAGCGCTTAGTACTGGGTGAACTCTACAATCACCTACCAAACCGACCTTCGGGTTGAATACTGTGTTTATGGTTTTATAATATAAATAAATACATAAATACATATATATATACATATATATATATATATATATATATATATATATATATATATATATATATATATATATATATATATACATACATACATATATATATATATATATATATATATATATATATATATATATATATATATATATATATTTGCACTTTGGAAGTGCCTGGAAATCTCTGGAAAACCCATTCTTTCTAAACTGCAGCACTGGCCTAAGGTGGTATTACTCACTTATGGGGGAAAGTCTGTTATAAAAGTAATGTTTTTAGGAACTTTCTAGGCCCTGTATCACTGCTGAAGTGAAAGATATGTATCACCATCCTAACCTTCAGTCACTTATGAACTTTGACACATTTCACTCCATTAATACTAAAAAACTAACGACTAAAAACAAATGTTGTTCCTCTGTAGTCCATGTTGCAAGTGGAGCTGCCATGTTTATTTCTTGTTGTTGAATTCTGGCATAGTGCTGCTAACTGTGGTCTGTTTTTCAAACCATGCGTTTCAATGCTACAAATTAACAGGACAGTGGCAAGGTGCTTCTAATTTTTATGTCAATTTTAAAGTTTCAATTGAATCCCCCATATACATGCATAGACACATGGTAGAATTAGTTGGACAGTTTTCATCTATAACCTTGAAGCAGACCAGGTTTGCCTGTGTCCATATCTTAATAGCAATGGCCTCCAATAAAAAAGGTACAGTCCCCATAGAGTTAATGAAAAATATAATAATTTCTTGGATACATTTTTTTATATGCTACGTGTCCCTCAAAATGGTCCTATCATTTGTTACATTGTATGCTTGCTTTTCCTACTATACTTTCCTCTTGTGTCCATGTTCATTTCTATTTTGGTGGGTCAAATAGTTCCCAATGGCTATCTCCTGGCCAACTAATTAAGAAACTTGGTTGAATAAACCCGCCATGGTTTCAGTATAATATATGTTTCTTAGATAGCTCAAGTGGTTAGAGACTCAGGTCGGCAAGTTAAAAGATAGTCACAGTTCAAGTCCTGGTCAAGGAAGCTTTTTTTACACTTGGGATCTACTCAATTCCTACTACCCCTTCATTTTTGTTCATTGTCTTTTATGTGTATTCCTATCTTTTTCCGTTATTTCTATATCCATGTGATTTTTGGAAGGGAAGTATGTAAACTTGTTAAAATGATCTATGTTAATTAGATTGTTATTAAGTCTACTAATTCTGTAATTGATTTTTTAATAGATATTTATCATATCTATTGAAAACGTCAATTACAGCATCAGGTGACTTGATAACAATGGCATTAACATAGTTCGTTTTAACAAGTTTACATTCAGCCATTCCAAACATCATAATCTCTTTCTCACTCCGCTTTTCAAGCGTAAAAATTTGTCGAGTGCCATTTTGCCTACGTGTTATTGCGTCAGAAATAGTCAATATTGTGTGACGGCAGTCATCTTAAGTCTCCAAATATACGCTGACGAACCGCTGGGTCTTAATTTTGCTTCTAAGTAGGGTTTATTTCTCCTTCTCCTCACTCCTCTGCCGCCTTTCGGCTATAAAAAGGTGTATCAATCCTTGCGTCATCTGAGACAATATCCGGCCATTTCACTCCTCCGCATGACGTATAGGCACCGTTGAGAATGCTTCGTTCAAACACATCTCCCACGGCGGACTATAAAATCTGCATAAATAGAGAACGACTTTGAAGGATTTCGTAATTCCCGCCCGTATATTAGATTAATGCTTTGTGTTCCACTGTTCCAAAATATTGAGGGATATGCCTTAAAGAGGACAAGGACCATACTTCGGAGACGGAAAAGGTACGTAGGAACACATTTAATTCGAGTGTAAGTTGAAAACGGAAACACGTTCTCTGAATGAAGGATACAAAATCGTTCAATGTAGTATTTTTGGTACCCTACAAGCCACCACTAGACTGCGTGGCAGGAGGTGAATTATTTATTACATTATTATAAGGTAATCTACCGGTTAAGGTAGGTTTTTGGATGGACACAACTATCAAATAAATATCTTGTGACTCCAAACAAAACACAATCGAGCAACCTACTCTACATCAAGTCCCTCTTCATCTCTCCGTACTCCTTCCTCCCTTCATCCCGTTCAACATCCCTATCCTGTTCCTGCCCTTTCCTCGTTTGCATAACATTCACCCCTCTATTACCTTCTTTAACATTCCACTACCGCTAAATGTGCCTTTATCCATCTTTCCTGCCTCCATAGGATTTCTCTCAACAAGCCCCTCTCCTCACCCACCATCTCCAATACTTCCTCATTTGTTTTTCGGTCCATTTCACCTTCTCCATTCTTCTTCACACCCACATTTCAAAAGCCTCCAATCTACGTCTATCCTCCTGCTTCAGTGACCACGTTTCCGCGCCGTACAAAGCCACGCTCCATATCATAGTTTTTACGAGTTTTGTCTAAACATTCCCACTCAACGTCCCCGTCATTAACTCCCTCTTCCTTGAGAAAGCCTCCTTGCCTAGTGCAATTCTACTCCTTACGTCCCTAATACTTTGGCTATTTTGGTCCAAAACACTTCCGAGATACGTGAATTATTCTACATCCTCTAGTTTTTGCCCTCCTATTTTAATGTTTGACTTAGCCTTTTTCTTTCTGGAAAATCGCATAACCTTTGTTTTATTAATATTGATCATCATCCCATATTTCTCGCACTGAACCTCCAAATTCACTCAGCAATGCTTGCAACCCCTTGGCTGGCTGAGCAACTAATGCTTGGTCATCAGCAAACCTAACCGATTTTACGAATTCCCCTCCGACTTTCATTCCTACCTCCAGTTCTTCCCATGCCTCTTTAATCATTTCCTCCACATACATTGAACAGCACCGGTGATAATGGGCAACCCTTCATTGCACCTCTTTCTAACACTGCCCATCCGGACTCTCCGTTCCCTACTCGCACCTGAGCAGTCTGAGACATGTACAGGTTGCGGATTAGTCTCCTGGCCTTCCAATCTATTCCTATTTTCTGCAATATACGCATTCGTTTTTCCCAATTCACTACGTATACGATCAGATACTACGAATCAGTCCATATAGTCTTCTTCCCACATTTTCCTAAACATTTCAACAGTTCTACAGGGATGTTGTCCACCCCCATGGCCTTATTTGCTTTCATCTCCTTTAATGCCCTTTCTATTTCAACTTCGAATGTGCCTGGACCTAAGCTGTCGTTATCTACTTCATGTTCTTTTTCTATGTCTAACCTTGTCGGCCTAAGTTCTCTACCGTACAGGGTTTCTATATATTCCTTCCATCTCTCTTGGATTTTATCTGGTTCAATTTTTATCTTACCCCACTTATCTTTAACTGTTAGACACACCAAAATTAATTTTGACCCGAATATTTTTACCCCTACCGCGGTCGGACAACATTATTCTGATCCCTTATCGTTCGTGGGAAATTTGATATCTTAAATCTAGCTGTTCTACAGAATCACTCTAATTTTATTGACACAATCTCACCTACCGTAGCACGATGGGGCTAATAAAACGTTTTAAACATCATCCCTAAAGTGACATCCTTTCAATTTATGCCAAAGATTTAATCTGCAACTGAACTTTCGCTCTGTGAGTGATTTCCAGTCTAGCTCCTCTAATATTTTGGATGTGCTACTTCGTTCACCATACCAACGTTTTACAAATCTAGCTCCTCGACGCGATCCAATTCGGCAATCAACCCAACTTCATGAGGATCCCATAAACTAGCAGCATATTCTGAATGAGGCCTAATCAGCGAAAGAGAACATCACATTTACCCAGTATTCTTTTAATAAATCCTAATTTTTTGTTAGCTTGTCCAAATATCGCCCGTACATGTTTCATTCAGGTAAGGTTGTGAGTGAGGGTAACGCCGAAGTATTCAATCGAGTCTACACATTCCGTTTCTGTGTTCCTGATGCAGCAGGCGTTCAGGACGGAATTGTTCTTTTTCCACAAATTCATCACTACGCACTTTTTAAAGTTTAATTCTAATTTCCCAGTATCACAACATCGATGTATGGCATTTAAGTCATCTGCTAAAGCTGGTTTGCCCTCAGGAATACGGATATTTTTCTAAACAACTGCATCGTGATGCTCTCTCCCGAATTAAGGGTATCATGATCTAATACGCTAGTTGTGTCTCACCAGATTTACCCTTTCGGGAACTGTGTTGATTTTTCATCAGTAAGTCCTGACTATCGAGGTGTCTCACGATCGAACTAGTAACTATGTTTCATGATTTTCCAAAAAAAAAACAAATACGAGGGAAATATGTATGTCATTGCTCGGTTTCTCTTTGTCTCCTTTTTTAAATATCGATGTTATATTAATCGTTTTCCAGTCACTGGGAACCTTGTGGTCTATTAGCCATTTCTTAAAAATGATTTCTAGATACGGAGTAATTTCCGACGCTAGTTCCTTAATGATACGAGTGGGAATTTAAACGGGGCCGGAGGTCTATTGATTAATTAGTTAATAATTATTAGTCTAATATATTTTCAGTAAACGCTCCATTCTATTGTATGAGATTTCACTTTTGGGCATTGGTTGACCGGCACGATTTGGTAAGTTATCGGAGATATTCGGTGAGACATTGGTGAAGACGCATTGAAAGAAGAAATGTAATAAGTAGGTATTTTCCAAACTCCTGGTTTCTCTTTCGCCTTTATCGTTTTTGAGTGAATTAACTAGAGACATTTTTTTCCCTGAATCTCTCTCGTGTACGACCAAATTTTTTCGGATTCTCTTTTAGATTTTCTGCTCATCTTTTCCTTTTGAATTCGTTCAACGCTTTCCGATATTCCCTCTTGCCATTCGTCCTAGATATCTTGAAATCATAAGTGAACTCATTCCTTTTGCGGCTAGAGATATCATCCCTAATATTTGTCATTCTTTTGTGGCGTAGCCTTTGACGTCGCACTGCTTTTTTAACAACCACGTTGTACCATCCACGTTGTAACCAGGTTCCGTGTTATCTTTTATATATTTACTGGGAATGAACTTGTTGACTGCTGAGCGCGTGATGTCAAGGAAGTGATTCCACTTATCCTCAGTATTTGGTTGATTAATTATTATTAGGTAATCTTCCGGTTAAGGTAGGTTTTTGGTTGAACAACCCTATCAAATAAATATTTTGTAACTCCAAACAAAACCCCAATCCAGCAACCTACTCTACATCAGGTCTCTCTTCATCTCTTTTTGGGTGATTAGCATATTTCTTAAAAATTCCAAATTGACTCAGTAGCACGTATTTTAAGCCATTATAGGCCCGGTCTTTAAACAAGTAAATTTTTTTAGGCATCTTTTTCCTACTCCAAATAGGAAAACTTAGCATTTACTGCCTTGTGATCACAATTCCTTTTATAGTTTCTTTAGTTTTATAGACATTTTCTGGTATTTTCGTTGCTAACGAATCAAGAATATTTTCGCCCATAGTTGTTGAAGTAAAAAGTTGATGCGAGGAGTTCAACGTAAAGGGATTTAACTGTGACACGCAGGTATATTTGTCTTTACCCCCCGTTTTAAAACTACATGTGCTCAAGTCACCTAGTAAATGGGACGTTGACTTCTCCACCGATTGTAATGCCACGATCGTTGAATTGGAATCAATAATTTTTGATTCGCTGACCTAATTCTAGTATTGAATTATCTTTGTCATCCGGCGGCCTGTAAAATGCGCATACATAAATTCTTTGGATTCGGGACTATTAATGTACCGCCAAACGCTTTCTAAACCGTTACCTGGAGTTATCTCAGTTCTGTTGAGACAATAATTTTTTACTACAATAAAGATTCTATTTTCTCTGCCGTTTCTGTGAACGGAAAAGGATTTTGCGAAAATTTCACCATCGGTAATATCAGTGGATAACCAGTTTTCTGTTCCAATTTAAATCCGCGCCTGTGTTTTGAGTAAGGTGATGATATTCTACGACTTTGTTTTTTAAGCTCCGGAAATTAACTACCAATAGAGATAATGTTTCCTTGACAGTGTGGTTGCTTGAATTTTTAATGAGGATCGTTTTCTTATTAATATTGAATCCCTTATAAAATTTTCCGTCCGATGATATCCGATTCGTTTTAAGTGAACACTGACCCTCACTTCATTTAAAGTTAAATAATTTGTCAAAGAAGACTTTAGAGACCCACAATTTGACCTACATCTTAATCTAAAAAAGACCTCCAGTTCTCGAATATCCTACCCGCTACCTGGCGGCCTCGCACGTACAGTAAACACCAGAATGGTTCAGGGGGTTCCTATACGATTGGATCGCCGACTGAAGGTAAATCATAATGGTAAATCGCGCTATGAAGTTTGATGAGAAAATGCAAACCGAACCACGATCCCAAATCCACTGTCGTCAAAAGGATTACAATGCGCGTTTCGTGGAATTTAAAAACATCTTTCACTGTACGAAACATTCGTCATTTTCCACCCATCTTCAAAGGAATTAATATCTCAGTTATCTCGGGCAATATAAAGTAATGCGGTGTGCAAAGGATTGAAAATTTTAAAAATTAAAAATACACCTCTGTCACTACTTTTTTCAGACACAGCCAATAAAATTTAGATTTTCAGCATAATTTCTATTAAGCTCAAGAGCACTTCCAAGAGAATTCCTAGCCCAAGAGCATTCCGAAGCACTTGCTACTGATACCAAAACAGTTCAGATGCATGCCAGCACGTCACATACATCTTTTTTGTGAAAAGATAATATTTCTCACCGGATGCCATTTCAAAGGTACGTGACTATTTTACTTTCGACGTCCCAAACCATGGCAAAAGATAGGCACTATTTAATATAAGTACAGAAAGAAGGTAGGGCTCGTGCACAAATGATTTCAGGAGATTTTCTGAAGTGGTCGTTTTGAAAACTTAACTGCTCCCAGTGAAAATAATTACGGTGATACGAGTGGTTTTAGCAAAACGTGACTCTTAGGTCAAAACGAATGACAACTTCATGCAATAATTATCATTAGCGCTTGATAGGCGTATAATGATCTTTATAAGAAATTCTTTAGAACAAAAACCTTCTGTTTTCTTTTAAATTATCCAGGACCCACGAGACTGACCCGACCGATACATTTAAATAGACGACCACGGGACTGGAAAGCCGTTGTGCTTTATCTCTCCGAACTCAAAGTGTCAAAAGTAGTTCCCCGAGGACTTGATTGGTCTCTATACTTGAGACGGAATGCACAATTGAAGTCACAGTCACTGTTGCGGTCTTTACAAGAAGTGCCTGAGGAGGTAAGTCTGCGACAGTGGGATCGTCAAAAGTTTCACACTCAAAAAGAAGCAAAAGATACTCACTCTTTGGTAAACATTTATTGCTGAAAAATTAATTTTTGCACAGATTTCTTTTAACATTGGTGCAATGCTCTCTTTCAGAAAGAAATGGAATCAGCAGATATGAAGGTTCTCCTCTGTTTGTTCATCATATCCATAGGTTCAGGTAATTACCGATAAAAGAAACTAACCTGTATTAAGTTATTTTCATCATCATCGTCATCTATATGAGCATTTTGAAGTTAGGTTCTGAATGGTCAAAAACAAATATTATGTATTGTGTCAAGTGAACTTCACCTCTTCTTTGACATATATTCGTACTCCAATGTACTTTTCATATTTCCGAGCTGTCCTTATGCGTTATGCTATGGGTTAAATGGAAGAAGGGATCATTTGGTTTCAATTTTTCCCAAATAAAGACCTCCATCTATCTATCTATCTATCTTATGCAGTCTACAAAGCTTATACTCTATCTACTTCCTCCATGTTTACGTAACATTCTTCATTCTGTTACTAAATTCAACATCCTTATATTTCCTCTCCCTACTTTTCCAGTGTTCCAAATTCATTCCTACCTTTTTTAAAAGGAATCGTTAAGCTTCCACTCTGTGCAACCAATTAATTTTCCATTGACTCTGTTTAACTAATTATTTTCTATTCTCACATCTCAATAGCCTCCAAATCATTTCAATCCCCTTTCCAGGGTGACTTTTTTTAAAACAGCGCCTAAACCCCATATGAAACTACAATTGAACATGGTAATATGAACATGATCTGTTCAGCGACCTTTCTTGTAAAACAAAACACTCGTTTAGTGAATCATTTTTTGCACTAAAAATTAATTTGAAATGCGTTCCATGCTCCATGTTCCATGAATGGTGGTTCATGTACATATTTTCTTCTATTGCGGAAATAAGCCACCAGGAATGCAAATTCGATTCTTAGAAAATAAAAGAGAATGGAAATAATTAGTTTATTATTCATGATATATTCATTACTCAATTCATTTTTCCAAGAAACCTATCGAGAGACATTTGTTTGTTCTGACTCTTCAATTTTTTTCAAGCCGACATAGCATTATCATTACGTAAGTTTTTAGCGCGCATAGCCAGTCTGATTATGATGATGCTTCAAGCCAGTTGCACATCGAACGGAACCTTCACTTCTCATCCCACCACCACCCGATATAGATGGCGTCACTGATACACCGAGCATACCGAGCATACTTCATCACGGACAGTGAATCGCCTCCCCCGGAAAGATGCACCTATTAATAATAAATGTACGTAAATATACAACATCTTTCCGCGAAAAATGCAGTGGAACAAGAAAAGTATTTAGGTAAGAAATGAACTCAAAAAAACAATCAATACCAATTGTTCACTCTGAAAGATTTCTTTCCGCGTAAACCAACTCTCTATAATTTAAGTACAAGTTAGGAATATGGCACTACCATAGCAGCAAATGTTTTTACTGTAACGATATTCATGCGCCAAATTTTAAAAATCATGAAAACCTTCTTCATTAGAATGATATGACTTAAGCTACAGACTTTATGAACAATTAAAGGAAAACTTTATTTCACACAAAACGCCGATATTCTTAGACGCTGAGAACTGACCACTTTTACGAACCCAAGGGAGGAAGAAGATGCTTGGATGGAGATGTTGAGGTGAATGAGCAGCGTAACAAGGACTGAAAGCCCTGACTGTATCGAGGCATAGTACTAAAGGTAAAGAGGTTCAAGAAAAAAGACTGAGATGGTTTGGACTAGTAATACGGAAGAGCGAAAGGGCTACTGGAATAAGAGTGAAGAATGGAGCAGTGAAGGCTCAAGAAAGAGAGTGGAGAAGTGGAGGCTCAAGTTAAATGGAAGCGAACAACACTAAGGTGGTCCGATGTTTCATGCCAAGTATCACTCCGTCCCTCGGGGCTAAGGTACGATATGCAAGTGCCAAGAGCCCTCCTGGCAAATGTTAGAAAGTGCCAAATTGGCCCCGTCACGTTAGTATAGAAGGACAAGGTGGAATAGGACCTGAAGGATGAAAAAGAGGGGAAACCCTTTAGGCAGGGAAACGGAGGGGAGGGATTAAAGATCGGAAGACGGACACTACGTAGAGAAAAGGAATAAGGTAGAGTGAAAATAGAGGAACGTAAGGTAAAATATATCAAATCACAAGCATTAAAACCATTTAAAACTCAACAACAATCGCTCAATGATTAAATCTTCTCGCCTAATTTGAATACCATTCGTTTCAGGTGGAGATTCCACAGTAGAGGCGTTCCTGAACTTTCCGACATTCCCAACCTGGGCACCATTCCAAAATATGCCCACATTCAAAAATATGCCAAAATTCCCAAATATGCCAACATTCCCAAATATGCCAACATTCCAAATCATGCCAACATTGGCCCCAGTCACCTCGATCGGCAACCCTATCTGCAAAGCATTCTCAACAGAATCCTACGGATGCTGCACTCTTCTTCAGCCATCTCAAGGTTATTTTTTCTTAAATCATATGTTTGACACCACGATTAATGGTTTTCAATTAATTTTCACTACAATAATGGTTTGCGATTATTTTTCCCTACAGATGAATTATGCCTTAAACTTACTGGTAAACTAGAAACACTATCCATGGAAGCTAACCTTTTGGTGGATGGAGTGACGAGATTTTCATTAACATTATCAGGTAAAAACAAAATTAATTATTAAAAGATCCCTCAAGAGAATTGGTGCATAAGCTATGGTGTTAATCAGGAAGAGATCAAATACTTATTATTTAAGGTTTCATTAGAGGTAGATGTAATTCCAGGAGTGCCGGAGGAAAGCCTTATAGGTGCCTAATTTTCTTGATACACATTAACATTGAAGTTCCCCAAATTAGGACAGCGGCAGATAGTGAGCTACGGCTAGAATCAAATGTAAGAAAATGTACAGCACTGAAGTTTTGGAAGAAATGTTAACAGAAACAATTAGTAAATTATAAATTGATGAGACCGAATTATGCACCTCAGAACGTTTGAATATGCATTACATTGACCACATATCTTTCATGGGATACGCGCATCAGAGGTACTTGCAGATCAGTCTTAAAGAAACTAGGTTTTATTAGATGGGTTATAAGAAAATCTAATGAAATGGAAGAGAGAGATGTTACTCCCACTTTAGTGAGACTACATTTGGTATTCGATGCAAGTGTTTGGGAACTATGGGAGAAAATTTCAATTAAGAAATTGTAATAGACTCTGGGAGAAAATCTGCCAGATTTAAAAAAAAATGCCCCGAGAACTGTGTCCGTGTGACATGTATATCGGAGGAATGAGAGCCACTTGATTCGCGAAGAGATCAGTCAAGACAGACCTTTAGAAAGGTACAGGGCACCTGAGTTTACTTGCGACACCGAGATGATTATCATGGCACCAAATCACATTGATACAGTCCTCCAAGTGTGGTAAAATAAGAGAGATATCCACCGACAGGAAACATATTCAAGTACTCAGTCTTCCCTCTTAAGATACGCAATCATAACAAAAGCAAATCCTATCAGCCAAATATATTTACTTACATAACCCCATTATATAGTAATTTATTCTAATACATAAATTATTGAATGCGGTGTATAGAAGCGTATTATTTTATGGTAATCTATCGGTTAAGGTGGGTTTTGGATTGACCCAACTGACAAATGAATATTTTGTTTCTGCTAACAAAAAATAACCCCACATTCCACTCTACAACAGGCCCCTCTTCATCTCTGTATATTTCCACTTTCCCTTTATCCCGTCCAACATCTCCATCCTATTCCTGCCCTTTCCTAGGTTTTCCTAACCTTCTCCCCTCTGTCACATTCTTCCACACCACACTGCCGATCAAAATGCTTTTCGTCCATTTTTCTGCCTCATAATAATTTCTTCCAGTAATCCCCTCTCGTCCCCCAACATACCTCCCCCACTTCCTCATTTTTCTTCCCTTCTGTTAACTCCACCTTCTCCATTCTTCTCCGCACCCACATTTCAAAAGCAACGAGCCTTTTCTTATCATATTTACTCAATGTCCCTGTCATCAACTCCCACCTTGTGAACGCCTCTTTGCCTAGTGCAATTCTACTCCTTACGTCCCTAATACTTTGGCCATTTTGGTCCAAAACACTTCCGTGATACGTAAATTATTCTACATCCTCTAGTTTTTGCCCTCCTATTTTAATGTTTGACTTAGCCTTTTTCTTTCTGGAAAATCGCATAACCTTTGTTTTATTAATTTTGGTTCTCATCCCATATCTATCGCACTGAACCTCCAATCCACTCAACAATGCTTGCAACCCCTTGGCTGGCTGAGCAACTAATGCTTGGTCATCAGCAAACCTAACCGATTATACCAATTCCCCTCCGACTTTCATTCCTACCTCCAGTTCTTCCCATGCCTCTTTAATCATTTCCTCCACATACGCTGAACAGCACCGGTGATAATGGGCAACCCTGCCTTACCCCTCTTCCTAACACTGCCCATCCGGACTCTCCGTTCCCCACTCGCACCTGAGCAGTCTGAGACATGTAAAGGTTGCGGATTAGTCTCCTGGCCCTCCAATCTATTCCTATTTTCTGCAATATACGCATTCGTTTTTCCCAATTCACTCTATCAAACGCTTTTTCGAAATTTACGAAACAGGCAAATACGTCCTGATTTTATTCTATATTCCTCTCGATTAGTGATCTCATTACTGCAATGGCATCGCGAGTACCTCTCCCCTTCCTAAACCCAAACTGATCATCCAATAAGTAATCATTTCCCTTACTCTCTATCCTTTTGTTGATGATCCTGAGGACAACTTTAGCAACGTGGGATATTAAACTTATTGTTCTGTAGTCTTCACATGATGTAGTCTTTACCTTTTTCGGAATAAGAACTAACACTGATCTCACAAAATAGTCCGGCCAGATTCCTTTCTCATAGATGCAAGCAATCAGTCCATAAAAAGTCTTCCTCCCACATTTTCCTAAACCCTTAGTAGTTCCGCAGGAATGTTGTCTACCCCTACGGCCTTATTTGATTTCATCTCCCTTAATGGCCCCTCTTATTTCATCGTTAAGTATGCCTAGGCCTAAGCTATCTTCATCTACGTCATATTCTCTTTCTATGTTTAAGCTTGTTCATGTTGACGAATATTTGTGCATATTATCAAATATATAATCAAATGCATACAAGAAGTAATAGCTGTGTTTTTATGACTGGTACCTCCCTACACCACCCTTATGACGTCTTGCGGGGTATTATCTATGTAGATGTATATTTAAACTAGAAATACTATCAGTGCAAACTGCCATATTGGCGTCTATGATAAGGAGATTTGTATTAAACTTTTAAGTAAAGAAAAAAATTAACATAATTAAATTCGGGATTTAAAACGCTTCTAAGACATAAAAATTGGTGTCCACATGATTTACAAAACTTGAGAAGGGATGTCATAACGTCGAAATTCACTGAAGAGATTTCATCAATTGAATATTCCCCGTCGAGGAAACACTTAGGTTGAACTGTTAAATTTAAATGAAATCTTTAAAGACCAGAATCGAGGGAGTTACTAAACAACACAAATCCCGGCTAATGGAAAACAAACCTTTCATTAGATTAAGCGAATTTCATATTAGTGATTTCGGATGGTAATAACTATAAATATTTATAAAATTCAAACTACCAGAGGCTAAGGAGTTGCCAAAACAATTGAGTTCTCGCTTTTCACCAAGTACCGTCGCTAAATGGAATAAGAAGCTTAGTTTTAATGTCTGGTAGAAGACACGAGCACACACCGTAAAAATGATCTTAAATGAAATCACTAATTAGAGAAAATTGTGAAAACGTAATGCTCAGTAGTATTTTAAAACGTCGAGGTTTGTTATTAAACTGCATTCAGCTTTGGCTAAAACGCTATATCTAGATGAAATAAGTTCGTTCAAAGACGATCGCGATGCTGAGAAAAGATAGTATTGACGAATATGGAATCAAAGCACATACGTTACACAGACGGATATACACGTACGTTAATAACATTTACGAAATATTTCCAAGTGTTTTCTGTATCGGTTGTTAGGGTTTTTGTTTTGAATTTAGGTATTTCCTTTTTTCAAATATTTTCGAAGTCCGTTAAAATTTGCCTTGTTTAATAAATATATTTAGTGTGGAGTTGACGATTTATGTGACGAAGAGGTGGGCGATATGTAGATTTTTATAGATTTGATGAAAGATGAAAAGAGAAGCAAAGAAGTTAATTCTGGCTTTGTCCACCTTCCTTCCTCACGTCTCTTCAATCCTTCCACTGAAGCTGCTTATACCACTAAATTTAAAATGTTTACCTTGAATTGTGTTGAGTTTTCTTTGTGTCACATATTTTCTTGGCAATTCAAAGCAAATTAGAATTGAATTAACTGATATCGTTCATAGACGCTGCATTCAAGTGATCAAATATATTTTTTTTATTTTTAGGAACTCATTTGCCACCAGTGTGTTTGCCTATCCCTCAGATCCCTGGATTGCAGTTTTGTAACGGCTACAACAACTTGACAGTAGTAAACGACGCAATAAGAGTCTGTCCATACACAGATTTAATATATTATACCTTCAAATTAGGAAACATTATTTGGGACTGCATAACTATTGGAAAAAATGGATTGGGGATTGACCCAGTAAGCTAAAATAATATTATGGTGTTCACTTAATTATTTCAAATACCTAACTATTGAAATGTTTCATTACTTTAAGCTTACATCGTTAACTGTCTTATATTAAAAGCATAATCTACAATAATAAAAAGATTTTTAATGTCTTAATGACTTTTTCTTCGTCGAATAGGTGCCTCTTAGACGGTCAACTTAGGACTGGGGTCATTTGAAGCTTCTGAAGTAGGAGAAGAAGTTCTGTAATAGTAGGACCCCTGGTGTTGAATAACCCCTAAGCACCCACCGCAGCTTGTTGCTTGTAATACATGATGCGTTCGAAAAGTAATGCAATTAAACCTCCCGTGCCGCGTCTATTGGTCGGAGTGGGATCAAACTACTTTGAGAAAGTGGGGAGACGCTAAGCTTTGCCGCAAAACCGGGCTCAGTGCTCTCCAAACTGTGAAAGCGGCAGGACGTCAGTTATTGTAAACCTCTGCGCTCCGAGCGTGTCACGAAAAAAATGGAATCGACGATCAAGCAGCGTTACGCGATTACTAATTTTTGTACTAAACTGAAAAAACTCTTGAGGAGACTAAAAAAATGATTCGTGAGGATAACAGGGACTCTGCTCTGTCCTACTCACAATTTTCAAGGTGGTTAAAGGCCTTTAAAGAGGGCCGGTAAGAGGTTCACGACGAACAATTAATAACAAGAGGCAAACGAAATGTTCATTTCGTTTGCACTCTTGGCCAAAAGAATATGGAGGATAATAAAATGAATTTAATATGTGAGATTATAAAGAAAGCTATAAAAACATATAGCCTTAGAATATCTAGCTATCAGAAACATAAAAACGTTTGAAAGTTTAGAATGAGGTTACAGGATACACGCACGGAAGAGCAGTACGATTTGCACTTAAGACTTAGTGCAGTCTTGAACATAACGGATTGGGATACATTGGATAGAATTACGTGGAATTCCGCCACAACAGCATTCGTCTCAACGAGAGATAAACAAGTGAAAAAGTACGAACACCTCCACGGCCTTCAACACCCTGAAATGTAGTCTCATGCCCCTGAAAAGGACCGTACAGTCGTGAACCTAACAGACATTCATCTGAGTGACGCCGCAATCAGCGTACTTTCTAAGGGACTGAACTTCGCCGTTGCTCCCGCCCGCCTACCTAAAGAAGAACTAATGACCGAAGTCGAATACGCCGTCCGGAAGCTACCTAAGGAAGAGGCCGAGGAACTCCGAGGAGAAGTAAGCCATATACTGCTCAATGCTAAAACTCCTAAAGCCAACGTCACCCGAGAGGAGAAGAAAGCCGTGAGAGATCTCCGGACGAATGACGACATTATAATCACTCCAGCGGATAAAGGGAACGCAGTGGTGTTGATGAAGAAAGATGACTACAATAGAAAAATCAACAGTCTCCTGAACGATGAGACTTACTCGGAAGAAAAACGGGATCCCACCTCCAGGATCCAAAAAGAGATTAAGCAAATAATTACACAGTCTTCGATCCCTCCTGATGAGAGACGGTGGATCGTCAAATCAGCTCCCAAACCACCTAGATTGTAAGGCCTACCTAAGATCCATAAGCAAGGTGTCCCTCTACGACCCATCGTGAGTGCCATAGACTCTCCATGCCACAAACTCACCAAATATTTGGCCCAGCAACTCTTACCGTTCTCTGGTAAGTCGTCAACGCACGTGAAGAACTCCGCTCACTTCATTGAGATTATAAAAGAGGCCAAAATAAGCAAGGAAGATAGTTTAGTGAGTTTTGACGTAGTTTCTCTCTTCACAAGCATCCCGATCGGTGAAGCAGTAGAGATTATCAAATCGCTCACGAGTGGCGGCCTCCCGGAAGACATCCCAAAGAAGGTGGAGTTTTGCCTGAGAAATGCTTACTTCACGTTGAACGGAAAATTCTACAGGCAAACAAATGGCACTGCAATGGGGTCCCCACTCTCACCGGTGATCGCCGATTTTTTCATAGAAGCTTTTGAACGAAAAGCCTTGCAATCCTTCCACAAAAAACCCAAACTCTTTGCGAGATATGTGGACGACACATTTGTGATATGGCCCCACGAAAAAAAGAACTCCAGAAGTTCCTGCAACACCTCAACGCACAAAATGGTGCTATTAAATTCACCATAGAGATGGAAACGGACAACCGGCTGCCCTTTCTGGATGTCCTGGTCGAGAAAAAAGAAAATGGGTCTTTGGGACACTCCATTTTTCGGAAAAAGACCCATACGGACCAATATCTCCATGCAGACTCCCATCACCATCCTCAACAAAAAGCCGGAGTAATTAAAACCTTACTCCACCGAGCATGCTCTCTCTCTGACGCTGTCTCCATTGGAAAAGAAAAACAACATCTACTGAAAACGTTCCAGATGAACGGCTTCCGGCGTGACAATATTCTGAAGATAATGCACAGGGTGGAGGAAAAGAAGCGGATGGCCCTGGAGAGGACCGACGAGACTAGCCCTAAGGAAAAGGCGAGGGCACACGCTATCCTGCCGTACGTCGCGGGAACAACGGAAAAAATTGTGAGGGCCCTCCGGAAACACAACGTCTCGGCCAGGTTTAAATGTGTAACCAAAATGGCCAATACCCTCGTCAACGCGAAAGACCGCCTCCCAAAAGACATCTCTGGAGGAATCTGCCAAATCAAATGCAGCTGCGGCAACTCCTACATCGGCCAAACATCAAGAGAGCTGAAATGCCGAGTCTAAGAACACAGAAGGGCCGTAAAAAACAGACAGTTCCAGCAGTCAGCGGTGGCTGAACATCATTGGAGTAGACCGACACATAATATTGAGCTTGACAACGCCACTTTATTGAATAAAGAAGGCCACTATTATCCAAGGATTATCAGAGAGGCAATTGAAATTGCAAAAACGCCCAGAAATTTCAACCGCGAGGACGGCTACCCCCTCGCCAGCGCGTGGAAACGGGTCCTCAAGGATTTCAACGAATCAGAGCACACCTCCACAAAATAGGCGCCAAACGGAGGGTATATATATTGGAGCAAAACCTGCATCGGCACTTCAGGGGACCTGAGGAAGCCAACTGGAACGTTGGCGAAATATTGTCCGGAAAATGGATACACGCGGAAGAAAACCCGAAAGAACCACTTCCTACATCAAAAAATTACGTTTTAGTTTAAAAATCGGAAACCCAAATGTACGCATTGCCGAAGATACATGATTCCATAATCGCAACTTCAAACTCCCCTAACGTAAAACTCGCCAAGTGGCTCGACGCACAGTACAAAGTACAAGGTTCATAGAAACAAATGCCATCAAAAACACCGAAAATTCAATTGATTGCATCCAATTAGGATGCGATCAATAAAATTTTGGTGGTGCAAGTAGCGGGGGCCGATTTGCAAGGTGGTGAATTGGATTTCTTGTAAATGTTCGAAATTATCAAAGTTAAAAATGAGTAGTTCTTCAATGAATTATTATGAGCGTCTCTTTATCATTGCCGCCCATTTCCCTTCCAACACAAAATGGAGTGCAAGTCATGTACCTTGAATCGTCAAACCTTACCCCTTCTCACATCTAGCCGTTTTTCCTCATGGGGCCTAAATCTCTCCTTTATCAGTGGGCAGGTGGTCCTTTATAACCTCTTTCCTCTTTTCGCTTACTTCCCTTTTCCTTTCCCTCTCCATTCCTTTCCATCTAGCTCGCCCCACCCATACCGACAAGTTGTGAATGAGAGCATACCAATGTTGTTTGTAATGTGATGAGTCAATCAACTGTCGAAACTGGTAGCACATTAATAAGTAAGTGTGGAAAAAGAATTGGAGTAAATTTTTTGTTTCTGTAATAAGTGTCATTAAGATAATCAAAAACGTCAATGGATATCTTGCTAAGGTTAATTAATTTCGAAATTGAGCTTTTTGAAGTTTATCATCGCTCATAACTAAGTGTTGTTCATGAACCCCATCCCATTCTTCCCTCCCCTTTTTATCTTCTCCTCCCATTTTAACAGCCCAACAAAATTCTTCCCTCTTTCATCCCTCCATCCCCTCTCCCTCCTCTTCCCTCTGCTTTCTCCTTTCTTACATTGACATAGGTGGTTATACCACTGAAAATTCTAATCATTCCCTGTTTCTTTTGCTTTTTTTTGTACACATACTGCTTCTGCATAAACACAGTAATAAACCCGAAGGTTGGTTTGATAGGTGATGATAGAGCTCACCCAGTACTAAACCCTATGCGGCGTGTGAAATCCACACAGCAGGGTAGATGGGCCAGTTCCTTTTCCTGTGCCGGTTATGGTTTCCCAGGAAGATCAGGTACCCGAAAAATCACATAGCTTGGGTGGAGCCATAGGTGCCCAGAGAGGCTTGCCTGGGAATCCAACCCGGGCCCTCCGGTCAGTAGTCCAATGCTCTACCCTAGGACTATCATGACCCAACTACATTTGTATGAGAACATACGTGAATGTATGCAGAAATGCATATAAAGATGAACATATGTAAGTAAGTCTGCATCATGTAAAAGGGTATACATATGACTACTATAGGAATTACATACATGTATAGGACATACGAGGTGTGTTTAAAAAGTTATGGCAATTTTTTCATTTCAAGTAATGCACAGCATAGCGTACCATGAGACATTGCTACAAGATCAAAACATCAATAAAGAGTACCACTTAAGAGTTCATTGCCATTTGAGTAAAGCAATACAAAAAACAACCATATTGTGATGAAATAATTTATGGCTTTTACACCACCATGAAAATGCACCTGCTCACACTGTTCACCACTTGGTCATGAAGTTTTGGCCAAAACAGCACTGTAATGAATTCCCAGTATCAATAAAACCCAGGCATTTTTCTGTTCCCAAAAATAAACAATTGAACAATAAAGGGCCATTAGTTACCAAGCATTAATGATATTAAAAATGTATTGCCGAAAGAGCTAAAAGCTCTGACAAAAGTCAAGTTCCAGAATTATTTTAAGGATTGGAAAAAGCACTGTCATTAATGTATTATATCTAATAGGAAGTACTTCTATGGAGATAACAATGATACATAAAATTCTTTCCAAATAACTCAAATCCCCATAGAAGTACTTCCTATTAGAGCATATATAGAGGTTTATATATATATAAACCATAAACACAGTAATCAACCCGAAGGTCGGTTTAGTAGGTGATGGGAGAGCTACCTACCCCTCCATCCCCTCTCCCTCCTCTTCCCTCTGCTTTCTCCTTTCTTACATTGACATAGGTGGTTATACCACTGAAAATTCTAATCATTCCCTGTTTCTTTTGCTTTTTTTTGTACACATACTGCTTCTGCGCGGGTCGCGGTGGTCTAGCGGGTAGAGCGTTGGACTGCTGACCGGAGGGTCCCGGGTTCGATTCCCGGGCAAGGCACTTTGGGCACCTGCAGCTCCACCCAAGCTAGTTGATTATTCGGGTACCAGATCTTCCTGGGAAACCATAACCGGCACAGGGAAAGGAACTGGCCCCCCTACCCTGATGTGTGAATATTCACACGCCGTATAGGGCTTGGTACATGGGTGAGCTCTACCATCACCTACTAAACCGACCTTCGGGTTGATTACTGTGTTTATGGTTTTTTACTGCTTCTGCATAAACACAGTAATAAACCCGAAGGTTGGTTTGATAGGTGATGATAGAGCTCACCCAGTACTAAACCCTATGCGGCGTGTGAAATCCACACAGCAGGGTAGATGGGCCAGTTCCTTTCCCTGTGCCGGTTATGGTTTCCCAGGAAGATCTGGTAACCGAAAAATCAACTAGCTTGGGTGGAGCTGCAGGTGCCCAGAGTGCCTCGCCCGGGAATCGAACCCGGGACCCTCCGGTCAGCAGTCCAACGCTCTACCCACTAGACCACCGCGACCCGCATTTGTCATATATATTGGTTATTTGCCTGTGGAATGTGAATGGAGGGGTGGAGTATAAAACACCAGAACTCCTTCATTTCCTCAGAAGAAACAAAGTTTACATATGTCCGCTATCAGAGATGCACATAAAAACTGACGTTAGTTGGGAACTCCGAGGCTACAAAATAAGAAGAAATGACAGAGCTCTTATACATGGACAAAAGCCTGCAGGAGGTGTAGCTATCCTAACAAAAACGAACTAATGCCAACAGAACTGCCAATCTTAAATTATGACAACCTAGAGAGTATAGGGCTACAAATTTCAATTGACCAAGGAAAGAATAAAATCTACTCCTGCTACCTTCCACCCAAAAGAGAGATGGAAAAAAGCAGAATTTAACAAATTAATAAAATTAAGATGAACCAACAGTCATAGGCAGTGACTTTAATGCAAAACATAACGATTGGAACTGTCCGATACAAAACTCCAATGGAAAACTTATGAGGAAATGGATAAACAACAACAAAGCAATAACAATAAAGGATAAACAAACAAAAATAATAGCCCCATATGAACCAACGAGAGTACATGGCAGAAATATAATTGACTTTGCAATATTTAATAACATGAGGAGCCCAGCGAAAGCCATTACAACAATCTGACCAGTGTTACTACCCGGTGTTACACTACCCGGTGTTAATAACCATTGGGACTAAACCCAAACAACAGCTGAATAGACCAAAACGACCTTCCTACGGATTATCCAATTGGCAACTTCCGAAAAGTCATTGTGGACAGGCTAGGAGAAAGGAGCTAAAACCCAGAGACATCTGAGGTGATAGATGAGATGGTAGAAGAGATAACAGCCGCAATCAGAGAAGGAATAGAGAAAGCGATTCCGGTTGCTAAAAGGCGGCCAGACGACCATCTCAAACTAAGTGAAGAAGTTAAAACCCTAATTAAAGAAAGGAACTCTTTATGAAGAAAATACTATCGCCAAGGTACTCGAGCCCTTAAAAACATGGTCAAAGACCGAAACAAAAAAATAAAACAGGCAATAGACGAAACAAGGAAAAACAAATCAAACCAGCTACTCACTGACCTATATAAAAAGTAATGACTCTGTGTGGAAACTCACAAAGCAGCTGCGGAAATCCCTACCCAGTGACCCCAACATCAAGACAAAAAATGAAACCCTAACGACGTCCATTGGAAAAGCCAACCACATAGCTAAATTCTATAAAAATATTTTTAGAACTAACGACCCGGGAACTGACACCGCGGCAATAAAAGATACCCAAAACTACGAAGGAACACTGGATTATATGCTACCAATAATTACACTAAAAAAGGTGACTGAGGCAATAATAAGACTTCGAAATAAGAAATCTCGGGGAGAGGACAACATCACAAATGAAGTCTTAAAACGACTTACAGAAACGGCAGGGACTGCTGCTAACTCTCGGTGCGAACGGACGTAAATCCACCGCCGGAGCGCTACAGCCAATCAAAGAGGCCGTTGCCATCATATCTGCAATCCTTCTGGTAGTGCCCATTCAACGTGCCATCCAGTCTGCACTTTGAAATTCAGCGTATATTTAACGCTACACCTACACCCAGGCGACGTGAGTCATTCTCATCCTCCGGTGGGGGGAGGCTAACTTAGTCCCTCCTTCTCACCTTCCGGAGGCGCTTCCGCTGTGTCCCTCCCTGGTCGTCTCGTCCGGTGGCCTCAGAAAGGGAGCTAGCCTCCCCTTGCACTTCTGTGAGACCCGGGCGGGTCCACTTCTTAGGGCGTTAGGGCGGAAAAACATCTGGGCATGGCCTTCTGTGCCCGCTTTGCGGATCGGCAGGGGTGTCTAAGGGGTTCCCCCTTCTTCCACCTCCCCTCCTGTAGGTCGGCTCAAGTCGCCCACACTCACTCCACTCACTCAGACACATTTTACACACACACTTATTTCATATTATAATTCCCAGGTAAGACACCTTCCTAGAGGGTTTTACCGGAAAGCGAGGACTGACGGTCTCTTTGCCCCCCAATTTGGCTCTAAATTTTCACTCAGAATCGCGCTATCTCGTACCGTTTCTGAGATATAGAAGATCGTACTTAAGACGCTGATGGTGGCGACATCCGCGGCATCTCCAAGTACTAACACGCAATATTTGTCAATTGAGTTTCTCAAAGTCGACTCTCTTCCCCACTTCGGAGCTGGGAAAGAATGTCGTCAAAACACTCACCCCCACCGAACTGGAAACCCTGAATATAAATTTCCACAAGAAATGGATCCTGGTGCTCAATCCGCCAGCGGCGGACTTAGAAATGACACTACTTCACCACAAATAAACCCGGATGCTGCACTCAAATCGCTGCTGGCGCAAATTCCATCACCCAGCACCGCTCCTCAGGACGAACTCATTATAGTGCACATCCCTCCTCACGTCCTACGTGACCCGAGATTCGAGGCGCTAGTGAGGTTGACGACGACTCCACCGACTAAAAAATCCGCTGCGTCAAAATCGGCGGCGAAATCCGGTTCCAATATGGCCATGTTGACTCCACGAGTACCAAGGTCAGAACAAAATAACCCACAGCATGAGGAAGACATGGATTTTACCCTAGTGACTTCCAGAAAACGTAAACAAAGGAAAACTCCCCCGTCAGCAGACCCTGGGAAAAAGAAGATCATGGACAGCAACCGGTTCGCGCCACAGCAACAACCCCAGCCGCAAAACGTGGACTCTCCGCTAGAGCAACAGGAGCCTCCTCAGTCGACACCCACAGCGGCTACCCCTGTAGAAAAAAAAGGAAAAACTTCCTCCTATTTTCTTTAAAGACTACACGAACTGGTCCTCCAAATACCGCCAACTGTCCGTAAAATGCGACTTTCCCCCCGTCTGCTCCTATACTGGCTATCAGATAAAGGTAAACTGCGCCTTGATCTCGGACTTTAGAGCAACCACATCCTTTTTCAAGGAAAAAGGATGGGAATACTTTGCCTATCAACTAGAGGAAGACAAAAAGACTAATCTGGTCATCCGGTGTTTAACTGTCGACACCACGAAGGAGGAACTGGCTGCAGACCTATGCATGAATAGGCTCATCGCCGAGGTCATCCATCAAATGAAGACTTCGCAGCCCACAAGGAGCTAAAGGTTAGAACGTGACGAAAGGGCTCTCATAGATCCGGAGATCCCAATTCCTCTACTATCATCTCATCTGCTACCACTCTTTCAGGTGTGAGTTTGCAATGATAGAGATGAGGCCAAGTTCCTAGCAACCACTGGACTCTGTGGCCTCTCAATGACAATCGAGCCATACCGTTCGTCTCCCGGGCCACCCCAATGTACAAGATGCCAGAGCTTCGGGCACACGTACAAAACGTGTTGTCTGGCTGCTAGGTGCGTCAGCTGCGGGCAGAGTCACCAAAGCTCTGATTGCCTGCTCCACAAAGACTTGCCAGCCACTTGCACCAAATACTCCGGTGTTCACCCTGCAAACTATAGGGACTGCCCAAACTATAAATCATATGCGGAGTGGCTCAGGACTGCCAGGGCAAACCGATGACTCCTCGCAACTTTCCGATGCTCCACTCGTCCTCACCCCCATTACCTCTCAACCTCCACCATCAAGCACTCCATCAAAATCATCAACACTGGCAAGCACAGCCGCAGACCTAAAGTCTAAACTTACTGCTTGGCTGGGTGGGCTCGTCCAACAGCTAATACAGTAAGGGAAATCGAAAATAGATGTCATAATTGAAGAAGTAACCAAAGCTGCCATCATGTTCCTCAATGACTAATAGCGTCACACAAGCCATCATCATCATTCAATGGAAACAGCCTGTCAGGAAAATGGGATGGCTGCTTATTCAGGGAACCTGACTCAAACCGGACAAGTGGTTCTACGTGCTAGGATATTCGCAGGCAAGGTCTGATAGGCTGAACAGGCCACATGGCAGGGTTATGGTACTCTCCAAAGCCTGCCACAAAGAAAAATCCCTCATGGCTCCAAAAACGGTTCGACTCGAATTGGCAGGTATTTGCATCCCCACCAAACTGGGAAACCTGGACTTTTGGTTGGCATACCTTCCCCCCGGCAAGCTACAGGATGCCGACGAAGCAGCAATCAGCTCTCTTTTTACGGAACACTGCGTCATTGGAGGAGACCTGAACTGTAAACACCAAGACTGAGGGTCCTTCATTAACAGCGCGGTGGGGAAAAAGCTGGTTTGCCGTAAGGATGTAAAAAACCTAACTATCACAGCTCCTCCCGCGCCGACTCACCTGGCCCTGGGACGCTGCAGGGACGACGTGCTCGACATAGTTCTCTACAAAGGGATCCCGAAGACAGTTCTTCCGATTGCACTTAACAACTCGGCATCGGACCACCTGCGCACTTCCAAATCCCATCCTAAAGTATATGACGACAAGCAATGCAGCCAGGTACAAGTGGCAACACGACCATAGCAGAGAAAACCGCATGCAATTCACCACCCTCCAAAACAAAGTGCGTGGACTCCTAAGAGAGTACCGGCGAAAGGAATGGCATAAAACTGTCTCAGAACTAGCCACTGAGGACGGCTCAATCTGGAGGATGGCTCCCACAAACCTTTCAGCCACAGGGATGGCACCTTCTCCTCAGACGAGGAAAAGAGCCAGCTCTTTGCAGACATCCTCTGTGAACGCTTCCCCAATAATGCGAAACCACGTCTTGACAGAGAAGTCAAAGAGCACCGGCAAAATCTCTAGCACGCCTCTTTAAGCAAAGCTGACCAAATCTCAATTAAGGAGGTAAGTGGCTACATCCGTGCCCGGCGGACCAAGAGAGCGGCAGGCCCAGACAGAATCACCAATAAGGTGCTTAAGAACTTGCCAAAGGGAGCTCTTCCATACCTGGGCTCCTTATTTAGCACAGCAATCCAGCTGAGGCATTTCCCACACCGTTACAAGCTTGCAAAGGTCATCATGCTGCTAAAGTCACTCAAACCCCCTGGAAATCCATCCTCATGCCATCCAATAAGCCTGCTTAACACCACTGGGAAACTATTAGAGATGGCTATAAAAAACCGCTTGAGCAACATCAATTAGGAACAAGACCTAATAATCCCAGAACAGCCTGGATTTCGCCCAAGAACTGCAACGTCCCACCAAATTTTACGGCTGACTGAGGGCATTACAGGTGCCTTCAACAGAAGACAGGTTACACAGGCTATTTTTTGGAAACACATGAACAGCTTACACATGCATTCATGATGTAAAATTTCTAATATTTTTTATTCTTTTCCTATGTTTCAAGATTTGATCTAGCAAAGCTCTATTCCACCCATAAATATTACTATCCCTGCAACAGTGTAACTAAAACAGCCCTATAATTGATTGCCTCACTCCTAAATGTGGGTGCCTGGACATACCTGTAGATGCCTACCAATCCATTAATAGCTTAAACCGATCTGAACAACTACAGGATGAATTAATTGCTTTCATTCTTACACATATACACAAATATAAATACTTTGAGTCAAACAAAATGTTTATTTACTGCGTATCATACAGAGTAGAAAATGGGGTTTATTAGATAATGCTACAGGTAAAAATTCCCCCTTTTCATGCTAATGAAATGAAATAAATACAAAATTTCTGACTTATTTATTTGTACAATATTTGGACGGTTTAAAGGGAAGAATCCATATGGCAGCACACATAATTGGAATGTGCCCAGGCTTTGCCAGCTTCAAACCCATCGTTTGCCATGCTGAGCATTGATATTCAAATTTCAGCAAAATAATCAAACTGACAAAGACTTACAAAGCACCAGATGAGCTCCATGGATTAAAACAATAATGGTCCCTTTGATTCTATGTCATCATTGAACATTTTCTGTAATAGTTTTCAACAATAATACCATTTCATATCACAAAAGTGCAGTCAATTTCTTTAACATGCAGAGGTGAAAAATGTTCCCATTCCACTTTTCCTCACCTCGGTGCACTCAGGGCTACAAGGGTTTACACAGTCCCTATGTTCATTTCCCAAGTGAATGCACACCTTGATTAGCACACTCACTCTCTCATGCAGGCACTCAGTCTCTTGGATTTCACACGAAGAAAAGTTTTCATTTCCATAGATGAGAAATAAAAAGGAACTAAAGCACCACTTATGGCATTGTTTTCTGGAAATGCTTCACAGTGATTGGAAAGAGAAAAATATTGATCATTCGTAGTACTATAAAGTGTAAAATTTTAGACAGTATATAATATCTCACAAAATAATAATAACAATAGAATTTTCAGGCTGTTAGAACAAACTTTCATGATTATAGTGATAAATATATATGTATATATATATGTAAAAACACATTACTGTCACATTCAGGGCTACAAACACTCCTGATTTTACATGAAAATATCAGGTTTTAATCTTCTTTGTGATTTGATTTACCAAAGTTCCAGGTACCATAGATTTACAACAGATTTACCACTGATTTTACTATATGTGGTAACCCTGGTCACATTTCTATTAACCTTGAGTAACACACGATTTTCCAGTGTTGCTAAAATACTTTTGTTAGATAGCACATTATTTAGAAGTAGAAACAACTTTCAATTAAATGATGTTGCCAAAACTACAATCCTGCAATGCTAATATTTTAAAGTACAAAATAAAGATCCAGTACCCATATGGGTACAGTCAGTAAGATTAAAAGACTTGGCCATTATTTGGTGGAAATAAGAATATTGGGTCAAAATGACTTTGCATCGATTTCTAAAAATATCGATAGGGGAAAGATGAATAATAAAATTAGACGAAATTTATACAAAGCATACTGCCAATTTACAGGGTTTACTGCAGTTCAGAACTGGTGTTTTCCTTTCCTCATTTTTTCATAAGGCTAATTTTCCATTTTAAAAGCATGATTTCAGTGAAGACTTATCCAGGAATATTTGGCTTTACAATGCAAAGGATTATTAGCACTGGTGGGTAGGTGCCGATACTGCACAGTTACATCAAGAAGTTATTGGGAATAAGTAGCTGTGTGTGTGATAAGCATGATCACATACTCCCATGAAAACATTCAGTCTCCTTAAATTTTGGAGAAATCTCTCAAGTGTTCTTTGTTTTTTTAGGATGCATTCCCCAAACTTCACAAAATTTCCCATAATTCCCAAGCTTATAGCAACCCTGAAAAACAGTGGCTACCAAGTCATGAGCCATATATGACTCTGACATCTTTTCACATCAGATAGTAGAGCGCTGAAAAATAACCCATTAGATTTCTAGTAAAATAGTTTTCATGATTGTGGTAAACCAATTACACCAGTACATGGTCCACCATAACTTCAAAACTTGAAAGTCTGGCCCAAGATAAAAGTGTCACTACTGTATAAGAACAGGGGGTGTGTTTTAAAAGAATGGACAGAAATATTTACTTCACTACTACAGTAGGTACAAGGACGGAAAAATGCATAATCTCAGTGTCACAAACAAATTCCTAAGGCATCACAAAATACATAATTATCTCACACTTATTTAAGGTACAAAGAGACAATATTATACACACACCCTTCAGAATAATATATATAATTATATAACAGAGATCCCAGTTTGAAACAGGGCATTTTAATTAAAATTTATGTATAAAATCTGTTCACCTGAGAATCCTTCTCATTTGTCACTGAATGAGTCACTCCCCTCACAGCTGAAATATTCATTGTGAAAGGCATTCAAATATGATCAACTAAGGCAGGTCACAGCCCAGCAAATCACCTTAATCTCCTCTTCCACTTCTCCATTCCTGGTAACTTGAGAAACCAACCTCCAGTTCACCCTTTTGTCGGCCCATATTTACAAAACTCATTCTCTATTCTTGATAAGAAGATGCTCCATGAGATGTTAATTGAAAGCTGGACAGCATGACAGCACACTTCCGTTGGTGGAATTGGAAATGTACAAGAGGTAAGTAGTACATTTAGGTACTACAAGAAAATGGAAATAACTTTCCAACCATACATAATTCATTTAAATCCTACTGTCCATATGAAAATCTGATTAAAAATCCACAGTCATCAACCCAAAATTTGGTTTCATAGGTGAGGATGGAGCTCACCTATTACCAAGCTCAACAGCTTACGAAATTCACACATCAGGGTAGGGGGGCCATTTCCTTTCCCTGTGCTGCCTATGGTTTTCCCAGGAAGGTCTGGTACCTGAAAAATCACACACCTTGGGTGAAGCTAACGGTGCCCAAAGGCATCACCCAGAATCAGACTCTTGGGCCCTTTGGTCAGCAGCCCAGTGCTCTACATTCTGCACTATAATGTCCTCCATCCACATCTGATAAGAAACTGGGTATCTGCCTTTTAGTAAAGTTCATGCCATAAATTATTAGATTTCTTTGTCATTGATAAAAAGAAATGAGGCTTTTACAATATCTATAAAATGGAAACATCAATCTACAAAAATCCACCATTTTCGTCATCTTAAGTTAAAACAACTCTAGTTGATAGAGGTCTTGGTGCATGGACTCCTCTTCAGTCAACCATTTCTCATGGCCTATATTCAAGTCTTGATTAAAATAGAACAGGCAAATGTTCACTGCTCTTCCAAAAAACTTTGGTGTTCTCATGAAGTCACATTCCAAAATCCTAGCAGGGACACTATAGAAAGATCCACTCATAAATCACCCAAAGATTCACACTCTTTCATGAATTAATCAGCAAATGCTGTAAGGAAGCTATCAAATTAATCTCTCTTCAGGTGGTGGCTTCAATACATTGTCCATCTCCACCCTTGGGTTGCAATATTCCTGCTGAGATGGAGAGTATGTACCCCTTGTGGCCCTCTTCTTTCGTGCCATAACAAGGAAAGCTGTCAAGCCAGCTCCTCCACCAAGCAGAACAAAAGCACCAATAATTGAAACAACAATTATTATCACATCTGATGTAGTTATGCCTGCAGTGTCTACTCCCTCAGTCACACCAACATCCTGGAAAAGAGAATATGCCAATTGTGTACCCTTGCCATATTTTTCTTTGATGAACACAACCATTTAAGATTGCCCTCTAAATATATTTCAGGTCAAGACCAATAATTCATCTGACTGAACATGCAGTAGGTGAGAGATAACCAGTTTTACACATTTCTGATGCTGTGTAAAGTAAAAAATATGCATTTTCCAAGTCCATGGCTGGGCATTATGTAATACAATATGAAGATATATTCCACACAGCTTTCTTTTGCCTTCCACAAAATGCCTTATGAAGAAAAATTCCAGACAGCTTTCTTTTGCCTTCCACAAAATGCCTTTTGATATTTGATTGGCAAAAATAAAAATCTTTTAATATAATGAGGTATTTGCAGTTTTAAAATTAATCATGCATGAAATAGTGCCTCATATACAGTGTCAATAAGTTACCACAATAATATTTTTAAACTATCTGCACTCATGATGTATATAACATTCAACAATTATTTGTTATTTTTAATTATTAATACTTATTAGAATCGTAATCTGACCAAGGGTAATCTAAATTTGTGCATTAGAAAGTGTTCTTCTTCCTGTTCTGAGTGAGAGCATTGTGTGTAATGGGACTATAGGTGTGACCAATTGATTTTGTTCATATTTCAGTGCAACTCACTTTTGCAATTTCACCAGTTCAAATAAAACAAGAAACTAAAATCATCACTCGCTGGCTTGCTAAAGAGTATTTTTGCCTGCATTTATTGGACCCTATTGCTGTTCAATTTAAGTATGGAGGTTCACTGACAAGCACCACATAGAACATAATAATAAAAAATGCAGCTTCTTTGATTCCACTAAATGTTTAAATCCGAGGTTACATAATTAAATTAAATTAACAAATCTGCATTTTTTTCTTGCCTTAATGGATAAGTTACTGAAAGTTGTCTGAAATTATTTTATACCAATTAGAATATTTCATAAAACTATGGCTTTTATTTTTACCTGGATATAAGCATGTATTTGTACTCCAGTTATCTATCCACTTAAGAATACAATAGTTAAAATGTGAATCACAAACACCTTTTCATTTTTTTATAATAAAGTATACTTGGTTTATCTTATTCACATGCTTGTATCTGGAAACACTGATATTTCTGAATTTTCTGATATTCAAATATTACATATAATATTCAACACATGTAGTAAATTTTCAAAGTATTAGCCGAAGAATCTCACATGCAATCAATATTATTTAGTTGTAGTAATTTTAAGGGAGGTGGCCGAGATCCAAGGTCATTTGCCCCATTAGAGATGGATGGGAAAGGGGGAAGGGTGGAGAGAAACCTGGCGTTGGCATTAACCTACTCTTAATGAAAGGTGCCAAGGGGTCTGCAGTTTCATGTCCCATCCACTCACTCAAAGCGCTCTCCACAAAGCACCTCGAGTAGGGATTGAGATACCATGAAAAATATCTGCCATCTCCAGGATTAGAACTCTCTCGGTGGGAAGCTAGTATGTTAGCCACCACACCATCCTGATCCCCTCAAGATTATTGTTTGACTCATTTCAGTCTAAGGAATCTTTTTGACTTTTTTCAGTTCCCTCTAGTTTTTCATGAATGACTTCAATATCAGTCACAATAGAATATCATATGTATCTAATAAAGAAATATTTTCACAAACCAGAGTAACTTTTTCTCTGATTTATTCCCAAAACAGTGTAACTCCTATTAAAAAATAATATTCTGTAAATTTGGGTCAATATAATGTTTTGGAGCTGTAATCTCCAAAATATCAACATATTTCTGCCACAAAGCAGTTTGTTTCTTACCGTTGAAGAACTGCCTACATCAAATGGAGTAATGCACACAAAATCAGGCTGAGTTGTGCAGTTGGCTGAACACAAGTCATCATCTTCACATGGGTTAGACTGAAAGAAAATATATTGCATCAGTTTTACTACTGAATATCATTCTCTCTGACAAAATATGATTTCAACAAGATATGCTTTCAGTAATTCTCCAAATATTTTATCCTAAGTTGTTTATACATATCTCTACTTTTTCTCATTTTTTCTTTTCTGAATCAAACTCGTACTTTTGCACTTGCTTGAATTTTGACATTTTTTTCCTTTCTCTTGTAACATTTCTTTCCAAAAGTAATTATATGAAAGTGTGAAAATATCATTTCATTAACCTTAAATATGTTTTGTGAAACATTTGATTCATTTGTGTGTGAATTTTTTTAGACATAAAATACATAAAATATTGACACTAATTTGTAGCATGTTGATTCAACCAAGTATTATCCGTAATTTGACTCAAATATATTCCTATGAATTAAATTAATTATAATACTTTTTCTTCTATTTGCCATTTTATAATTTTCCAAATTAAAATTTTAACGTTAAAAAAAAATTTAATGTTCATTTAAAGGATTCGCATTTGTTCTGAAAGATTCTGGTTAAAGATATGTTGCCATATCCAGTTAAATCTCATTATTTCAATCCTGTTCGATTTAAAATGCACAAAACAACATATGAATAATTTTCTATTTATTTTAAAAAGTGATTACCTAATTATTTTTAAAAATGGTCCACAGACCAATATTAAACTATCTGAAATGGCTCAACCCTGGTGTGAATAAGTAGAATTACTAATGATTGCCTTGGGATACTATTCTCAGAATAATGTATGATTTGAAAAGCACTAAAATGTATGCTACTCTTTAAAATTTTGACATACTTGTATCATAAATTTAAAAGGGAATTTTTGTATATTAAAACAACTGCTATTGGGTACAGTGTTATCTGAAGAGATTGCTTTCTGAAACATTTTCAATTGCTTTCCCTCTGTAAGTTCTACATCCAATATACAAAAAGATAATGTTATCATAAATGCGACAACAAACAACTATGTATTTTAATCTCACTAACATGTGTGAAACTTTTTCATCAAGTGAGACCTTAGCATCTCTCTTAGAATTATCTTGAACCAATATATTTTAATAAGTTACTTTTGAGATATCACTTCCACCATCTGTTTGCAATTAGGAAATAAATGCATAATATCTCCATGCATTATGATACGACAAATTTAATTAGTGTTACAGCAGAAACCTATTGTTCTATTCATATTATTCTACTTCTATTCTAATAATTTTATTTAAAATGCTACTTACGGTACAAGGATCAGGAAGTGAACAGTCATCACCACAAAGCCCAGGATTGCACTGGCATAAGAAACCGCCATCTATGTTTATGCATATTTTCCCACTGAATCCACACAAATCCGCTGTCAAAGCACACTCATCAATATCAAGCTCACAGTTATCTCCCATGTATCCTGAAAGATCACCAAAAGGCAAGTTTAAAAAAGTGGAGAATAATATTTAGCATACTAGATTTAAAAAAAGTCAAATGATTTGGAGAGGAGTTTTTTAAATTAAAAATTGAGAAAGAATTTTAAATGATTGTTTACTTTCCTGCTAGGCAGTAGATATTTCCACCATGCCTGGATGCACTTCCTACAATATTGATACCAACTTAAATTTAAAATAATCACTTAGTGACTTGGATGGAAATGTAAGACAATATTTGGAAATGTTGTAATAAAATGGCATAAATGACAAAGAAAAGCTTGGTCATCAGAGGAAAAAATAATTATTCTGCAAATAATTTACTTTCATTTTGGACATAGCATTAAAACTTATGGAAAAAATGTTATTAGAAATAGTCTGAAGCCTGGGGAAAAAGTGATCGCCTAAATTTTAATGTTAATTAATTTGTATAATTCATGTTTATTATTATTTATTAAAAACAAACAAAATTAATAAAAATAATTAGTAATTTGTCACAAGTATTAAGATACTTCTTTGACTTTCATTTAACTCTTTTTCCATATCATTTTAAGAGAAAATTAAACAAAATAAATAACTTCAAAGCACAAGTTAATATTATTAGGTAATCTACTAGTTAAGGTAGGTTTTTGGATAGACACAACTATCAAATAAATATTTTGTAACTCCAAACAAAACCCAATCCAGCAACCTACTCTACATCTGGTCCCTCTTCATCTCTGTGTACTTCTTTCCTCCCTTCATCCCATCCAACAACCCTATCCTGTTCCTGCCCTTTCCTCGTTTGCCTAACATTCTCTCCTCTATTACCTTCTTCAACATTCCAATACCGCTCAATATGCCTTTCATCTATTTATCCTGCCTCCATAGGATTTCTCTCAACAAACCCCTCCCCTCATCCACCATCTCCAGTACTTCCTCATTTGTTTTCCTTTCGGTCCATTGCACCTTCTCCATTCTTCTCCACACCCACATTTCAAAAGCCTCCAGTCTATGCCTATCCTCCTGCTTCAACGACCACATTTCCACGCCGTACATAGCTACGCTTCATATCAGAGTTTTTACAAATCTTTTCTTAACATCCCTGCTCAACGTCCCCGTCATCAACTCCCTTGAGAAAGCCTCCTTACCTAGCGCAATTCTTCTCCTTAACGTCCCTACCACTTTGACCGTATTGGTCCAAAACACTTCCGAGATACTTAAAACTGTTCCACCTGCTCTTGTTTTTGGCCTCTTATTTTAATGTTTAGCTTAGCCTTTTTCTTTCTTGAAAATCGCATAACCTATGCTTTATTAATATTGATTCTCATCCCATATCTATCGCACTGAACCTTCAATTCACTCAGCAATGCTTGCAATCCCTTGGCTGACTGAGCAACTAATGCTTAGTCATCAGTAAACCTAACCAATTTTAAAGCACAAGATATATCAATTTAAACAATTTTTTCAATAAAATACAGTTTCACTGTATTTAATTGAAAAAACTACTTCCGTGAAAGTTTGACTCAGGTAGGAACAATTTGGAATGCTTCACTATCACTTTTTCAGGTAACTGAATGGTGTTTTGTCTAATGTCAAAATTTGCAACTGATGATTAATATTATGTAATACTGTCCTCAAAGATTGCAGCTTACCATTTTGATTCACATTGATACTTGGGTTATTTTTGTGTTGGCCTCTTATTATGTTATGTCGGGGCAGCAAATATTTCCTGTTCAGAAAAGATCTAGCAATTTGTACTAACCTGTTCCAGAACAGTTGCAAACAAATTGGTTAATTTGGTTGATGCACTGGCCTTTATGCATACAAGGATGAGATGCACATTCATCCACATCTATTTCACAGTGCTTTCCCACAAAGCCAGGGATACAAACACAGTGAGGTGGCTAAAAGAAGAAAGTATATTTAAGATATCTATGAACCAAACAATGACCCAGACATCAAATTTGAAGTAGATCCATAATTACAACAGTAGTTGGCTCCATTACTTATGAGTCAAAATATCCTAATAATATTGCTAATTTTGAGGTAACTTCCAAATTTTAAAAATATATATCAGGGAAGCTACTCAGTGACGACAGTCATCATGGAGAATTTTAGTTGATAAAATGCACAACTAAATAGATTAGTAGTGATTGTCAGAAATTTAATGTCATTAAAAGTATTTACAATAAATAACAAAAATCAAAAGGATATTATCTTATACTGAACATATATCACTGTTATCTGCCTTACAAAAAAGTGCACAGTGAATAAAAAATACTTGCAAGATTATTCCAATAAAGACATACCAGTTCTTCAGTTACATTGCACATCCCTCCATTTAAGCAGGGTTGAACAAGACAAAAGGGATCTTTGCAATATGGCTCCTCATACCCTTCTGCACAAATGCATGTGAAATTCTCACCAGTTTTCACATCTAAAGAATAAAAAATATGGAAATTTCATTTTGAATACCGGAATAAGTTCCATTACTGAAAATAATACTGTTAGAAATACTACAGTAGAGAGTCTGATGCAGTCATGCTAATTTATCCACATTCTTGTGAGACATGCACGTGATTTGGCAAGAATGTTTCGCCCATTATTCCTAATAGCTAACTGAACACATTTGTCAGTTACACCATCACATAATGACTTATGAAGATTAATAAATAAACATGGCGGTGACACAAGTATTTAATTCATCATATTCAATGATTTTGGAATGTCAAAAATTCCCAACTACCAGGTTTCCTGGAGTTTTATAAAGAGCTATTGAAATTACATTTTCTTTTGCACAGCATGATACTTAGTCATCCCAAGTATGCACTGACTGTAATTAACATTGGCAAATTGAGAACAAAAATTAAGAGAAATAAATAAGGGAACCAGACAGTAGGACATAAACTCTAATAATTATGCCACATTTCAGAGCCTGTGGATTGTGTTTATAGTGTCAAACTACAGTGGTGAATTTGGTCATTTCTAACAGATTTATTTGATTCCTGATCAGGGAATATTTGGTTTTGTTTAACTGTTCATTAAACAAATTTTTTCTCCAGATTATTTTAATTCATGAAAAATCCTAAATTCCTCTTTTTAAATAAATTGGCAATTACTATGTTTATGAAAGAAGCATGGTGACTGAAAGTACTAAGTACTAGGCAGCTAACTCCAGAATACTAAGTGAAGATAAAAATGCTATCGTAATGCCATGAAGGAGGTAACTGTCACAGGAAATTATAATAATCTGCTTGAACGATGGCATACTCATCTCTTTCTAAGAATGAACATATAAAAATATGCACAAACAAGCAAACTAAAAACACTATACAAATTACAGTTTTAACTCCTCTTATGAGTCTCTACATGCAAAGTGAGACTCCATTTTGAATTTTATTTGTGAACAAAGGAAAACATTCAATGGCTATTTTATGGCAGCAAACTGATTATTACTTTTTGTACACTGCAAAGTGAATATGGGGAAACATTAGCTATAGCTAATGTTTATTTTTATAGGTCATAAACATCTGATGATAATTGAAATTGCTTACATTGTACATTTTATATTAATCATTCCATTTGTCATTAACAATGGTTGTTTTATGGATTTTAATAACACACAAATTATTAATGGTTAATAAATTGCTTTTTAAATGTTTACTAGGTTCTGCCATTTAAATGTCATCCCTTTATAAAACTAGCTCTACTCAACTAACTAGTTTTATAAAATATTCATTTAGCAAATTTGCAGCACCTTCTAACATTGGTATTAATGTGATGCAGTGTATTATATGCAGTGTAGTATATAACTACAGTAGTAACATATCATTATTGTGTTTAAAAAATGTTATGTTTATAATAATATATGAACTTTCATACTCACTTGGTTCATCAATACATGAGGAACCATTGGTAAAGCAGGGATTAGATTCACAGGTTTTCAGTTTAGGATTTTCACAGCGAACTCCAACAAAATCTTCCGGGCAGGTGCATTCAAAATGAGCAATCTTGTCTGTGCAATTTCCTCCATTTAAGCATGGGTTGGAAGCACATTCATCAATTTTCTGATCACACCTGTGAACAGAATACATGGTGTTAAAAAAAAATTAATGCTACAGTCTAAGCATGCTTAAGGATGAGTAAAGGGTGATGACATAGTATATCTTATAAAGGCTGATGTAAACAACCAAATAAAAAGAGAGGTTTATCAATTTTCATTGGAGTACAGTTCAGAAAAAAATAAAATGAAAACAATAGCATTATGAGCAAATTTGTACTCCATTTTTTAGTGATTTTATCACATAACAGGGAAAAAGGGATTTAAAGGAAAAGTTGGCTGCATGTATGATCCAGCTATGAAACTTCAAGTTAAATGTATATATATAACTCGTTATATCACTTAATTTATTATGCACAAAATTGTCCAAAGAGTAGTATTTACTCAATATATCATGAACAAATAGATAATGATAAATTAACTTCATAACATTCATCCATGGTTGAATCCTGTATACTTAATGTAATAATTCATTGATAAAGACATAAAAGAGTATCCACTTACAACCAGCCCTGCCAACCAGGTGCACATTCACATGTGTAATTTGCAATGGCATCCCTGCACGTGGCACCATTTTGGCAGTTGTGACCAGAATAACGAGGCAGAGGAGGTGGAAGATCATTCTTTTCCAGGACCTCTTTTTCTCCTAAACATAAGAAAGTACAAAGAATTTTTGATCAAGCACTTGGTAATTAAAAATTGCAAATAAAAGTTAATGGCTTGAACTACAAGTTAGTTCTCAATATCACAATCTATTCACAAAATGAGTAGTTTCAGGCGTGATGTGGTGGAATTTGAACATGATATAGAAAAGATTGTAACAATTTTCCACTAGATAAGTTTAATAGGGCAACAAGGTCTCAATGTATTACATCATCTTCAAAAGAATTAGAATCATCAAAAGAAGATGATGTAATAAATGAGGATGATATAATACATCAAAACCTGGTCCTACCGTTAAACTTATCTAGTGGAAATTGTTACTATCTTTTCTTTATTACAATCTATTTAGATTTGATTCATCTTGATAGTGCATCACCATCATACTTCCTTATCTATGAGTAAATAAGATACAATCTGACAAATGTGTAAGAATAAAAAAAAACTTTGAACGTTTCAAACCAGCATATTCCAAAAAAAATATTTTGGATGAAGATGAATTTAATAAATGAACATTTTAGATGATAACAAGCAAATAATAAACTGAATCACCTCTTGGTCCTTTTCCGGGCATGTCTGGTATATCTTCTGGTTTCAGCACGCACTCATCAATGTTTGTTTCACAACCATCATCTGGGCCTTCAAAACCAGCAGCACAATCACATTTTGACGACCTGGTTGGATCATTACAATGTCCACCATTTTTGCACTGCCCCTCAAAGCACAGGACACAGCCTGTTTCAACAACTGTTTGATTTTTCTCCCCAGTCAAATCAGCAGTCTCAGCTGGTGGAAGAAGTTCAAATCTCTCAGCATCGGGATGGGGATAACCAAGCTCTGAAGATGTGAAATATGGCAGCAGCAAACCTCCAATTCTAACTTCTCCCAAACAGCCCTAAAAGAATTAGGTACTAATTATTGTACACTGTTGTGATTAGCATTATAGTTAGACCAAATGAAAATGATGAATAAAAATAATTTTAATACTTTCAAATAATTTTAATTCCTAAAAGATATTCCAAATTGGCAATGAGATGCCCTGCAGATTTTTTTGTCATGCACATGAATATCAGATTTTTCACACTTTGGCAAAGCATACAAAGTAACAATAATTATATTATATCAATAAAAATTATATCTTCATTCTTTTCTATTATTTTTCACACATTAAAAATATAGGGCAAGTCAGACAGCACACAACTGCACACGCAAACTACTTAACTAAGGTACAGAAAAAATATAGGAACCATTTTCACGCATTTTTTGTTATAAAATTCATCAGTAAAGTAGTAATTTTTTGCCAGTAAGAATGGTTTTAAATTAGTTTTAAATGTGCTGAACATCATATCATTGTTTCATATATATTTGCGGATATCATTATAATATACAATTCTTAAGTGGAAGTGCCCCTTACTACATACACAATGTTATTACATGGTATCATGAATAAACATCAAATTTCTGTCTGGTTACATTTTCACGCATGTTTGTACTTAAATATTATTATTAAGTTGAGCAAGATATGATAGAGGACTATCAGAACTACAAAGTTTAATCAATTTGCGGCATTTTTGTTTTGGATATATGCTTGTAGGTAAACTATTTTATAGATCAATGAGAGAATGAAAATTGTTCTGCACAGAACATTTTCAACACGCAAGTGTTGAAGAAGATGCTCCTTTATACCTGAAACAAATTTAAACTAAATTTGTGCAATAGTTTTTGTGTAAGAGTAGAACAAACAAACAGTTCAGATTTGTGTATTAGTAAGGATATGTCAATGGAATGAAATACCTTAAGTGGAAGAGATGAAACCAAGGTTGGATTTTTCACTTTTCCTGTTCCAGCAGTTTTGTAGTCCACATCATTCCCTTCTTCAGCGGTAGTCATAGAGACGTAATAGTATGGATTTTTTTCTCCCTCCACTCCCACCTTCCCTCCTCCTAGTTCAACAATACCATTCTTCACCAAACGTCTCCATGCGGAGATGGAAAAGTTTCCACGGTGGGCGGAAGCAGATCCCAACTCCTCCTGAGCAATGGGAAGAGTGGGAGACAGAGGGCCTGTACCCATCATTGACGATGACACTTGAGATCGGACATCATCGTTTGGAACTAGAATGGTTGGATCATCAGATGCAGATGACAGGGGTTTCAATCGGAGAGAGAGAGTCCCATCCTTTGTCACCTCAACCCAAACCTTGGCCCAATGCTCTCGTATCTCTTCTTCGACTGATTGATGAAAGGTATCTACAGTGCTTCCATCAGAAATTCCATTGGTCAGCTGCCAAGCCGCTGTCACACGACCTGAAGCTGTGGCAGTCAGGCTGAAATATTCACTGTTTGCATCCCCATCACCATTTGCAGACCCAATGTAGAGCAAAGTACCTCCAGCCTTTGACCAATAAGTGAGCTCAATCGTATCAAGTGATGACTCCTCTTCATCAGATTTTGACGAACTTTTGTGATACACATACCGCAGAGTGGAATTGTGACCAGCAAAGGTGACATTGGCTACACACTCATATCCACCCTCAAGATTACGGCAAGTACCCCCAGGTGGACATTCCTGAAGTTGGCAAAATTCCATCTCTTCACAACGTTTACCCTTGTAACCACGTGGGCAATTGCACCTTGAAGAAAGGGTAAAAAAAATGTAATAATAACATTATTTCCAGTTCGATTGGCAAATGAAAATTTTTGGATTTTCAAATGCTGACAAGGAAAGTTAAAATGTTAATTTTAATGTATTCATACGAAATACTGTCTGTCAATGATCACTTTGTTTTATTCATATCAATTACAGATATTGTTGAAAGATGATTCTTTGTCATTAAATTAAAACTATTTTTCATGGTTACAATTGTAAAGTTTAGGAAAAGGATGTAAGAAAAGAATAGAGTGACAGATTTTGAAAATGAACTCTTAGTAGTAATTATTTGAAGAAAATATTTTGAGAAAATCCTGACGGTATCACATCATAGCTACTCCACTGTTATTTTGACATGTAAAAGGAAAAATTTTTAAACTGATGCATGGCTACTTACTCAAAGTCATTCCATGTAATGCGGCAGGTTCCATTATGTAGACAAGGATCTGAAACACAGGAGTCATCTGATACAACACCTTCAAGCACACGACCCCCAATGAATGAGACATTGCCAAATGGAGGAGGAATATTCAAATCCTTTACTCGGAGTGGAAAGAACTCCACTACCATTGTGCGATTACCATTGCTAATCTGCAAAGTAAAGAACAAATATTTTTTACATTATTTTCACATACTAAATGTGCAATTTCAGCCCTTTTCTCAAATATTTATTTCGTTAAAATTGTGCTATGACTGGATCAATAATGTAGGTTTACTGAAAAAGAATTTGGTAGTAAAAGGGACTAAAATTGTTCTTTTTTTAACTTCTCCTTAGGTTATGAACTTTTTTTAAATGTGTTAATGTAAAGCTATATTACATACTTTAAGAATAAAAATCTATTCATAAATATGTATGCATGGAACGGTTCAATGACACAATCAAACAGGTTAATACTTATGCATTTAAACAAAAAAGTGGGCAATCTAACTTCTCCATAAATCCAAACTTCCATTTAATTCAGCAGGATAATAAAACTGCTGACCACAGGAAACATTTTAGAGTTGAATAGAACCAGAGATATTTCTATAAAAAATAATTTAAATCACCATTATTGGCAGGTATGCAGTAAATCCAATATGGATTGGAAAATTTTAACTGTTGCAAGAAGTAACTGAAATAGTAAGTGTTATGGACTAAATAGGAATGCAACCGAGAGAATTAGCATTATATATTAGTGTAAAAGAAATTGTATTCATGGTGGTGGCTTATGGTAATTTTAAATATTAGCTATCATACCTGAACATCTTGGATGATCCCCTTGAAATATGGAAGAGAACCTGTCAAAGCTTCAGGCCCAGTCTGAGGTGATATGTCAACATCACTATTAACTATTCCACCCATGGCTTGTCTGACAAAGCGCTCATCATGACCATCCTCAATGCTATCTAATGCTCCTGATGCACTGACACCATGGTGCTGAAGCTGGGGCAGTGTTTCTAGATGTTGTGGTGCCCCACCTGGTGTAGGTGTACTTGATAAGTGTGTATAGGATGGCATTCCACCCAAATACAGGACTTGAGCATTTAACTTCCCAGTGGCTGAGATCGTTTTCCGGAAATATTCAGTACCATTGATCCTCACTTGGACTAGAGTCACTTCACGGACAACCTGAGTTGAAAATAAAATGCACATTTTAAAATGGTGAAATAAGCCATGATGAATTTACAAATGGTGGTCACAGGTTTCACTGATCCATTTACTTATTTACCGAATTATTAATTCTTTAACAGCCAATCATCTTTCACAATAAAAAACTTTGGGTTTTCACAACAGAAAAGAGGCTTTTGACTTGAAATTTGAGATCATGGATTCAAATGTATGAAACTCTGGACATCAATTCACCCAGGCTGTTGTATTTTTTGTGTTCTAGAGTTTTCTGGAAAGCCTCAGGGAGCTCGGGGAATAGAACTGTTCCAACCCCAAAATGCATGAATTTCGATTTCCAATGGGTTGACTTAGTATAATGTGAGCTCAACTCTCAAAATAATTACTGTAGTTATCAGGGCAACGAAATACATTCATCATGGCATATAAAAAAATAGTATTAAAATAAACACATGCAGATAAATCTATATCAGTGCTTTGGTATATCCTCAAATAACTTCTGATGATACCATTTAAGCCAGCAAAATTTAAATTAGCTAAAAATGGGTCCATTAATATATGCAGGGACATATTTCATAAAATTCTAACAAGCAAAATGACTGACATGATATCATTGAATAATTCCTTTGGGTTTTAAATATTAGAGCAATCAATTAAGTATATACAGCTTAAATATAATTAGTTAAAAGCATACCATGGTAAAATTTGGACAAATCATGTACAAAAAAGTTGGCTAACTGAAATTATAGTTAGCATGCCTACAACTTTACTTGAATCCAAATTCCAGAGCTAGAAAATTTGCAAAACTATGGTAATTTCGGTGCATAATATCATTAAACTTTGCCTTAAGCTGATAGAATAAATTCACTAATGACCATTTCCAACAACTTCTTCTCCAAACTCCCTTTCTTTTCCCATTTTTCCAGATATTTTTATTCAGACTTCAAAGAAAAGAATCAGTTAGACACACATTTGTTAATTACAGGAAGAGAAAAAATGGCAAACAAGAGAATTAATTCATGTTAACTTAATAAGTGCCAGTTTTTGAAAAGTTCACTGTTTCAGAAGAGCCAATTTTTTTGGGACTATCAATTTCTTTATAACAAGTTTTTTCTAGAAATGCATACTTTCTCCTTCAAATAGTGGTACCCCATTAAAGGAAGCTCAAATTTTTTTCAATTAATTGATTATAGTAAAGCCTTGATTAATCTAATCCCATTCAACTTGATTACACATATCACACTCCACAAGGGTGAATTAAGACTATTAAAGATTATGACTATTGAATAAAAATCACCTGAATAAGATGATTGTTCCCATCATCAAGCCTTACACCTCCAACGGTGTATGCCTCTGGTGTTGAATTGAGCTTGATACGAACAAGTAGTTCACCGCCCTCGAGCTGGGCTGATATTAAGCTTTCATCAGGAGGCCCAATGATGGAAGGTGAAACAAGGGGCAGAGGAAGGAGTGGGGGCTGACCAACTCCCCTACCACCAGGGTTTCCAACACCGATGGTGGATAAAGATGCACCAGGCAGACCCTGGAGTGCAGATGCTGTCGGGATGCCTCCAAGGATTGGTGGGCCCAACTGTTAAGATGTTATCATTGGGTTAATCACAGGTGCCAAGATTTTTTAATTCCTGTTGTGTATTTCAATAAGAAAACAACTCTACCAAAATTGTCATTCAGATCAATAATTAATGTTGGATATGTTTACAGTACTGCAGAAGTACAGAAAAATCCATCAGTGCTCCCAGCTCAAATATTGTCGGCTGACCTCAGCCATAGCCACAAGAGCATAACCATCTAGTCATGAGCCTTTAAAGAGGAGGGCAGTTGGGGAAACTAGAGTGGGTACCTAATATGAATCCCACTCACTTCCCATCCATGATAATGACAGAACATTTTGAAGATGGAAGACAGATGCTTGCTTGAGCATTAATAACCAAAAGTATCAACATGACTTCATAATATGTTAGCCAATGAAAGAATAAAATGGTATATATTTTCATATCATCCCTGATTTTCATAATGACTGCTGATGAAGCAACAAAATTTACCATTTTGGAGGAAGTGTCATTTTATTTATTGAGAAATGGAGAATGTAAAATGAAATGTATTTGCCATGTAAACATACAAGTTTTCCAATATACAACCCCTTAAAGATGCAAATACAATCTTGACAAAAGATTGCAAAGTAAGTTTTGAAGTCATTCATCTATGAGTCACAGGAATTCAATCAGGTGATTGCAGGTCCATGTTGATACATTCATATTAAAGCATATGCAGAATACTTGAGCCAGGATTTATATATTTATAGCATAAAATTTAAGCTGGAATGAGATAATACATTTTCATAAGTATTAAGCTTTTATGAAATATTTTCACTAAATTAAACAAAACATTTAGAAGTTATTTTGACAAAATTCCATAAACCACGCCCATTAAATCACCATTTATTTTTCTGTACCTTTTTAATCTTCAGGAAATTGATCCAGGATCAAACACTGTCATTATGATGTTAAAATTTGATGATCTTCCAATTTGTTTAATTTCAGTTTACCTCCACACACTTTTTAAATTACCTGGGTAATTGCCTGTGCAGAGGGAGGAGGTAGAGATGAGCCAAGATGGAATATACAGCAGCCAGATGTACTCTGTCGGGTGCGAATAAACATTGATATATTCACAGTACTTCGTACTGCTCGCCTCGCTTCATCTCCAACCCTAACAGCCACAAGACTAGCTCCAGTGCTCTCATGACCAAATGTTGCAGCTGTCATATCTGTCAATCAAAATTATTTTCAAGGCATAAGTAAAACACCATTCATGAATACAAGTCACATCCACGAGTGACACAGTGATTACAAACACCCAACTACTAGATTGATGAAAAACAACTATGCTGAAATAAAACCCACTACCTCATGATTAGCAAGCTAGAGCATTGCCCTGCTAGCACTAAGGAGCAAAAGATTTATGCAAACATAAATATATAATTATTTCTGTAAATAATAATGAGATAGATATTACTTATCATCATTAGAATTTAATCAACAATGAAAAAGTGAAAGGCTTTATATATTTTTTACTTGTATCCATTTAATATTGAAAATCAATTTAAATTAATGTGCATTCATTGTCATAATAAATTCATTTGATTACCATTTTACGAACCTTACACCAGTAACCAATAACATTATATGATATAATTTTAACATTTAACTTATCAGTTACACACAATATACTTATATCTGTTATGTAAAATCACCTCATTTGATTTGGCCATAAATTAAAATATAAATGAGACATTTCCTAAATTGCCTCCACACAGCCATACCTCCCAGCATCTTATTGATGGTTCATGAAAGGAATTGATTTCTTCCAGTTTATTCCCATAGGATCTGTGCATATTTTTCACACCTAAACCCTTTGCTCTTGTTCTCTTGACTTATCACTTAAATGTTACAAAATTGTATGTTACTGTAACTGTACTATTTGTAAATAATTCAAACAATTTTCTTTGCATTTGTTATTCTCTTCCTTTCTACCTCATGATTCTTATTTCCCCTCCAGTGCTTCAAAACATCACTCTTGGTTTTAGAGTTTAATTTACTTGTGTATTTTAAAACTTGTCAATTTCCTCTTCAAAATCCCTTCCCATTCTTCGGGATCACAAGTCTTCACCCACCATTCCTCTTAGTCCTCAACGGTATTCTTTATTGCCTTCAATGTTTTACCACCTTGTTAAGATTGTTGCCTTCAATGTTTTACCACCTTGTTGAGATTGTTGCCTTTAATGTTTTACCACCTTGTTGAGAAAAAACACATAAAAACTTTCTAGCTGATATAAAATGCAAAGGGAAACCAACATGGATAGAAATTCTTTAAGATGCACCATCAATCTATACTTTATCCTCAAGATGAAACTTTTTTTAATTAGCCTAAAATGAAAAAATATGCATGTATGTGTATATTTTTGGATCCTTTCAAATTTATCCATAATATTTCATTAGTAAGCTAACTGGATTATGAAGAATTCATGCAATCATCAGAGGAATTCAGTGAAAGCCTTCACATCTGTACAGTGCAACCCAGGAGGATTCGCTTAAAGTATAATGTAAACATTACATTCAATCGCTAAATTAGCATCTTGCATGTGCCACTCCATAGAACAACTTTCCATGTGAATGGTCATACAGTTCTTTTCTCCAGGCTCTCTATCACTCTGCATTAAAGAAGTTGCTGCTTTTAACCAGCCATATTAAACTCCATCATTATCGTGGGTTATTTATCTGAGAATATGCTTATAGCAACTCTCCAAACTATCTTGTTCCCTTCCAATATTAAACTTAATGGAAGATAATTTCACTGGCAAATTAAAAAAAGTAAATACACATCGGCTAGACCTTGAAATGATTCATATGTACTCAATGAGTACTGTTGTGTTTGAGAACACAGCTTTAAGTTTTTTTTTAGTTTCGTTGGGGAGGTGACCGACAGCTTATCAGGTCATTTGCGCCATTGGGGATGACATGAAAGGATGAAGGGTGGAGAGAAACCCGGCATTGGCATTAGCCTGCTCTTAACGAAAGGCGCCAAGGGGTCCACAGCTTAACGTCCCATCCGACAGACAGCGTACTCACTCAAAGTGCCCTCCACAAAGCATCTCAAGTAGGGATCGGGATACCACTGAAAAATATCTGTCGTCGCCGGGATTCGAACCCGGGCCCTCTCGGTGGGAAGCCAGCATATTGGCTACTGAACCATTCCAATCCCCACACAGCTTTAAAACTTTACAACACAGCTAATTGCTGGCCATAGCAGCGATAGTGGCAAGTGACCATAAATCAAATGGTCATTGACCTCTGAAGAAAATGGCTGGTCAAATGCAGGAAAATTTACATAGATGACTTGAAAAATATGTTGAAGTCATTAAAACCGAGGCTACTGAAGAAGGTGGCTACTCAGGAGGTGCCCATTGAGGGAGATTATACTGTAACTTAATAACTCTTAAGCCATTCTTCAAGAAGATTATCAAAATATTTTGGTCTCTCTTTGGTTTTCATAATGAAAATACTTAATAGGGGTTGGGACCTTATTCTGGATGAGAGATGAAAAATTAGTGGAATGGAAAAAATGCAAGTAAACTTACTGTACTGGCATGTATGACCTAGATAAGGTCTTTCACAATTGCATCGGAAATCACGCCATAAATCTGTGCAATGGCCTCCACTGTGGCATGGGTTTGGATCGCACTGTGGCTCCCTGGGGCATCCTATGTCCACCATCTCCAGTTTTACAGTTGGTTCGGTTCCATTTAAACCAGTTGTTTCAGCCACATCCTCTCCATCCTAAATTAAACAAGATAAAGTTATTATGACATCCTTTATTTCATCATGTATCATTTTGAACAGGATTGCAGTGTCAGTTGTTAGTTACTGTGGGAGGATTAAAACAGTTGAAATGACTAGCACTATGGAGGATATGTGTGTGGTTTGCGTAGGGAAAGTGCGAATGAATTTCTGTAGCTATTAAAAGTAAATTAGGAAAAAACTTCAGAAGACAACATTTTTAGGGTGGATGCCTGGAGGGCATTAATTATACTATTGCACCATTACATAGATCAAGTCAGTAAGTTACATTTGGCTATAAATGATACTGAGCCTAGAACTTAATACTATAACAATTATTTTGATAAGGAATCTGGGCACAGACATTCTTATTGAAAAGGAATATAACATGCTTCACTCATAATAATTTGCATATTTCAAATGGTTATTTGTATTCAGGGAAGTTTAGTTTTTCATTTTAGTCTTTGCCTGGAAAACTTGACTGATATAACTATGTACATTTACTAGATAATAAAATATTTTTTGATACTTTTGAATACACAGATCACAAGTGATGAAGTCCTAACATATGAATTAACCATATATTTTAGAAATAAGAGTAGCAATACAAAATGTACCAGATTAGAAAAAAGGCAATTTTTTAGGACTTTCAATGCTGGAGGAAAGGTAATGATAAGTTAGGTCTCCTAACCCTGTGTAAGGTTGGTCCATAAGTCACAACATCTCTGCTGGATCCAGATTCATCATTGTTTTCAGCATCTCCACCATTTATGGTATGCCCATCAGTGACAGCATTCCCATCACCTGCATTGTCATTGGTAATGGAGTCCCCATTGAGATTACCATCTCCATGATTTTCATCTTCTGCCTCCTCTTCCATTTTGTCAGTTCCTGGCAATACCCAAGCACCATTGACTGCAATGTCCTGAATGCAACCAATGAATGATGGTGGCCCATGTGCCAGTCGACGGAGGGTAGACACAGAACCACCAATGTAAGTAATAGGAAAAGAAGTGAACTGATTAGAGGATCCTTCCAGCAGGGTAATAGGGTAGATAGTTTGCTCCTCATTGGCTGCCAGAACAAGGTGAGAAGCATTGGTAGCTACAAAAACCTTCTGCCAATTTCCATCATTCAGTCTTGATCCAATCACAACACCTTCCCACTGAAAAAAAGAAAACAATGCTATATTCAACATACAGCTTGGCATATTCTGGCAATGTCTAATGTCACCAAGCATCCTTTGTTATTTATAATTTTATACCTTTACAGTAGAGAGTAAAAAATTATTTAGATTTGTTGAATGAATTTCTTTAAAACCTCAGCTTATATCCAAATTTATAAATAATCAAATATCTGTAAATTATTTAGATAAAAGATGGAAGAGAGACACTGAAAAATTAAGTCATTTTCTTGTGCATTGGCAACAAATAAAAAGGTGTTATTAGAATTAAGTCATTCTGGCCAGTAAACCACCTTGGTTATTAATTGCTGTGATCTTCTAGAAATGCACGAATCCTGCAAATATTATGCCTTTTCCTAAATCAGTATTGTCTTTCTTTTCATTTGGATTTTCTTGATTTTAGAAATAAATATCAGGAAATTTGAACCTTCAAAATGTTAATTGACATAATGAGATTACAATAAAGTGATTCAGAAATCCTAAACCCCAATTGAAGTGCCTACCCAAGGGGTGTCAAGTGGCAGCTGCAGCTGTGTAGGCAGCTACACAAGCTGTGTCAGTGACTGCAAAGATGGCTATAAATTTAATGCAGGTGGCTATGCAGCCAGTGCAACCATCTATATAGGCTATCTCTCCCGAGGACATGAAGAAATATGTGGGTGGTCTGAAAAGTTTCAGACTCAGAAAATTTAAGAAAATTTCAGAAAAAATGTCTTGTATCTTTGTTAGGTTGGAAATTTTTCAGACCACCCTTGAATGTGTAAATGGTTTGATAATGCACTTATATTTTGGGGAGACAAAGGAAATTACTTATGGTAGAAAAGTATACACATTCACTGCACTTATATTTTTATCCTGTTCCTTCTTTAAGTTTGTTTTAAAATGTATACTCACTGCAGGATTAATTACCTTAAAACAAGATCATTACTATTAGTATTACTATTGTTTTCAGATGTATGAAAATAATCAGGGCAACACTTTTGAAAGGTAGGAGCACATTTTGGTAATGTGAATGGTTATGCTAAATGAACAAGAGAATTTTATGAGAGTTGAAAAATACAAATGGGCATGTTACCCCTTGTTAATTTAGTGAAAAAAATACTGGTATAATTAATCCCTAATAATAATTAATTAATTAATATAATAAGTGAGTCAAATCCCATTTTACTGGCATTAACCTGCCGTCAAGATGAGATTTTAAAAATTTCATTCCAAGAAATCTTTTGGAAAACTCATGCTTCTTCCAAGCTTAATTTTGTTTCTCAGACTTATGGACACAGAGTTTGAAGAGGAAAACAAAATAACAATGTCAATATATTATTGTATACTTTTATTAAATCTGCTAAATGATATGTATTATCAGCTGTGCACCAAGATTATGATCTTCACTATTCACTGCCCATCATCTTACCTGCTAAAATGGTGGATTTAAAAATTTTCCAAGGAGGAGTCAGTGTATTATAACCTGAATTTCTTACATGAACCATTTTCATAGATTCTGTATTGTATTTTAAAGGAATAAATGGTATTGCATCCTAAGCCACACCTGTGATATAAGGACCTTGTGAGTGAATTATATTATACATAAGTATAATGGAATATTCATAATAACTTACCTTGTTTAAAAGACTAGAGTGAAGATTGAGACGGCCCCCAGCTAATTCCAAAATATAATAAGTGAGGCCTCGACCAATGGCCAACAGTCCAGATTGCAAGGTAGTCCGAAACCTTAGTTGCACATCATAGCTAAAACGACAAAAAGAAAGCCATTGAGCAGGTACTGATAATCAAGTATTTAGGGCAAAAAAAATTAATGTGACTTTCTTTATGGTTTATGCAAAATTCTATCATATCACTGGGTTATATCTCCTATGCTTAATTTTTTCTCTTTTCCTTTCATTGTTTTTGTGAATTAGTCAAGAACTCATCACATAATAAAGCCTATACAAAATATATAACATTATGATAATTTAAAATTTAAAGCAAAAATAACATAATTCAACAACCATTATAGTGTATGTGCCAGTAAATAAAAATATTTATAATTGGTAGTTCTTTCTCTAACTTGTTATCAGAAATAGTGGTAAAAGGCTCTATTTGCAATCAGTAAAAAACAAAGGGTGAGCTTCAAATATTTCAAAAGCAATCATTCATCTAAAAACTGAGATAAGTTTGTTGCTAGGTTAGAAACTTTACTAATGAAGACACTTGTTATGGCCAGCAGAGAACAATAGTAATATTTTCTCAAAAAACTTGAACATAACAACAAATATGTTTTAACAATTGTTGGCATTTGGATTGTTGAAAATAGCGATATTGAACTCTTATTTTTGATTTTCCAGAGTATTACACATCTTTTTCAAGCATTAGTGAATTTCCACCATCATCCAGCAGACACTCATGCATGGAGTCTACCAATTTTTTCTGCAGCAAATTATTGGCACCTAAGAATTTTCCATAAGAGTTCACCATACTAACCCCTCCTCACGTCCCCCTGCACTATTGACAAGGACATATGATGAACCTGTAAGTGACATGGTTGTTGGCCTTTCACACATTTTGCCACGGAAACCTTGTGGACAAGTGCAGTTGAACCGATGATGTACTTCTCCTTCGAGATATGGCGTGCAGGAACCATTATTTTTACATGGATGTCCTCGGCAACCAATCAGCTCTTTAGAGCAATTACGACCACCATAACCAAGAGAGCATTCACATTGGTAATCAGCACGAAGGTCCAAACAGTTCCCATGAACACAGGGATTGTAGCGGAGGCACTCATCAATCTAAGGGAAATAAGAGGTATCATTTTATTCCTAATATATGATTATTTCAGAGGCAAGAAATAAATAGGAAATATTAACACCAAGAGCAGTTATTTGGAGAGGTATGAATATTAAGGATGAAAAGGATTCAATTAACATTGATATATGTCATATAGGGGAAATCCTCTTCAGTTTAATATGGGTCAGAATACCACCACAAAATCTGCCCTAACAGGAAATCAAACAAATTTTTAAAAATCAGGGAGGATCTATCTATGGAACTATTAATTTGGATTTCAAACCATCAGTTACAATAATTACTGCATATGCATGCATTATAGTTGGCAATTTAAAATAATCATGGAAATAGAGATCTGTTTCACTCTTAACATTTGTCATTTACATTAGGTGACTAACAATAGAACAAAGAATAATTAATATACATTCTAAGGAATCAAGAAAAGTGCCTCCTTCTTCAGAGAAGTAGCTAAATTTTCAAGTAATTTCCAAAGATTAGCTTGAATCATAAGTTCTGAAAATTTCTCTTGACTAGAATAAGTTTTCTACTTTAAATATAATTTGACACCAGATAAAAATAATGAAAATTGGAGGTTACAATCATTAATGTTAGTTTCATATGGTTCATTTATCATGTTTAAACAGAAGTATGGGGATGTCAATTAAATTATGGTACTTACCTCAATCTCACAACGCTCTCCTTCAAAACCTGGTTCACATTCACATGTGAATCCATCAACTCGATCCCTACAAGCACCATTTGCACAAGGTGATGATGCACACTCATTCACGTTCTCCTCACAGTCACGACCCACAAGTCCTCTGGGACATATACATTCATATCCTGCCGCAGCAGCTGGTGAGAATTCCTTATTGAAGATGGGGGGCAGAGTGAATGGCAAGTTGATTCTTGCTGTCTGGGGTGATCCATATGAGACTGCACTTGTCATTGCCAGTATGGAATACCCACCGCTGGAGGCATATAGAGAAACATTGGAGCGTTGCAAACAAGTTCCTCCATACTGACAGGGTGAAGGCTCACATTCATTTATGTCAATTTCACAGTTTTTACCTGCAAGTAGTATAGCAAAAAGTAGTCATTAGATTTTTTTTAATTTAAGCACACCAAATATTACAAAATTTAAATATAATACATTTAAAATAATTAATGAAATATTCTCTCGCTTTTAGTCTCTCATTACTTAAGTAGGCCAAGAGAGCTACTTTGTTATAATTCATAATTAGTTCATTGATATTATTTTTCTTCAGGAAACCATCCTCAATTCAGAATACCTACATGAATATACTAAACTATACCCCCATACTTAGTTTTGCTAGACAAATTTCCAGTAGCTATTCTATGATAGTGAATATTGTCCAGATAAGTGTGAAACCTTAAGTCTTCATTAAACATTCATCATCATCAGTGTTTTAATCCTAAGACTGGTTTACTACAGTCCCCCATTCTTCTCGAGTCAGTGTTGATTCCCTCTCACACCCTGACAGCTTCTTTGTTTTATGCCCTTCTTATTTTGATATTTTTCTCTTGGTCTTCTTCATGGTATCTTCTCTTCAATTTTCTCATATTTCATTTTTTAACGAAACCACTGTGCCATAACCTTAATGATTAATAATAATTTTTGTTGCACAACTCAGTCCAAACATTATATGGAATAAATATTTCCTCTCTGACCAATCTTTCAAAGGTAGGGCTGATTGATGAAATTGCAAATTTTGTGTACAAATTTCAATAAGAGCAATTTGGATCACACAATAAATATCTGCAAACACTTCCCGCATTTATTTTGCACAATAAATAGTGTTTCTAGCGTTTCATAATACTTTCAATTTTGTTTTTAGTGGATTTGTAAATGGACTGGCAAGAAACCCCCCCAATTTGCAATTATTTTTTTCAGGATCCTGAAGTTTTGGAGTTTCAGATTGTTTATTTTTTAAGGGATTTAAGATGCAAAGTTGGTTCTATAGACATTTTTAGCAGTGTTTTTCAACAATATGAAATGTGGGTAACCATTCCTTTCTCTTCAATTTGAATTGTACATATTTCCCTAAATTAAAACATGAGTCTCTAATATCTGACTCTAACAATGTGCATTACAGTTAATTTCAGTCCAGTCAATGGTGAGTCTGCAATACAACTCTAATTGAATTTAACTCGCTGATCACTGTAGTTAACCTTAACTGTAAAACCAGCTTCTGAAAATCATTATATCACAACAAACAGTTCCTCACATAGGAGTCAAACATGCAGCCTTGATGATGGTATGGTATAGGAAATTCTCATCAGATTAATTGCAACAGCTTTGACACAACCAGCTACCATGGGAATAGAAGTGACTTTCATCGATGATGCAGGCATTCTCAGTATTTCAAAATGCACTGATGGACAATCAAACTATGAGTTTCCTGTACTTCTGGTTAGGATAATCTCCAGACATTTTATAAGAGCTATACTTACCAGAGTACCCGGGAAAGCATGTGCATGAGTAATCATTGATGTCATCCACACATGGTGCACCGTTGAGGCAAGGTGAAGTTGGTGCACAATCATCAACATTGTTTTCACAATGCTCTCCTTCAAAACCAGTTCCTGTGCAGTTACAAGTGTACTCATTCATGCCATCCACACATATTCCACTGTTGAGACAGGGATTTGACTGTGAATATGAAAAAATGGAACTTGGAATTAATGTTGAAAATGATAAAAAAAAGGACAAAATAAGAGTAATAGGTCAATAGTTTCAGTGATACATTGGTAAATATAATAGTAGTGACAACCACTGGTATGAAATGCCATTGGTAATGAATCTCGATGGTGATGGAGCATACATTGCTCAATGACTAAATACAATAATGCCTACATCCAAGGATAATCATTGCATCTCATAACCAAAATGTATGTAAATGTTTCATTTCAGCTAAATTCCACCATGATTCAACTGGTTTCAAGAGAATTTTTCCTAGGATGGTTGCCTTTACAATTAGTTTCTCTCAAAACTTCTTACACACAAAAGGACAAGCTTATGCTCTGCTCATAGATTCTGAATAAACAATGGGCCATCATGTTTCCATTATTTGTCTAAGTAATTAACATATAATAGCAGAATTACTAACCTCACAATCATCAATATTAGTTTCACAGAGTGATCCAGTCAGACCAGCTGGACAAACACAAGTGTAAGATGCAACTTCATCAATACAGGTTGATCCATACTGACATGGATTGGACTCACATTCATTAATATTGGTTCCACAGTCCTTGCCTATAAACAGAAAAATCAACAACTCAAAAAGTGCCAACTCATTTTCAAAGAATTAAATTTCAATAATTTCATTTTAATGCATTAACCATATAATCTAGCATGCATTTAATATTTCTTCTTAATTTCCAATATTTATTTAATCATTATCACTATTCTTTTATTAAGCTATAAAGCTTAAGTTAATTATAACTCCTACATAACACAATACAAATATTTATCATGGAATAAAACCAAATTATGGAACCATATTTTTGTCATAAAAATGTCAAATTTGCAAGGTTTCTTCACATCTTCCTTCTCCATGCAATGAAAACTTTTGTGGTGAAATACTACTCTACACAAGTAAACACAATACCCCAAACTTGATATAAATTGGCAAACTAACCTGCATAACCTGGTGTACATATGCAGTTATATCCATTTATCTTATTTTCACAAGTGGCACCATTTAGGCAAGGTCGTGATAAACATTCATCAAAGTCTAAATCACAGTGATCCCCAGAAAAACCAGGGCGGCAAAAGCACTGATAACTGCCTAAAATGGAAAATATACATCTTGCTTTATTTTGAGGTCAAACAAAGTCTTCTTATTTTAAAAACAATAGGTCAGCTATTGCACAATAAAACAACCAGAGTAGATTAAAAAAAACAAGATTTATAAAATAATAAATGTTAGGAGTATTTATGGCAGAGCCAAGGAAGAACATAAGAATGAACCCAACAAGACTTCTGAAGGAAAAAATACTGGTAAGGAAAAAGAATATGTTAACAAAAATTCAGCCATTTCAAAATGAAAATAGCAAGCTTCTTATGCAATACAGAAACCCTTAATAATACTGTTTTGAAGTAAAATTGAAAATTAATTGGCCTCATTCACTCATTTTCAGTTAAACACAAAAATTACAGAAAATAAGCTGATTCATTGGGTTTTTAATAAAACAAGAAAGTACTTTCCAAGAATAAAATTGATTGGCAAGACCCAACCTATCTCCCCTAAATTAAACAAAAAATGGTAAATTCATAAATGTATAAAAGAAAAAGATGCAAAAAGGAAATTATGTAGTTTCTATTGATTAGCTCTGATGGATAGTACAATAAACCAGCATTGGTTCAAACATAAGATCAAATGCAAAACAATCCAGGGTAATTGAAGACAACTAAGGTTTTATCTGTTGTTCAATCAGTGTAAGACAACTATCACAGTGGCAAAGGTATGAGTGAAAAGTCCAACAAGAACTAAAAATAGGCCATACATTCAAAATATGAGCTTACTCTATTATTTAAGATAAATTAAGGATTCATGCATCACTGCTTATCATTGAGAGTTTTAAAGTTGATTTGCAAGTTTCATTAAATAGTAATGGAATAATAAGAGTCATATTCTCTTGTGCATGCAAATTGTCTTTTAGTCTCTGAATTAATAATGCATAATAATACATATATTTCATATCTTGTTTGCACATATATGGTACACTATATTAAAATTACCTTCTGTGTTAAGGCATATCCCATGATTACAAAGTTGAGTGGAGATTTCACATTCATTGATATCACTTTCACAATTCCGGCCTAAAAATAAGAAGAATTTCATTCAACTTGGTAATTATACTTGGTATTATAATTTCATTAAACTGGATATGTTTAAGAGTCTCAATAAAATCATCAGTTATTGTTATTCTTATTTCACAAAAATTATTTTTTGTTGTTAAAACATAAATCGATGAAGTTCCACCACTTCTCTTTCATAGAAAATTCATTTTTGGAGTCTACCGGATTATCATTTTAATAACAATAGTACATTTATAGACTTTCATCCTTGTACATTCTTTTGTGGTTCAGAATAGAACCTTTTTAAAAGAGAGTAAGCATTATTACACAGTAATATATTTACCAGTATATCCTGGTGGACAGATGCAAGTGTAGTTTGTCAGGCCATCACGACAAGTGCCATTATTGTGGCATGGTCTTGAAAGACAGTGATCAATGTCAACTGAGCAATTATCCCCAGTGAATCCTTCAGGGCACCTACATTCATAACCACCAACTCCATCAACACAGACCTTATCTGATGGGCAATTAGCTCGAAGGCAGTCATTCACATTATTCTCACAATGAAGGCCTTCAAAACCTGCAAATACAAAATGTTATGTAAAATGTAATTGGTCCCGTGGTTTCAACACAAGAGGATTGATTTTGATGTGATTTTTTCAAGTATAAATCCAGTTTTGAAAATGTAAATACTTAGCAATTCATATAAAAATCTAAAGTTTACACTTCAAGCATTGGAGTATCCATTCTAAAAATCTAAGGTGGGCCAAACTCTTTCCTATTGTCTTGATTTCAAACACAGCAACTACATATTGCCCAACCACCCAGGGTAGGAATGTAAATTTCTAGGGTGCCAAGCTCAACCCCACTTATATGTACAAACATGTATTCCAACTTGATTATGAGAAGCCTACAAATACCGGCAAATATATGTATTATCCATTTATGCTGCATGGTAAAACCCACCTTATATTTCATTACAGTGTACAAGGTGGATGTTAAAAAAATTTATTTTACAAAAGAAAGAATTCACACCAAGCATATTCCTTCTAAATCCATCCTTCTCTTGAAAGCTGATAAGAAAATCACCAAAAAAATGTGATATAAGCTATATTTCTTGTTTCAAAACCAAAGACGGCTTAAAATATGTTCCCACACCCTGCAGCAATAAAAACTGCCAGCAAAACAATGCCTTCTCTCATCAGTATCATCCAATACTCATACATTCCTAATCAATGTCTTTGTCACAATTTCTACACCCAGCTTGATACCACAAGCATGGAAACCGCTATGCTGCTGAAACAGCAATATTCTCAAAACCATATCTAAAAAGTTTATAATAAAGTTCCAGCTGAGATCTAGCATTAACCCTCCAAGCACTTTAAAGTCAAATGGAAGATCCTTGGTTGCATAGCAAAATTTTGAAAATCACAGCACTCTGTGAGGAGGCATGGCAGCCTAGCGTTAAGAGCATAGTGCCACTGATTGGAGGGTCCTAGGGTTTATCCCAGGTGTTCTTGCAGGTGCACTTGGGAAATCATATCTAAAAATCCAAGCAGGGGAAATTCATGGTTTCTTGAACTTTGTGAGAAACCTAATGGTGGTACCGGGAAAGGATCTAGTCCCCTTACCCTGAAAACATGTATTTCATATCCTTTGACATGTTAGACTGATTTAAATGTACTTTTCATTATATTTATTATGCGGAAAAAGCATGAAAAACTTAATAAGTCTACTATTAGTTGTCTGTTTTCACTCATTTTGTGTATATAGTACATGTAAAAATAAGAACAAAATCTATCCTTAGTCTTTGTCAAATAAAAATGCACGTTAAATTGTTTTTATTCATCAATGGAATAAATATAAAATATTATCAACTTACCTGGAGCACATTCACAGTAGTACTCTCTCCTGGAGCGTTTTGTGACACAGGTTGCATTATTTTGGCAGGGAGTAAAAGCTGCACATGGGTCATATTCACGCTCACATCTCTCCCCCATAAATTCCTGGGTACAATTACATACATAGCCATCAATTCTATCTTCGCATGTGCCTCCATTTAAGCAGGGTGATGATGCACATTCATCGATGCTAACTTCACACATTTTACCTAAGAGGACCAATAGAAGATATTTAGGCATGAATTTTATGTTGCATTTTTTCAAAATGGGTTTTTTAAAACAATTACTTTTCACTTTCAATCAAGTTGAAAAATGATTCATTCAAGCTTACTCATAGTTATTTCTTGCTTAGTTAAAGATTTTTATGAAATTTATGCAAATGTATTGTTGCCTTTAAAGCAATACTGGCAAGTGTGTAATTTTCTCTCATTATCCACAACTATTGCTGTAGCCATGAGGCTATGCAATTTTAAATAAAAAAATAGTCATTAAGGTCAACAGTTACTGTAATTTCATAGACAACCAAGCACAAACTATATTTTTTTTTAATTTGATCATTTTCTTAATTAATTCCACTTCATAGTATAAGAGATAAAAATGTATTACATTTGAATATGAGGGTTGGGGAAAAAATGAATTTTCTCTTGAAGTATTGGCTACAACTAAAACACATAAATCTGAAGCATGCAACTATGTTTCTATTGACATGAATATTTTAGCCAAGTTGGAAAATTAGATATAATTAAATATCACCATCCGTATTTTTATTTAAAATGAAAAGCATAAATGAGACATTGTGCAGCAATGTTAGTAGCACCAAAACTCCACAAACCCTCACCTGTTAATTACTCATAGTGATTACATAAAATTATGAAATGCAAGATCAAGCATGCACAAAGTACATAGAGTAGAATTAAAGTATGACAGCCATGCTACAAACTCCAAGAAAATAAATTCTCAGGAAGAAGGGAGGGGGAATAAAAGCAACACTAAAAAGAAAAATGATAAATTAAATCACAGAACATCGAAACTTGGTTTTATGACCAATCACTTTATTATTTATGTACAAACAAGAATTCTTTCACCAATATTGTTATTATGCATAATAGTTAGGTACAATTTCTTTTCCTATTTGACATTTAAGGTTAAAAGTTAAATTATCATTTGGAACAAATTATTAAAAGAGCAATGCAATTTCTGAAAAGAAAATCTCTTAGTAAAATAAACACATATAATATAACACTGTAGGTATTTACAATATTTTATACATTATGATATCATATGACTGTGAAATATGTACTAGGCAACATGCATATAATATAAATCACAATTATTTGGTCAATGACCACTGGTTAACCTTACACCAAAATATTAGCCAATGTCTCATTTCTTGTTGATTCTTAAATCTGTAATTTTTCAATAAAAAATCATTTGGCAGCTTCATCAAGCGGCAAAGCATTAAAGGACCAAATACTAAATAATCTATTCAGAAGAATTAACATGTTGGGAAAATAATATAATATTTCAAGATAATGTTTATTTTCTATACATATTACAACAAAAGCAATGAAGTTGCCAAGTTAGAGCTTAATCCCTAAACCACACCTTGTTAAGAATCCTTCACAAGCTGTTCAATCCGAAATGTAAAAAAATTCATAGAGATATGCAATTTGGAACCATGATTAGTTACCATACCTGTAAACCCTGGAAGGCAGGAACATGAAAAGGAGTTTATAGAATCTGTACACGAAGCACCATTCCTGCATGGGTCTGATTGGCATTCATTCACATCAAGGTCACAGTTTGAGCCAATCCAACCTGGCTCACAAGTACAGTAGTATCCTCCACTCTATTAATAATTATGTGAAAAAGTTATACCAGTTAAAATATTGGGCATGGATACCTCTACTATATAATAATGACAGATCTGGATATTGAGCACTGGGAATATTACTGATACGAAAACATTTTTAACAACACAAATTTCATGAACAATAGAGTGAACAAGTAAAAAGTTTACTTGAGAGTTCAATTAATGACTGAAAGTAAAGCCCTAATGAGTTTCAAAGGTGAATGATATTTAAAAATATTTTCTGCACATAGATAAACCACCTTTTTGAACTTTGCCATTTGAAACTATGTCATAAAATTGCAGATCAATAAAAATCCATGAAGTTCATGTCCTATTTTTCTATCCATAATAATAAATATAAATTCATAAGCATGGCTCTTAGTCAAATGCACCCAACAGATTTTTTTTCTGATTTCCTTAAGGGATCTTAATGAAATGCAACTTTCCTTTTAGTTCTCATATTCTGGCTCCTGAAGCAGCTTAGAAGATATTGAAGTCTTGAAGTACTATTTGGTATTTGAATATCCCAGATCTTTATATGAGTGGATTACCCACCATTTCAAATAATAAGAAAACTGTACACATTGAAGTGTCTCTCTGCATCATGAAAATTTAGGCCCTATTATGACAGAGAGACTTTGCTCATAGAAGAAATAGATAATTATTGGCCTCTTAGTTCAAATAGTTCAGTAGGAGTACAACAGAATTTATTCCTAATGTAATAGATAATAAAAACTATAATTTTCATACTAGAATATTCTCATACTTAGAGGAAATAAAAAAATTGTGAGCAAGAGCTGAGTGTTTTATGGACATTTGAATCGGGTGATTCATTTTTTATATAACCTCAAACATTGCTGTATTTCTCATGATATTTTGGTACAATTAAATGTAGCATCAGTTCAGTCTTGTGCCCTCACATAGTCCATATTTGCTGGCCCAAATGGCGTCAGGGTAACACCCTAGACTGCCAACTCAGAGGTTATAAGTTTAATTCCTGCCTAGGTGGGTTTTCCTCCACATAGGGCTTGGGAGTTTTTAATTGTCTTTATTGCATGTATGTATAGGGGTTAGGTGGAAGAAGGTAATAATATGTCTCAATTTCACCCCTCAAAAAGTCATTAAATAATGAAACAAAATATTAATGATGATTTCCTTCGCACCATTTCATTCTCACTTAGTTCATTAAGGGGGATCAGGATGGTGCAGTGGCTAATGTACAGGATTCCCACTAAGAGGGCCCGGGTTCAAATCCTGGAGAGAACAAATATTTTTCAGTAGTCTCCCGATCCCTACTAGAGGTGCCTTGTGGAGAGCACTTTGAGTGAGTACAAGGTCCATCAGTTGGGACGTTAAACTACCGACCCCTTGGTGCCTTTCGACAAGAGTACTATAATGCTAATGCTGGGTTTCTCTCCACCCTTCATTTCCCATCCATCCCTAATGGCAGGCAAATGACCTTAGCTGTCATTTGCAGCCCATTAAAACTATTACAACTTAATTCATTAAGAATCAATACATTCCCATGAAAACTCTCAGTATGCATTCATAACAGAAAGTGAAACTGCAGCCCCTCAGATAGTTCACTTTATTTTTGGTGCCCAAAAGACTCCTAGTATCAACATTAAATTAGTCTTTTGAGCCAAAAAATAATCAAATGAAAAAGTAAACACCGAATGTCTTTATGAATATAAAGCAAAATTCTAGCAAGATATACAAAAAGTATTTAAAATTCTTGGTCAAACTGGGCCAAGTAGGCCCAAATTAGATCAATCAAAGCAAGAAGTATCACTATGAGGCAGTCAAGTCACTCAGTTGAAGTCATTCAAACTCACACAATGATTGAATACAGACATTAAAGGGTGGAGATGCATGCATGACCAGTCAAGGGGCATGCAGCTAAGAAAAGCAGCCCAGAGATGTTGTGCTCTGACCCTTTCTCCTCTTCAATCAGGATGGTCCCATCTCACACTTTCGATTTATCCTTGATGCCTTCCCTTATGTGTGCCATATATCATCACCCCCACTTTTTCTTCCCTATATTTAGGGACACTCTGTCAGTTAACTCTTATCATAAATTATCAATTTTGGATCAATATTTTCAGAAGTAAACAAGACTTCCTTCTACAAGCTTCAAAATATATTTTCTTGAAGCTACTGATTAATTTAAAGAGGCTAAAAATAGTCACAAATTAAATATTTAACTCAGACAGTCACAGTGGTACGTAGGCAAATGATAATTGTGGTAGCAGATGAATGTTCAATTGGATCTTCTGTCCGAAAAAAACTTGATGAACTAGGTACAATTCAGGAAATTCGTATGAAAGCAACTCACTCTCTAGATACCTGTAGTGATTATCACACATAAGTTAGGAGCTATCAGGGTGATGTCAGATTTCCTCTAAACCCTACCGCCTCTCATGCCAACTTTGTTAAAACCTATTTTGGATTCAATATGACATAAGGAGAGCCGATTGTGCAAGACATTGCTTAGCTAAGAAATCATAAAATAGTTAACAGCCCAGAGGTTGCTTAATGGGCGAGGGTGGAGTTAACCAAGGCCAATGGTATGAAAAATTCAAACATCAGGACTAGCTCCTTTCCCAGTGTCACCTAAGTTTTCCCAGGAAGTTCTGGTAACTAAAAAATCACTACCACTTTACTATGATAATAAATGTATTCATTCCCAAAAGCTCGGTATTGGTTGCGGTCTATCTCCACACCGATTATTTCAGTCATTTAGTCACTGAAAGCAGAGTGCCTTTGATTTGAAAATATTCATAGCATTAAAAATGGAAACTATGGGTAAGCAAAGTTCAAAAAGGTAGTGCAATGAGTTTTAATTGCACATATGTCAGAGTAAAAATGAGTCTTTTAAGCATCAAAAGTTATATTGCATCTATAACTAATATGACTTGAGATAACAATGGAAGGTAACAAAATGGAAAACTTTGTTCAGGCATCCTTTTGTGTTCTTTGATGCTTTGCCAAAATTTCAATCAGAATTCACTACTAACTGAAATTTGGCTGCTGGAAGGGTAAAAGTTAATACTTAAATATAAAAATTAAAAAGATATTTCCGGGAAGCTTACATAATCTTTGCAGGATGTATAATGAAGACATGGATTGGCTGCACAACGAACAAGAGCCTCACAAGTTCTTCCAGTGAAGTGCTCAGGACAGACACAAGTATCTCCCAGACATGTGCCCCCATTTTCACACCCTCTTCCTAATGAACCACATCTTCCTGAACCAGCATTCTGTTGATGCAGCTGTCCAACAGATGATGACACTACACCATTTGCTGAGCGACTGGCAGATGAAGGTCGAATGTTTCCTAGTCCAGTTGACCTAATACCTGCTATCTTATGCCCACAGTCTGCTCCTGTTATTTCATATTAATTTTGGTAAAGATATTGACGCAAAAGTGCTTGCTGAAGAATTTACATGGAAGGACTTGAGGGGAAAGTTACAAAGAGGGAAATTTAATATTTTCCAGGAAGCTTTATAAAACCTTTCACACAGAAAATTACCTTCAACTTTCTTCTGAATAATATGTAATTCATCATAAAACACCAAAACAATCTTTATTCTACAGTAATCAATAATGATAGTGCTAAAAATTAAAGTCAACAAATCAATTGTATCAGGAAAATGTAACTATGGCTGATGAGTTTAAGGGATGACAAAATCACCACAACTTTTCTATGCATGTCTCCTAAGAAGGACAATCACAAAACAACAGCACAGCACACAACAAACAGAGAGGACATATTCACAGAGAAATAAGAAGAGCATTTAAGGCATGCACAGTAAAATTTCACTCACAAGCTCCAAAGATGAGAAAAGTGACATATAATTTACAACCTATGGATGGGATTGTTAGATTATAAATACAATAATAACTACAAATGTGCAGAACTCAACTAAAAGTGAGCAGAGAAGTTTTACATAGTTGATGGGAACACGAAGATTTTACCTGTAAATCCAGGAGGGCAAACACAAATTTGGGCTCCATCAGAATCTGGTGGCGATCCAGGATAGGTATAGCATGTGCCACCATTGAGGCATGGAGTTGTAGAGCAATGAACCCCTTCAGTACAGTTTGGAGGGATACCTATAAATTGGAATTTCAAGAAATGAAAGATATTCATGACTTTTATTTATTATTAAATGGTTACCATATCATAACAAGATACATATGTCAAAACTATTCAAAACACAAAACAGAGTACCTGTATACATATTTATAAACATTTTATTTGAATACCTAGTCAATAGTGCCAGTCTCAAGAAATTCATTGACAGAGTAAAGAGACTTGGTTGATAGCCAAGAATGCAGTTTGGTTTTGAATGTTGAAATATTGGTACCATAGGCAGTAGCTGGTAGTTTATTAAAAAATATGATTCACCTGAATTTCACTGAGTCTTGGGTGTCAGTTAAATTAGAATATTATGCATTCAGCTTACGTCTGCTTCTTGTTTCATAATTATGTATATTGAATATTGTAAATAGATTATTAATGTTTTATGTTACATCACATAAGGTAACATAAATATATAAAATCTAAGGGACATTTCAAATCAACAACTAAATGAATAAGCAACCAATCTCACACTCCCACCCAACAGGTCAACTTGATGAGTGGATTATAAGCTTCAGGTTTGGACTGAACTGAGTTCCTCTTTAACTTTGGTTGAACTCCGGATAATTCAGTGCTGATTGTAAGGATTGCATATTTTTTTAGTTAATTGGAAAGCTGTCTTTGATAATTTTCTTATTTGGGAATTGTTCTCAAGTGAGAGAAGGGGGAGACACTGATGAAAGGTAATGTAATTTACATGATCAAAATTCCTAGAGCATCCAAGGATGAATTTCACATTCATTGTTTAAAGATACATGGAATGCCACATTTATATTACCTGAGTGCAGCTCCTCTCTGCACCATGGTGAAGTAAAAGAACACAGAGAAGTTTAGAAACATGGTGGATGGTGAAGACAAGGTGAGCTTCTTCAATAGTTCAAGAAGTCACGCTAATGACAGTTATATTTTATTTGTTGTTGATGCCTCCCTATCTGCATAGATGCACATATTATGAAAACAATTGTCAAAGTTGGCCTTTACATAGCAAAGAATAACATTGTGAAATCATGGACATTGGAGATTGTCTCAAGTTTTTCAAAAGTGTAACTTCAGATAAACAGTCTAACTTTGATTCTTGCTACTGACACAGAGTGCTTGTGTAATTTCTCTTTAATCCTGACTGTAAATACCTTTAATCCTGACCTTCCACCAAATTTCATATTGTAATTCTAAGTACTGTATTGTAAATTTGTAAATTAATTTATGTTGCCACTGTACATTTGACAAACAAACTTTCTGGCCAACCGCACCTCAAAATCACTGTCAAACCAGATGCTATTTGCCTCTTATAGGCCACTAGCCTCTCTCTTTTCATCCTCATGGTGATTAGACACAAAAGTTAAACTTAATCATCCAAAGGAAAAATCTCACAGCATAAACCGCAGAAACCCACAATAGAAAACACCTTACCTAAGTATCCAGGCATGCAGACACATTGATATGAGCCCACTCCATCCAAGCACATACTGTTAGGGTATGGACAGTGAGGTGTCTGGCCTAGGGGAACCTCACATTCATCAATCTCTATTTCACAAGTCAAACCTCTATAACCATTCAAGCAATGGCACTCAAAACCTCCGACTAAATCCAAACAGAATCCAGCATTTTGGCATGGATGAGAGCTGCATTCTTTAAGATTCTGTAGAAAAATAATTCACAATGCATAAATTTGATAAACTTCATTCTACATGAATTGATATGAATATAAAAAATATCAGCATTATCTGAAGATTAATAATTAAATGAGATTCGTAATTAAATTGATGATATGACTATTTTTTTAAGTTAAAATTTTCCACAAAATTACTGTTTATGTACAAGAGGTTTAATGGATTTTGGAGTGTTCCATCTGTGATTTAAAGCCCTAATTATAAATTAAATTTTGAAAAAAATTAAGACAATAAATTTACCAGTTCACAATTCTGGCCACCATATCCTGGATTGCACTGGCATGTATAACTTCCATAGTTATCAAAACATAGTCCTCTGTGTTGACAAGGATTTTCTTCACATTCATTTATGTTGATCTCACAGTTTACTCCTTGATACCTGTAAAGGTAAATAGACAAATAAATCATTAGAAATAAAATATAAATACAAATAAGGAATTATTAATGCCTATTGTCTTAAACAAATTTGGTTTAGGCAGTATCTAACATAAGGGATCTGCACATCAAACCTTTGAATTAATAATAATATTTCTATGGGGACATAAAGAGTCTGAATGAGAATCTATAGACAAAAAGTCTGAAGTCTATGAATCAAATTTTGGCAAAATCAAAATTTTTCAGCAGTTGAGAAAATGATGAATTTATTCTATGTATATGCCTGTCATGTGTGAACTTCAGGCATTTTCTAGGTAAAAAAAAACCACAAACACAGTAACCAACCCAAAGGTCGGTTTGGTAGGTGATGGTCGAGTTAACCCAGTACTAAGCCCTATACAGTGCGTGAAATTCACACATCAGGGTAGGGGGAACAGGGCCTTTCCCTATGCTGGTTATGGTTTCCCAGGAAGATTGGGTACCCGAAAAATCACATGGCTTGGGTGAAGCTGCAGGAGCCCAGAGAGGCTTGCGTGGGAATCGAACCCGAGACCCTCCGGTCAGTAGTCAAATGCTCTACCCCTGGACTACTCTGACTTGCAATTTCTAGATAGTATGCAATATTTGGAAGAAACTATTGAGTCTTGAAAAGGAATACCTACAGGACTGTTACCAAAGGCGCAGAAATATATGGAGAGCAATGGAAAATCATTTTTTTGACATTTAGTTAATGTGTTCCAGACATAGTAACCATGGATAATTCATTTACTATTGCATCTGTGACAAATGCTTTCATCATTGGGTGCATGTTGTGTCAAAATTAAGCAATGCTGAAAAGAGCTTTAAAAAGTTGACTCAAACCAGATCACCTTGCCCATCCACCAGGCTCATCACAGGCATCCCCTTGTGATGGCATTGGAAATTTTCCTCATTGAATATTTTACTCGGGAACATGCCAAATCTCTTACATTTAAACAATAATTTAAGAATATTAATTTTACAATGCTCTTCAGTGGTGTTATCTATCATTTTTATTTTGAAACATGAAATAAAACAAGCATGAATTCTATGTAGAATTCACTTTCCAAAATCAGAGTAGTTGTATGCATGAGTTTTTGATGTTCCAACAAATAAGTTCAGTTTGCAGCACAAAATTGCACATATAAAAATCAATATATTATGAATCAACATTAATTTCTAAGGGAGGTTTCAAACCTATGATCAAATTTCTACCCAGCGAGTGCATAGCCCACCAAGCTGCTTCCATCAAGGGTGGAAATATGAGGAAATTTTTCAACATTTCCCAGCATTTATTGAGCAGTCTGGCACATGTTTCAATGTTTAAATTTCATATTCAAATTGTTGAAAACAGCACATACACAAGTGATCATTATTGTACAATTTTAACTTTTTTGAACACTTTTACACCACACATCATCATGCCTTAATTAATAATGAGATATAAAATATTAACCAATTCAAACATTACTTAGTAATTAATACCTTTCACTACTGTGTATACACATTTTCCAATCTTCTCCTGCCTTCCAAATATTTAGAACGGAGGTTGCAGAAATATAATGGGTTATGCATGATGAAATGTTTACATTCCTCCGAAGGGCCAGGATTTATGCCGATAGCTACTGATGTTCATTCACACTCATCATTTCCCAGAACCACTTATATTTTTGCTCCTTTCTATGCCTAAGTACTCTTTCCACCACATCATGGCAGCAGAGTACAGAGTGTTAGTAAAATTTCATAAATAAATGCACCAATACTAGGGACATTACCTGCCCTTTTGTAACACATTAACTTCCTAACTACCAGCACAAAACTTTATTACCTACATAATACATTTAAGAAATGTGAATAATATAAGCAACACATTAGCCTTTTTCCTACCTTTATAATAGTTCGCAATGCCATGAAATACTTTTTCAATCACCAACTAGTCATTTGATGAGTACAGACATTTGGCTTGGATGAATTCTTATTTTCAACCCAAAGCTTTATATTCCCTAATGATTTTTGTGCCACTGCATACAGATATGAAACACGTTCTTAAAGTATAAAACATTGCTATTGTGCCACAATTTTTATTTTATTTGATAAAGCACAAGAAAAGGACCACCAAAACTCAAAGCAACTCAAATAATGGTAACCCAACAGACTATTCCCAACATTAATCACTAACACTAAGTGCATCTTGGGTGTACTTAGATGGGAGGATTGGATCAAATATATGAATCCTGGACTTATTCCTACATTTAATTGTAAACACAATTATGCTATGGTGCAACTTACCCAGTTCGAGCACATTGGCATGTGTAGGAATTGGCTCCATCTTTACAAATTCCACCATGCTGACAAGGTGATGATGCACACTCATCAATATTGATTGAACAGTCCAAGCCAGTAAAGCCTGAGGAGAAATTGTTTTATTGGCATCACATCTTTTTTAATCCCTAACAATACTATATTTAAAAGATTTTCCAAGTAAAATAACACATTATAATTTCTGAAGAATATATAAATATAAAAATTCTGATTTGAGATTTTGAAGCATTGTATCAATTAATTGAAACATAAATTTATTATGACTTTTTCAAATTGAGTAAGTTCAGTGTTCAGCAAGCAATATACAGATAAACAAAAGGACAAATTTATACTTATGAAAAAAAATCTTTATTAATAACCAGGTTAATGTAATATTTTTTATGAGCATATCCATCCAAGCCCAAGGAAGAATGGAGGTGAGTCATAAAAGGAAAGAGTCAATAAGAACTGTGAACTATTCAAGTGAAAAAATGAATTGATGGTAGGAAGGCAGATAAATAGGAACTGCGTCCAATTGTCTTCTTTATATTATGGCATTCCTGTTTGCATGGGTTTTAGGATTAAAAAGAATGGAAAAGATAGGTACAAAACCATATGAATATAAAGCTAATAATGAGTATGGGAGATATATTTTAAAAGGATATGGTAGACTGAATGAGTACTCCTTAAGCTACCGATACCTACCAGATAAAATGTACATTATTTAACCACCTGAAATATCTTCTATAAAGGAACAAATAATGGCAATGGACAGGAGTTAGCTCTTTTATGAATCTGCAGTAGTTGCATAAATGGGTGGATTTGAGACACTAGACACAGCAGGTGTCACAGGTTTGAGAAACTATATAAAAACCAATAAGGAGCTTACATATAGAAATCAATGAAACATAAGGACTTATCAGAAAAATTAGTCATAATTTTAAATAACTATTCGAATGGAGGAAATTATTAGAAATATGAAAACTGGGAATGTGGCTCATATGTTATATTACTCATACCTGGAGGCCATAAGCTTAATTGCAAGGTAGTTTTTCAAAATTAATGAAATGCCCCACAGTATTTTTTTTCAATTCACTATGAGAGGTGCTACATTAATAAATCAAAAAATACAAATGAATTAGCTGAATATCCAGCAAACTACTCTCTGCATAATTCTTATGTTACATTTATACATGCACACAAACATACACCATCACACATAAAAAAATTACCCACATGAATGGGTGGTGGGCTTATTTTATTATTTTCCTCAAAGCCAAAAGAAAAAAATATGAGAAGTATTAATAAAATAATGAATCTCATGGAAAAAATTCAGAATTACATACCAGGAGGACATATGCATTCATATTGATTGCCATTTTGTGACACATGGCATGTTCCATTGTTATGGCATGGGTTGTTATCACAGAGATGAGGACTCACTTCTGTTTCACAATGTTGTCCTGAAAATTATAGAAAAATGGAACATTAGGATCTTACAAAAGAAATGTAAACGGATAAATATTAATGAGCTACACAATACTTGCCTAGGAATATGTTGGCACATACAGATACTGATATAATTAAAAAGTACACAAATACAGGAAAGACTCCCAATAAAAATACTGTCCACATTAGGCTAAGTCCAGCAGAAAATCACCAGTCCACGATCGAATGTATGGACTGTTTCACACTCTTTTGTACAGATAGCATCCTAAACCCAATAGTAGTAACTCATAGAATGAGGAGATTCAGAGAAACAGAGTTGGGACTATAAGGAGAACAATTCCTCTCTTGAAAATCTCACACAAGAGGAACTAGACATAATCTTAGGCATGCTCTTTGTATCAGCAGACATATGGAGTAATCACTTATATGTAAACAATTATTTGGACTATTCTTTACATGGAAATCAGTTCTGAGATATATTTTTAGATTGCAGGCTCAATTGTCAAGTAAACTGCTAACATTTTTATTCAAAAAATCTCAGAACATAACATTTTGCTTCCAATAAATTAGCAACAATCTCAAATACATGGAATATACTTATTGATAATTGCAAGAATAATTATAAGCTTAGCACATGCCAACACCCTTATCCAAGATACAGTACATGTAGACTACAGTAGCACTGACTGAAGTTGGCAAGAGAAAAGAATATTAACAATAATATTACTTCACTCATTCAGTTTTTATGAATCAGAGGCTGGTCATGTTCCTTTAACTATCTAATTTTAATTAACTAATATCTGGAAATACTGGCCAATGCAATTTTGTCTGAGACAAACTAGGAAGATAATTTTATTTAATAAAATCTGCACTGCATGCTCTGCATACATATCCACAAAAATATCTCAATGCTAATCATAGGGCACTATTTGAAAAAGTGCAAAAAGCTCAAAATATTTCTTAAAAGACTAGTGTTTGTAAAATCTCTTTTCTCTCCAGGGGAAAGTAGTCACATAAAGTCTCAGAAGCTCAAAGTTGACAATGTAGCAATAATATTTTACAATAATGAATTTTTACTGATGTCCATAAAAACTTCTATTATTCATATTCTCCCAGACAGGCATATACACATATAAAATGTTTACTAGTTGCTCATAGCCCCTAAAATAAGGCTTCCAATTAAAATTCAACGCCAATTTTTGTCAATAATGCAATCAATTCTCAAATCACAAGTATGGAGAGAGTAATAATTGTAATCATGCAATAAATATATTAGGAACACATTATTATGAAGCTCACTAACCTGTATATCTGGGTTCACAGGTACAAGTATAGTTTCCCATTGGGTCTTCTTGGCAGATGCCATTATTTTTGCATGGTCTAAATCCTTCCCGCTCACAGGGTGATCCTGCAAATGGATGGAAAGGAATAAGAATACATAAGTCATGCAAAAATCCTCAATCATCTCCAAAATCAAATAAAAACTCTAAAAAATGTTAAACAGCAATGAAAACAATCTATTAAACTAGTCAAATTTGTGACATTTCATGAAATTGTAATAAATACAAGACTGAGTCAACTATGCACTGCTCTATATGAAGAGATGAATTACTCTCTTCAAATCTTTCAGTGGAATTACTGTGATAACCACATCTGTCAATATGTGATTTTTTTCAGACCCAGCCAGCAATGTTTTATTCAAAAGGAAACAGCTCTCAGACTGTACAAAAGGCATTTTAAAAATTACATATTTTTTTATCCTAAAAATATTTGCCTATCATTTAAGTCTGATGTTTTACAATGACTATGTTAAGGATGAGTCAGTGTTACCTGATGGTTTTACATCAGGTAACACGGACTCACCCTATATTTGGGAGGTTTGGTGCAATGTGCTTTGGCTTTGTCTAGCAACTTTAAACAATATTCTATTAAAGGGATAATTGGAAAATATGGAAATAACAATAATTATTGTAATTACATACCCATGTCAATCTCACAATTGTTCCCTGAGTACCTTGCAGCACAGCGACATTCGTAGCGGTCAGGACGGGATATGCAGATTCCATGGCGCATGCAAGGCTCATGGAAGCAGTAATCAATTACTTCACCTGCAAAAGCATAATTCATTCAGCTTTGAGCAAAAATAAATTACAAAGCAGCAAATATGGTGCTTCATCATATTTTGGAACTAAGAATATATAAAGTTTCTAAGTATGCCTAATAAAAATACAAAAGCCTAACTTTTATATTAGCTCTTCTAAGAAGCCACTAAGACTTTAGCAGTCATAACATCTAAGTGCAAGATTATACTATAATATTAAAAACTACTTCCGATTACTGGAAGTAAAAAGTTTTTCTTGTAGAAGTTACATTTTTAAGGTGCTCCACAAGCTGAGATTATGCTGAACCTTAGCTTATCCAAGGGAAATCAAGTGTCTGGAAACAATCATTCATGCTAATATCAACCTCAGGCTTCAAATTATCATAAAAATGCATTACAAAATGTGCAAACTCAGTCAGCTTTAAAGAAACACATGTAAATATAAAAAGAGACGTTTCAGGCGTGATATGGTGGAATATCATAATTAATAAAAATTGGCAATTTTCCACAAATAAAATTTTAATACCACCGGTTTCGATGTAACTACATCATCTTCTGGTGTAGAAGATCAGAAGATGATGTAGTTACATCGAAACCGGTGGTATTAAAAATTTATTTGTGGAAAATTGCCAATTTTCATTAAACATGTAGAAATGATAACATTTTTTATGAAATTGAACTCCCATGATAAAATGCTCAAATTGATTTCATTCCTCGAGTTAGAAATCATCAGTGCAATGAACTTTATGGTTTAAGGCTTCACTCATGAAAGTTGAAAAAATCAAAGCATTGGAAGGAAAGGAGTACTTTTTCACAGAATTGTTATTAGTACAATGCATATCACAGTGAAAAATGCTGTGCCTCCATAAATTCTGTGGAAAAGTAAATTGTTCTTTCTGATATTATGGAGTCTGGTTCAATGGCTCACGAGTCCTATTCACTACTCTTATTCAAGAGTCTGCTCAACAATAAAAAATGCATATCATTGATAAAAAATGAACTGTGGTAATTTTGTCTTTGAAATATTTTATATTCAAACAAAAGTATTCAAAGGCACAGGAAATATCACAGCTATTGCTTTGGCACCATCTCCTGCCTTCTACCCATCTCTCTTACTAACTTCCTGATTATTGTTCTGTAGCTTCCTTTGTCACTGTGAGCTTCAAATTCATTTCTATGAAGGGTTAATTAAGAGAACTGAAATGAATATTTATCATCAACAGGAATTGATGGAGGAATTAAGGGATATGAGTAAATTAGAAATAAAACCAATCTAAGTTTTACTAAGTAGAAACAAACCCAATAATTGAAATAAGCTCCACAACCACAGACCATAAGCATTAACTGAGAAATGAATCAATAGAGATGCAATGGAGAAAGAAAGATGCTACTAACTGATATAGCTTTAATTACTTTATATATAAAGGTTTTGATTTTTTGCTGAATTTTGATCCAGCAACAGTTGCTCATAGCTTACAAATAAACAGAATAGTCTTAAATTTTTTAAACTAAACTTGCAACTATCTAAATTACTATTTACATGAATTGGCATGTAGAGGGCAAGGTCCCCACTGCACATGATGTGACTGGACACTACTTGAATTTAGCACTATTCCAGGTCCTTCCAAGATACATCCTCGAAACCCTTTGCCGATCAACACTGCACCTTGCTCTATTGAGTTACCCAATGAAGAGCCAAGAACAAGAAATTCAGGATTTCTGCTGGCATTAGCTACCAGTAAAGATTCTTTACGTCCTGGACCACCACTTGGCCCACCTGAAAGCATTAAAAATATACAAAAATTAGTGCTCTATTTTTTTAACGATGCTTCAAATTCATCTAGTGTTTAGAAATATTGGTTAAAAGTTACTAAATTAATTTTTAATTTTCCTTATTTGCAATTTTCATGAGACAAGACATTGTAGAGGAAATTATATGAAATATAATGGTGCATAACTAGGGCAGTCAGAATCTCCAATATTTCTACAGCTGAAAAAATTTGGTGGTCGCAATAAGGGCTCTATATGGACAATAATGACTCTAATATAAGAGGCCTAAAAATACTATTTGGTGGTATAAGAAAATTGGTGTACTGGCCATATATGCTCCTCTAGTAAATGTTAAAAACCTTTTGTGAGAGCCAAAAATGAAGGTTTTTTGAGATTAGATAACAAAGAGGAATTACATCACAATATGCTCAGGAGATTTGATAACATAATCCACAAAAGTCCAACAAGTATTCCAATCTTTCCGTCATCTTACCTCCGCCTACACCAGTGACAGATAGGACAAGCTCCCCAAGCCGCTGCACCAACTCAACCGTGTGCCATGCGTTGTCCAGCAGATATGCGGATATCATCACCTCTTGCCTCCTAAGACCACCATTGGCTGGACTACCCGATGGGAGAGGTCTGGTGACAGTGACCACTAGAGCTAGGCCTTCAGGCCCAACAGATAGGGTCAACACAATGCCATTTGTTGACCGCTGTGAGAAGAGTTCACCTGAGTGAATAGGAGAGAGATCAAATAAATATAGATGAATAAACTAAAACAGTTCATAGATGCCTCAAGAGGAATGAAAATTTGACCTCTCCCATTGAGGAAGCATCTCCATCTTCCATACCAAGTTAATTAATCAATGTGGACAAATTTTTTTAGAAGACTCCTCGGAAATAACAAATTCACAGGAAAAAAATAACATTTTTTTGACAAGTTTGATATGAAATGTTGAGGAAATACTGAAACCAAAGGAGTATTGTTCATTTCAAACTGCTTTTGTACAGTATGTGCCCCCAAAGAAATTGAATAAAAAATGTTTGGCTCATGTAATCTCAGAATTATACAAATAAAACATATGCTTCATTCAAAGTTTTTTTTACCACAATTTATGATTCTTATTAACTACCTCTTCTAATTTACCAAATACCATATTTTGTGAAAATCTTCAAATTTATCTCCTAGTTATTCTTAAATTATAGTGAATGCTTTACATTTTCATTAACAAGGTAATTCCCATTAAAAGACAACATTAATAACAAATCCTGATCTGTTGGAAAAGTATTAATGTGATAAATAACAAATTAGGTACTTTCTTTCTCATTATGAATGAAGCCAATTAGTTAATGGTGCATATAATCAATTTTAATGTAGCAGGTCAGTAAGGCACACAACATTGAATAAATCTCTGTTTGCTGAATTATGGATAGTGTTTAAGGCAAGTGAAATTGAATAGTTACAGCTCAAAATAAACCTCAGACTTTTCCAAGCTTTCATGGCAAGATTACAGTGGAAACAAGTGAGTGAAACAAGTGAGATCTCTAATTAGTAATAATTTATCAATAGCATCTATATCATGCAGTGGATGTAGAATAGGTTGCTGGCTTGGGTTTTGTTTGGAGTTACAAAATATTTATTTATTTGATAGTTGTGTCCATCCAAAAACCTACCTTAACCGGTAGATTACCTAATAATAATTATGCAGTGGTCACTGCACTGGGTATTATGAAGCAATTACTGTTAGCATGTCATCATTAATGTATTTTTTGAGGATTTAATTTTTGAAATTCCAGAAAATCAAAGTAAAGCCCTGGTTTCATGTCTCATTAAAGCGAAGATTAATCTTTGTCCCATGATAAAGTCAAGCATCAGTTATACAGACTAGGCCAATCCACGGTGACCATTAAAGTGCTCATTAACTTAAAGACAAAGCTATTATGGCTATCATGTTCAACAGCAAGCACTTTGAATTGCTAATAAAATCAGATGTCACTAAGCTGCACACAGTAACAAATGGCTGGATTGAGTTGGACATTAAAAAACCCAGCTTAATGTTCAAACCTATGTCTCACTAGAAAACGTTATTTAAAAATTAATTTCCTTATATAATGAGGGATATTTCTCTTCAGCAAAGTCAAAGATGTTTTAGTGAATCATGATCCATTGCCAAATATTTACCTATATTTGCCTTTGTACGAGTCAATTGCAAAAAGAAAGGAGGCAATCTAGATACTTTTTGTGTAAAAAATTAAAAAAATGCTTCTACTTGGAAAATGTTCACCATGGGGAATGCTCCTAAGGAATGAGACCCCAGAGGATCCAGAGTTTGATTCCCAGGGACACCTCTCAGGAGATCCTCAGCTTCATCCAGGCATGCATGATTTTTGAGAACCAAAACTTTCTTGGAAATCACAGGCTGCATGGAAAAGGAACTGGCCCCCATACTCTGACGCGAACGTTTTAGACGCCGTTTAGGTCTTTGTATAGTGCCAGCTTAATTCTCACCAAGCAAAACAATCTTCAGATTGATTGCCATGTGTATTTCCTGACATTTTTTCAGTGACAAATGCATATCCAATGTCCGTGACATGCGCCCAGGTTCATCTCATTTCTCAATGCTCACCCTGCGTTGACAGGAACTCACCTCCTCCGCCGGTTCCCCCTCCAGCCCCGCAAGCTCTGAAGCTGAGGCCCACTTGGCCCCGGAGGGAACCATAGTTTGGCGGGATCCGAGCCCACGCCGACCCATTGAAGTAGGCCTCACGGTAAAAGTGGTTCTGCGGGACGAGGAACGGCGGTCTCAGTGGCAGTGGAGGCGACGCCTGCTGGTGTGAGGGCGACGCCTGCGGCGGCACGCCCCCTGGCGCTGGAGACGCAGAGTGCTGCTGGCCTCCACAAGGCGCTGTTCGCAGCAGCAGACAAAGGACGGCCGTGAGGGGCACCGCTGAAACGGGAGAGAAAGCTTTTAAGCCACTACATCTCACCATTTACGTGGGTACTATGATAGCTTACTACGATATTATTACCCCAGTAATCCATTAGAAGGTTGCAAGCTAATTACATATAGAAAAGGCCTGTTTGGCTCTGACAATGGCGACATTTTCCACTTGTTAGGCACTACAATTACCCCGTTGTGGGATTATGATGGATAAGGCGAGACCGCTCATAAGAAATGGAATGTCGAAATGCCAATTAGAAGTACCAGTGCGATGCATTGGTGAAATTCGTGGCGTCCGATGCTCCATTTTAAGCATTCAAATTTAGATGGAAAGAGGGTAAATATCATTATCGTAAAAAAAGTAGACATCGATTTCGTCGAGAGGACGAGTGGAAATCTACATTTCGTTACTGACGCCAAATCTAAAGATGACCTCACAAATATACCATGTGCTATGTGAATGTGATTATGCAAAATGAAGACGATTTTACTTAATTATAGGATGTTACTATTCGAAAAATAAGAAGCTCTCATTTGCTGTGGTAACCATGAGGGAAAGAAGGTCTATTATAAGGAAAATGGGCAAGGAAAAGTTTTGAAAGATGAAAAGAAAAGATCAGCTTTGATTCGGATTTGACAGTGATCATTGAAGGAGAACGCACGTAGTAGTATAGGCAAATGAATCATTTCATTGTACCGATTTCAAGCCCTGATGAGGGACTAAAAACATTAGAATTATGATCAAGGTACTCCATATAATCACTCAAAAGTTATGAGGGTGAAGTTGGATGAACATTGCTATCGTGTGATATTTCATGTATTTTCCCTGCATTTTTTCACTTCAGCAATGCACCACAGGGATTTCTTACTTTCGCGTTTCCTGCTTTGAATGACGAGATTTTTTTGCAGTAACATGCTTTAAAAATCAATATGGAACTATTTCATCTCAGTGACTATTTACATTCTGTCGACTGCCTCCGTTTTCCGGTTTTCAATAAATTTTCTCTTCGCTGTAACTCAACTGCGACTATCTAGAATTTGACAGACGAGGGCATAGCAGTGCTGCAAGCTACCTACATCCTGCACTTCGGTGGATAGGAATAAGAGTCTTATGTTCAGGAAGAGATGCATATTTTACTTTACCTAATATTCGTTGTTTTTCCTAGTTTGCACTAAAATTTCTCCGCAATTATTCACATATCAGCATTCATCACCTGATAAATTCTTTATTCAAAATAAACGCTCCATCGAATATTAAAATTAAATATTACCATTACATTTAAAAAATTCTAAACCGTCCCCTTTCCCTTGGTGAACCGGCCTACAATAAATGCCATGTAACCACATTCAATCCCCCGCGGAACCCTTATAGGTCTGAGGCAATTTTCCACAGCTCCCTGGGTTTTCAAGATATTAGCGAATGCCAATATAATGGCACACCCTGTAAGAATACTTGGACATTAGATTCCTCACAACGCACTTTATTATTCGATATAACATGAGTTCGCTATAAATTTTATAAATCTTTAACATCAATAATGGTCGCGGGTAAAGAAGAAAAAGTTTCATCAATAATTTCTGATGAGCTGAGTTTACAGAAGGTCACCAGCGAATTAATATCACTGAAATTTTCCATTGAAATGCGGTGAGTAATCGAGTGGGAATACCTTCAATCATATATGATGTTGTTGAATCAAGTAGGTGACCAATCAAAGAGCCGCTGAGCACGTCTTGTATTACGGGACCGGAGGGAAATAAACTTTACGACTTACTCCTGACATTGTGGGAAGTTAGCTCAACTATTTAAGGAACACGCGATGTAGGGCAATTGTTTTATGGCTCCATTCCCTCTCAAGGGCCACGAAAGGCATCACAGGAGATTTTTATTGTTGCGTTGGTTTTTATCACTCCGAGCGATAAAAAAAAACATCGCACTGGTTTCAAGAAGCCTTCATTCTCGTATCACCTTAACCTTTATCCGCTACTGAGAATAGAAGTTACCGCATATTATGATCGAGAGCGACCGAACTTATTCAGCGACCTAAATGCTGATTAACGAATAATTTGTTCGAAATTCTCGTGTTGAATAATCCGAAATCAGATCATGTTCGACTGTGTAATAGGAACGAAGAACGAATTAAACGCTCCAGAGAACAAGGGGTAGTCCTTCTCCGTCATATAATACACCTAAGCAGGAATAAAAATCGGATAATGATGCTCCCAGTCGATACTATACTTTAAACCAGTGACAATGATTTTAAAAAGTTTCAGCTTTAACTTTTATTTGCATTTATTTAGTTAATATACTTGAATTATAATTATCGATAATATAACGTAACCATTTTGGAACTCGACAGACCCAACAGCCAAAAAGATACTTCGACGTCGCCCAACAACTACACTATGGAAATATTATCACATTATCCATAAAAATGTTTGAATATCTGTTGAGGATTCAAGAGTAATTGCTTCTTTAATTCTGGTCACGTTAAGAAGATTCGGGTGTAAGAATTGACGTTCCATTTAGATTAAACTTACGTACACTTCCATTTTATAAAATTCATTTCCATCAACAAACTGAATAAGAAATTATGAGTAGGAAGGAATTAACTATAGTTCAAAATTACAGTGTTATGAACTATTCACTGAAGATAATGCTTTCGTACGCAACAAGCTTTAAAGATCTCCTTTTTGTGGAGTACTTTCATATATCACCGCAATTTTTAGAATTGATTGCGTTCTACACATCACTATTGCAATGTCATCCTTCCTTCTCATTTTGAAAAGGGACTTCAATGCGGAGAGGGAAGCTCGTAATAATCCATAAATTGGTGTATATTCGAGGTGATGGTCAATGGCAAATGTTAGCAAGTCTTTTTAGGAAAATGTAGGATGAAGGTAATGGAAATGCAGGAAAACATGAGGAAATATTTTCCAAAAAAAGAGGACACCTTGGGTATAAACGCACACACGTATATATTTTTCATTGCATGGAAATTTGCGGATCATAGTGGCTTCATATATTCTTAAAACCATAAAAGCCATCTTCGGGAATACTCGTAGCCGGACGTTTGGTAACCCTATCAACAGGTCACATTCTTTGCGACTCTATCAAAAATTGGACTGGGGCATTGGTTTGTGACGGGGAAGGGAAATGAGAGAGTGGGTGATATTAGCTTTAAATGTTGAAGGGTTATCGAGGAAATTGACAAGGGAGCGCAAATTTGAAATGCACCAATTCCTTTCACACTCCGCATTAGTGAAGGAGAGGAAATAGCTTTCGCCCGTAGCACTCGGAATCTCCCATTCGAAATACACGTACATCTGGCATAGTATATTTCAGCTCCAGAGAAAGAAGGAAAAATAATGCTCTGAAAATGCCTCAAATGTTTTGTAAACTGCGAACATTCGACCGGCTGTGATGTCTCATCACATGAAACTATAAAATTTTGGGGATACAAGCGAAACGTCGGCTCCTTCGAAAGCATTCGCCTCCCCAATACTCGCCTTTCATTCTTTCCCAACACTATTCGATACACTTCCATTACGAACGAGTTGTTTTCGTAGGCTACGTTACACATGAACCAGTTTCAAAATGTCTCCAATGCACCAGTAATATTCCTTCGCATGTGAAAAAACATTCACCGAATCGTTAGACGAAAAAATGTGGGCAATAATCTTCCGAAAAAAACATTAGCCACGAAGAGAGCGTGAGAGTTAGTCTACCATCATCCTTCGCCGCCTGACATATTGAACAATTATGTCGGTAAACCAATTGGGAAAAAACGAAACTAGCCTTTAGCAATATATATCGCAGAACATAAATAGTACGGCGGACAAAAAAAGATAGGGTTTATTATCAGTGTCTGATTACTTCAAGTACGCAAATAAAAAGCAGTCGTTATGGCAACTAGACGTACTTAGTCCAGCGAGGTTTAAGGAAAGAAAAACCACACAATTCCCACAGTTGCATTTTCTCACGCCACAAAAAAATAAAATAGGAGAGTTAAACATTAAAGTAGGAGGGAATAGGTGGGGAAGTTAAAATATTCGGGGAGTATTTTAGAGAGAAATTGGCATAGCAGTGAGAAAGGCAGAAGAAAAATGACATAAACAAAAGAAGCATTTACAACAAGAAGAGAAATGATGAGAGGTAAACTAAGTGAAAATGTGAAGAAAGATTAGTGAAGACCTTAATATTGAGGGTAGCGCCTAGTCTTACAGGCAAGGATGGGTATAGATTAAAGGTTTTCGAGATATGAATGTGGAGAAGAATAAAGTAAATAAATTACAGAGAAAAAGACAGATTCTTAAGTTTTGAATGCGATAGGCAAATATAGAAAGAGTCCAGATGGCATGAAGTTGCGAAGCTACTACAAATAGTGATGAAGAAATGAAGAAGGAAATGACGTAGGGCAAACATATGGAGGTTCTCAGACCAATTTGAACAACAATAGTCGTTTGGGCTCTACCAAAATCTACTTTTGAATCTTCGATGGAATACGTAATATGTATTTTATTCTTCGCCACCAATGTCCCATTGCAAGGTAACATCTTCAGGAGAGTGCCTCAAGACGTTACCTCGTAACGAAACCACGAATAATGTCAAAAATAAACTATAATTATTGAAAATTAAGTATTTTTTTCCTTAAAACTTCCAAGGTGAACACTTTTCGAGTTACGCCAGAGACGCTTCCCTATACCCGCATTAGAACTAAAACAGTTTCCCTCTATCGATCAAAGCAACTATCTCCTATAAGGTTTCGTGTGATTTCCCGTTTGTCAACATTTTGGTTTCTTGCAGAAGTAATTGAGTTTTCCATCGCTCTAGATTCTGATGTAATTTCACACGGTAGACACAATTCTACAAAAAAATTTCATGGCAGCAGTGCTCCTGACTGAAAGCGGAAATCGAACCGACGATCTATGGTTTGTTAGCTCCTATCAAAGTAAGCGACATCAAGATTGATTTCATTCCGACGGAATAGTCGTCGATACGAAGTCATAAATAATAGATTAATAAAAGAACTTAAGAGAACACATGAGAGGGCAGCGACCTTGATCACACTCCACATCTAAATTTTTCAAGGAGTGCTCCCGGAAAAAAAACCACCAAATAGCGGCCATTGTATTGTGTTTATCATGCAATTAGGTTAACATGCCTTATGAAAACAAAATATCGAAAGGAAAACAAAATTAAAGTTATTTATTTTGCACTCGAGCAAATATCAACGCAGTCAAATTTTTATCGCTGTTGATCGGCTATGCTAAACTATGTACCCACTTACTATCAAACTGCGTCTGATTAAAGTACTTCGATTTTAATAAACAATAGATTCTCTCAAAATTATCGCGACTGGATTTGCATCAGCGGCGCCGGCGTTCCGAGTGTTCGTTCCAAATAACGACGGAAACTGGCCACGTCTCCCGGAGAATTGGATGACGAGGCAATGATTGATGATGTCCATGTGCTCTTCGGTGAATAGACATTTAAAAATATACAGTATTGCCGCAGCTTGCACTACAGATTTCGATGTCTCTCTCATGTCATGTCTGTCGTGGTGCCAAAACCAACCGTCCATGTTTGTGCGTCTATCGGTGGAAGGGGAATGAAATAAAAATTGCGAGGTCACTTCAACAATGAGTGATCATATTTTTTTCATTCACATAATTCATTGTGCGGAGAACTTAATTTTATACTTCAATGCTAGGTTAATATGTAATATACGAGTGGTACACACTTAATTGATTTGACTTCAGTCTTGGGTAATCCACCGCGCACAAAAATGGCTCGTGCATTTTTTCTATTGTCAACCTTATTCGACGATATTCTTTCACAATGGCAGCAGCTGTCTTAAATGTTACTTTCGTAAGAGGATTGACTGGAGCTTCACCTTACTTTGATATTGTTTCTCCGTTTTTAACATTTAAAATCATGTTCTATCTGTAGTATAAACGGACTCTCCTAAAGCCTTCTGTAGCATTATGCTGGCTTCCGTTGACGATTTCTTCTGGCGAAAGCAGATTTTCAACGCAGCTTCGCATGTTGCCTCCATCGTTGTCGCAGGCGAGCTGAACAACCACTTGCAACGGCTGCCGCGGACGCAAAACTGTACTCGAATCAATGAAACTTACACCATATACGCATTAGACGTAAGGCTAACTACATAATATTTTTCTCTTTGAATTATGCGAATGAAACTTTCATTATCACTCATTACTGAATTAACCCTTGTGTCAACGCTCGAAAGAATCCGCGCGTGCGGGCGTGATGAATATTTTTAAGAAATGTAAACATTAAAAGGAGTGCTTATAAGACTCTTTCAAAGAGGGGGGAGGGAGGAAGGCATGCGTGCGTGTGTGTCGAGCACTCGGGGGGTCATACAAACTGGATTGACAAGAGCCTCGGACAACAAGCGGCAGCGGCGACTCGGCCGCCCAGCAAATAAACCAGGAATGCGCGAATCTCCCCGGCCACTCACTCGACGCCTCTTGAACCTAGTTCACGACCGCCGGGCCACGGAGAGGCACGTCCAGGGGAAAATTGGCCCGGTTCTCTAAGAATCCGCTGGTGGCTTCAACGATCGCTGCAATATTCTTAACCTTGGTAGAACATTGGCCAGGACACGTACGCGGGTGTGGAGAAGTTAAGTGGAGATGCCCGGAGCGAAAAACAGTGTGTATGTGGAGTATTTCTCTCATCCCTGTGCAAATTAAGGAAATATCTAGTGTACTCCCCGCATCCGAAAGGTCATAGTGCCCAACCGTCTTCTCACCGAATTTCCGCGAGTACCGTGCTTATCGAAATGGTTATGGCACAATATCATCTTTGCATAAAAATCATAAAGCGATGTCAATCGAATGGTGCACCGCAAACTAGAAATAATGTTGCATGAATTTTCTATGAAATATTATATATTTTACTTATATCTTCATTAAATTACGATAGTTCACTTGATGAAGGCACACAACGACGAAACTTAGGCCTTGCTATGCAATTAGACCTGGAACCATTTCGTTCATTAAAGTAAATCTTTGGCAAATAAAATATTACTCTTTTGTGCTTTAGTGCGAGCATTTATCCTAAATACGGGTTGACATCAGAGACGCAATGCTTATCTTTTATCATATCCGCAACCGTGATATCCTCTAAGGATTAAGTAAAGCCTCTGAGACGATACTTGGGTAAGTCGTCCTTCAATTTCTCGAAATAAGCACCAATAAAAAATCCCATGGGAATTTTTGCTTAAGGATTAGACCGTTGTATTGAAATTCATGACCTCAACGGGAAAAATGTTTATGATTCAAATAAATAAATGCCATGCCTGACCTTTGCCTAAATTACAACAGAGGATTGTTATTAAAAAATGACTCTTAAAGGACTTTAATATTTTAGAAGCAATATTTTAAACACGGTCAACAAATGAAATAATAAAATTTACGATTATATTTCCTAAAACTGCTCCGAATGTCTAAACTATTTTACCCATGTCAATGGAGTAAATATCTTACCGATGTTGTTAGATCTCTTCATCTGAGTTGATATCTGGCACTGATCGTCGTTTAGTAAAATATTAACGATTGGAAACTAAACTTGGGAAGTATCTTCGAAAAAGCAGTCGAGCGCAAATTTTTCGCCTAAAATTAGTGATATTAAGAAGTCTCATAGACATAAATGGTAAAGTGGTAAGTTATGCAAGACAGATGCATGACTTAACACAATCTTCTACGAACTTCACTTGGGAATGATTGGCGGAGTACACAGAGTGAAATTTAGGTTAACGGGATAATATGGCTCGCACGATAAAATGTATTCAATTTAGAAATAGGCGATAGTACAGACCAGCATACTATTACGCGAGCCTCTAAATTAAAATTATTTTCATGCTTCACAAACGGTTCCAAATTCCTCACCTCAAAACTACGACTAGAGATTATACAAGGCAAAATAAAACAAGGCGAACAGTTGCGTAAATTCCTTTTGCCTTGTTGAATTTTTCCTTACTTTATTCAGCATTGACATCCATACTTACATTCCCAGATTATAGCAGGAGTCCAGAGGATGAATTCTCAGAACTTCTCAATAAAATTTGTTCTCGGATCTGAATTTTAATGGACTTTCTTTTCTTTTTGGCCCTGTCATTGCTATTTCACCGCGTTGCTAGAGAGCCAAATGTACCAGTGTGCATTGCACTTCTGTACACCGAATATTTTTTTCTTTGAGCAGGCATTTCAGTGTAGTACTACCCTGCTGAAACTGCGCTGTTTACTGATTTTGCTCATATATAGTATGCCTACCCCAGATATTCCATACGAAATCTTAGGGTGACCGCGAAGGCGTAAGGCGTTTGGAGCCCCTTTGATTTTCTCTATCGACTTCCCTGAGCATTAAAAATTGTTTAAATGAATACATTTCTTTAATTCACTGTTGGAAGAAGAACACGTGAGAAGTTCATTCAAAGAACAAAAGCGATACCAACTTATCAAGTTTATCCTGGTGCCAGCGAAACATGAATGTTTTGAGAGGAGAAATAGGAATGAATGGAGCGAGCAAATATACTGGTATACGAGTATAAAAATTGGTTGCTGTGAGAAAGTAAAAATATTGGAAGAGAGTATACGTAAACCTACAATGGAAAAAACCTCTTTTTTTGTGCACTTAGTAAAAGGGGATAGGGGAGAGGATCGAGTATTTATCACATTTTCATAAAAAGCAGAAGAAAATCAATTGATGAAAAAGCAAAATAAGAACATAAACTCCTGAAATTATTAATAAAACTACTAGTACAGGACGGATGTACCCGAAAAAATATCAGAGGTGCACTTAAAATAACTTAACGATAATAAATGACGAGTATACATCCAATTATTCTAATATTAGGGCTGTTAACGGAGGCAAACGGACACCATATCAAGGTCCGGACTGTACAGTTGAACACTGTTCTACTTGAAAAGATTAACACCTTTCCATTGCTCAAAGACTGCAAAATTCTTAAAATAAAATATTGAAAATTTTAAAATAAAACTAAACTCGCAAGATTTCAGCTAACACCTTTTTTCAGATGGAAACAAAGAAGAATGCCCTTGACGGCCATTAATACGTTTTTCCTGGCGTATCACATAGGAAAGCTTTGTTTTTTTTTAAATCACCCACGAGCTTTCATCGGAAATACATGCTTTGAGGTTTCCTGAACACGTTCCGATCATTTTCCAAACGATGTGCGACTTGTGATAAGTTTTTTTGAAGGCCTGATAGTTAAATAAACACAAACCTGAGCAGCACGAATTTTTTTATCTAAACTATTCATTACGGTGGCTCTGGTCCCAGGGTCGTGTATTCTAGATATTCTGAAAATTTCAATTTTATACCTTTGAAGGGCCTTCTATTGAGTGGGATGAGTAACATATGGGCTTGCCGAGCTAAGTGTAGCATAATAATTCTTCGAAATTGACGCTTTTAACACGGCCCTTACGGAACACTCTACTACGAGCACCTACGAACTGACTTTAGATTGTTTGAGCTTTTGACCTTCTCTGAGGCCTTCTTCAGGTCAGACTGCTGACCGCTGAGGCATTCTCTAGCAGTCTTTTCTTCTTCAAAGAAACAAAATATACGACGAGTGGAGCTGAAGTAAAGTTAAACCCTTTGAATACCATACTATGACAATCAAAAAATAATAACCAACGTCATCTACCATCGGTAGGGTAAACGTGCAAACACGCAACACACAAAAAATGCATTATTTTAACTTTTAATATTTAAGAAGCGAAAGGAAAAATTCCCCACCAACCTAGCTCCGCTCTACCCTCATATATGCGTGAGAATGGGGGGGGGGAGATAGAAGAGGGAATGGAAAAGATAGTGGATGAAGGGATTGGGTTACGCATACTTGCCCAATGGCCAGTCAGGGCCATCGGGGATACGCTGGAGCGAAACCTACGTGGCCTTTTCATTTTGGGCAATCCAATACGAAAGTCCTTAAGGAAAAGAGTACAGCAGCGATCGGGTCTCCCGAAGTCTTAGGAAGAGGCCTCATTATTCCCGTAGCAGACGCAGAACCACGTCAAGGAGAAGATGACCTGATTAGATTTTGAGCAAAATCCACCCACCGGAAGCGACCATCCGATTCGATAAAGCATCCGATATTGCATGATCCACAATTTCATTTTTCTCATTAAAATATCCAATAATTCACTCATTAGCGTTGAACTTGAACCATTACGCGAAAAAAGGATTACATTTTATTATTCTGTTGAATTCCATTCGTCGCATCTCGCATGGAAAATTTATTAATCATCGTATACATTGGAATGTTTAATGCTCTTTTTTTTCTCTCTGAATGTGGGCAACAGCGAAACCCAATTTCGAGCACGTTCGCTGTATTAAGGAGAATAGGTCGAGTGCCGAAGTCATTTCGTCACGGAAGAACAGAGATTTCTAAATAAAACTACTTAATTAAAAGTGAAATGTAAGATGAAATTATCTCTAGACTATGTTCTCATTTCTGGCACAACGAAACACTTTTAATAGATCTAAGCATTGCAATAAGTAACTGTCAATTTGTAATTCTTTATTATTTTTCATTTTCTCAAAACTTTTTCATTATTTTACTAAATTGTTCAAAATCATAGTGAGTCAATAATGATATAATGAGGAAGAATGTATGGAGAAAGTAATGAGCTAGTCATATCAGATTTTACAGGATAATGGAATACTTTAAGAGAAGGATTCTTTTTCCTCCAGTCTATAGGAATTAGCCCTTTGGAGCCAATCCCTATACTTATCACATTTAATCTCCTCAGATCTGGTATAACTGTAACATGAGCTCATCACAGATTAATAGAAAATAATAAATCACAGGCAATTCAAAGCCCATATTTTGCAGTTATCTTAGGAATATATTCGTTTATCATTGTTTCCAGAATCCTTCAAATGTCCATAATATTCATTTTATTCCTTTTAAAATTCCATTACCTATTGCTATCTTCTTCAGTTATATTTCTATCCACTTTAATGTATTCAACCGCAACGTATGCAATTGGTATTCCCCCTGCATTCTGCTTATTTCGATCCTTTTCCAAACCCTCAGCTCAAAAGTGTCAAAACCCTTAAGATATTGTTTCGAAAATGTTTCGGAAACGCATCGCGGGGCAATCGAAGAAAAAGGGAGAGTTTATAATTTACCGCATTCCTATTTGGAAACGGTCTATCCTCCCCGGATTTTCTTGGCGTTTTTCCTTTCATTGCTTGCTCGCAGAGATCCCTCTCCCTCCCGTGATCATCCACGTGAAAGTTTCGGCAATGGGGTACGGATGAGATCGAGCGGGACCCGACCCCGCGGAGACGGCTTTGAATCGCCCGGGAAACAAAAGGGGAAGATTCTGACCTTGTCACGTGCAAGTTTGCCGACAAGGCGCCGATTCACCGATGCGCCGCCAGTCGCGGGAGACAGGTTTTCCCGCCGTGTCCCCCACCCGCGCTGCTCTCTTACGTTCAAAACAAATGAAGCGCAACTGGAAACCGCAAGTTTTTTGTCTTAAATTTCCTTCCCACGGTGAGTAATTAAAACCTTAGGAAGAGAGCGAGCCGGTGGTCGTAACAAACACGTCAAACGTGAAAGGAAATTTAAAATACATGTATGTATTTATTACGAAAGAAACGACCCGTTTCGAAATGGAAAATAGGAGTCTCCCATAAATACCAGAGGACTTGATGGTTTTCACTTAACTTTTGGACTTTCACACGTCAATCCTGAAGAAAATAATCTCCCCAGAGAAGATAATGGAACTCGTTCTAATGCATACACGTCGGATAGGATAATGGAACAAGTTCTAATAGGTGCACATCAAGTCGGACTGCACGGACGTACAAGCGTATGACTTTATGAGTCATGAATTGATAACAATTATGTCGCCAATCTCTGGTAATATGAACCGTGCAAAACGTCTTCAAAATTTTAAAGTCCTAGAGTATAATTTTACCATTGCGTAAATTGTTAACATATTAAGATCTTGATTTGGAGGGACCTAAAGCTGACCAAATAATGACGATTGTATAATGAGGATTTTTTTATGAAATCAGAAATATATATTACGATAAAATTTAAAAAAGCTCATCTTTTGTTAAGGTTCAATTAAAGTCATTTTCTGAAAATTTCAGCTCCAAAAATAATAAGTGCCTAAGAATTTTTAAGATAACTTTCAGGAATGGAATGCATTCCTAAAAACTTACAGGATTCAATTTAAATGACTTTCGAGTCGTGGATAATGGGTGTAAGGTTTCCCCCATCCGCGTGAGGTGTGCTAAAACAGGATAGTGTGGATTTTTGAACACATTAAGGGATACCTTAGAAGGGAGTCATTGAAAAAAACTTACGCGTACATTGCCCTCGAACTTTGTGCTAATGGAAAAAAGGGATGGGCAAAGATTCCAGAAAACGTTTCAATGTAGTTCGAGTGGTGGGTAGCGTATCCAAAGTACAAAAAATGTTTCATTCGGTGACCCATGGCCACTAGTGAGGGCAGTCGTGTTTTTTTCGATCAAGAAGAATCTATGAGAGATATCTAAGGAAATATATAGTATACTGTTCCGGACTATTTTGAAATTTCACCCGTCAAGTTCGCATACATGCTAACTAACTAGTATTTAAATTGAGAACTATGCCATAATAAGGCAAACCGTTTGGAGAAAGTAATGAGCTGGACATGTCAGATTTTATAGGCCTCCAGAAAACTGTAAGAGATGGATTATTTTTCCTCCAGTCTATCTATTCGTCATTTTCACATCGTTTCCACCCTCCTTCGTAATGTACATAATACTCATTTCATCCCTTTTAACATTCCATTACCTCACGCTATCTTCTTTAATTATATTTCTACCAATAAAATATTTACTTTCACTAGAAAATGTATCATTCGAAAAGACCGTGAACAATCAAACAGTTTATTTTTCTCGCAATAGTTTAGGCATAGATTTCCACGTCCCGTCATTTTTTTCAGGCATTTTAATAACTTTTCGCTAAACAAGTTTCTGCTATGAAGAAAGAATTTTATTAAAATTTAAAGTATCTCACAACAGTCTGACAAAACGCAATTAAGATTTTTTAAATCCCCTTCCACAATTACCAAAGTTAGATTGTAAATCCAAATAAAATTTTTTGGGAATGATTTCTCAGGTTTTAAAATTTTGAATTTTAAGTATTCGATGCAAGAACAAAAACGACAATGTACCTTGGACCTTAATGTCACGACACCAACGTGAAGCACGAAATCGCACGGTGGAGGCTGCTGAAATTCTGAATAAGGGAAGATGAATAAGAATTTTTCAGGCGGGGCTCTACGGAATCGTCCTCTTGTTGCCATGCGATATTTAGGCGGCCGCGTCACGACTGGGCAGGGGTAGGGGAAAGGATAGATATATCTTTGAGCGAGGTACATAACCAGTTCTCACGAACTGCTGCGAGATACGTAATCTTTTGATAAAATTATTCATTAGAGTAGAAACTTGACGTCTAAAAAAATGATAAAATGCAGAAATGTTGACAGCATATGTAAATTACACCTACGCCGATGCGAGAATAATAATCTTCGTTGGTAAAAATTCATCAATGCAGAAGCTAAGCGTACATTTACATGGAATTTAATACGGTGGCTAAATGGGCAATAGGGGCAATTGTCAACATTGAAAACTATATCGTGGAATGGTCTTAAAGTTTAGTGGCGACAAAATCTGAAAACATATAAATGTGGAGAACGGAAGAGGTCCATTTAAATCCCATTTTAATGAAAATAAATGTTTTTTTAGAATGAAGAAGTTAGCTAAAAGATGACCTGAAAGGAAAAAATCGTCAAACAAATTAAGGTTGAAGGCCCGCAATAATTATGGAAAAAAATAAAATCTCTAACACACGAGTGCAAATTCGAACACACTCATTCCAATCTCTGCAATTCGGAGGGTGAGGGCCAAGGCTAGTAGACAGACCAACGGCAGGGCTAATTGGCGATAAATCCATACCCATAACAACTATGTTTTGAAATTCAACCATTGCAAAATCAGATGTAACCGCTTCTACTTTCTTAAATCATAAGGCAAAATTGAAAAATTCACAAGACCACGCCCATGACGTGGATAGCCTAATACATAAAATACTTGTGCCCTAAAATCCTTTGCCACATGGCCTTGCCGCAAATTGTAGGGCATTGCGTGGCAGTATAGAAATTTCATAAATTATGGAAATATATTAAAATGTCGTAACAATCTCTTCCCAAAAGTTTCGCGACAGATAACACTGTCGAGATAGTACATCTTGTTATATTTTCACTGTAAATTGGCGCTACTGCTGTATGTGAATAATGTTTTAAAATAACATAAATAAATTTCATTCCCATCCCAGAGGGGAGAGCTTTCAGTCCTACAGCGTGCAACGACATCGCGTTCAAAAGTTGAAGAGAGCGAGAGCAATCCCCGAGTCACCTGCGGATATCCTTAAAGATCGGACACGCAGAAAATTAAATATCCCTGAGCTTGCCCTTCGGTGCTTCTTCGCGCGACATTTTTTTGACTCAGGACACTCCTTAGCCTGCAGTCGAAGATTAGCCACCACCTGGCTACGATGCCTTCTGTCCACCTCTTTAGAAAATGAAAACAGCACACGAAGAGAAGTACTCTTAGTGAACGGCTGCGGTCACGAGGATCGTTAAGGTCGCAAGATGTACGCCAAGAGACATTACGAAATCCACGTAACTGGCTTATCAAAGAGCTCCCCAGGAAAATACGTAAAGGGAGACAAGAAGGCAGGCCGAGAGTGATGTCGCGCGTGAGATATGGGAACGTGCTTTTGAAAAAAAGCCCAAAAGAAACATAACAGGGACTTTCGGTCTACGAACGAAAGTAATTAGTAACGAGAGAACTTTTTTTATGTGGAACGATAAGTTACGAAAAAGTTGCCGTCCAAACTACACAATAGTTTCGAAATATGTACACTACTTATAAAGATTATGAGGTAAGGTATTATTAATTCTTCGATGGTCTTACAAATTAAAATGATGCAACAAATGCAAATTACCAAAAACTGAGAAAACATCCGTAAATATCCATTATGTGTTAACGCCAAGTTGGAAAGCAATGAAAAATACCCCCTGAGCGCCCTGTACATTTGATCACATGGATACGAAGATAACAAACTCAATAAATGTGACAATATCCCTTTCGTCTCATCGATAAATCCGTTTCGGATTAAATCCTTTCCATTGCATCACTGCGCCTCTGATATATAGTATACCTTCGCCAGTGTCTCCCAGGGTGACATTGCAGGAGGATATACCTCGACCGCAAGTGAAATAAGCATATGTCTGCAGCGGCATGATCTTCTCCGGTCGTAACGGTTGCTTGGTCACTTGGTGCCTAGAAAAACCGGGATTCAACTGATGCGAGGGGGGAGGGGGAAGGTGTTGCGGCAACACGACATAGTTTCCGCCACCCAAGTAGCCTACTTCTGTTTAGTACATTGGCAGTAAGTCAAATCGGTATTACTAAATAGCTTTTCCTATGATGGGTGCTAACTACAAAAAAAGGACCTTAAAAAAATAATTACACCAATTTGTCGATAAAAAAATCTTTGAACAAATTTAATTAGCTTGAATCATCTCCTGTTCATTTTAACATACTAAAAACTTGTTAACTTTTTTATTATTACTTGAAAGGGATAATTCAGGCCTTGGAAAATCCAGTATCGACGAAGGTGCTGGGGGCAGTAGGTAAAGGTCGGAGGACATCGTGCTTCCAATGTATGGCATGAGCATGAAAACTTATTTACATTTACGAATTGCATGAACATCATATCAAAAAGACTAACTGATGCAGCGAACAGTCATCCTGCGCATGCATAGAGTGAAACGAATCAGAGCGGTAACTTATCATGGATAGCAAATTAACGTTAAATACATAGACGTAGGCGTAATGAGAACCTTGGACATCGAATAAAAAAATACATATATCGTTCGGATGGTACCTCACAACAGAAACATTTTTCTGACCAAAAACACACATCACGTACGTGTCACCCCCACCTCTCAGATTGTTTGCGTGTATCCTGCCCACCCACCGTCAAGTTGGTTTCATAGTCGAATTTAAAACTCAATCTCCGACTAAGCCCTGCGGTGAGTGTACAATAATTCACACATCCAGGGTGGAGAAGGCAGTTCCTCCTTTCTCTCAGCCGCTCGCGGTTCCCCAGGCAGATCTGGTACACGAAAATTGCAGTGTCCGTGAAGCGTCCAGAGATATCAAGACGGGACCCTCCGGTGCGCAGTCGACTGTCCTATCTACTCCAATGACTAACACACTCCATATCGCCTGTGAAAGGCAAGTGGAACCGCAAATAAAATCCTCGAGGAACACAAATTTCGGAAAATAAAATGGAATACACGATTCGTATCATCTTACAGCATCATCCAGCTGATTATTGTCAGTTAAAAAATATGGATTTAATTGCACAGTTGAGAGAAGGGAAGGGAGTCGGCAATTCATTTAATTTCGCGATGAACTTTCATGAGTACATGACAAATCAAACCCTCTCGTCCCCTCTCCCACTCGACACTGATTTTAAGCTTTACTTTGGATTTACATGGAAAATGTTCCAAAGTCTATCGAGGTCGTCACCCACCCAATGGAGAAATGTGAAACACCAGTGGTGAGTAGACCCAAGGTTTACGAGAAGAAGAATTCCTCTTTATGATAATTTTAACAAGGGAGAGCTTCATACCTGCACTTATAAAATGAATCCACTATATACCATGACGGAAAATACAATGAAGAACAGAGGAAACATCGCAGAAAGGACTGCAAATACACAGCCCGGATCATGGAAAGCATTTAAACGTGCTGAAAAACGTTTTAATCGGGAAGATTAGAAGATAGATTTATCTCTATTTGTCAGTTTAGCCGCTTTAAAATATGATGTGTATCAATGCAGACAACACAGCAAGTCCTGAGAATGAAAGGGATCTTTGGAACAATAGCCGCCGAACAATCGGGGAAGAGGAGGCACAGATATCAGGACAATGGGTGACGGCAAGGGTAACCATTTACTCACGATGAATGAAAGCCAAGGTACGTGAAATGATTTAACAAAGCTATTCACATAACTTTTTTCACGACTAAATAAATAAACATCGGAACCGAGAGTCCCGAGAAGTCCCAAACTTTTCGGGTTTGCGTAATTTTTAGGCGATACACATAAAAATGCATCTGACTTATACCGTAAGAAACATCTTGAGTTTTCAAAATTCTCACATATTCAATGTCATGTCATTAACAATAATTAAAGAGATAAGTAATGGTGTAGTTTCACTGTCGTTTCTCGAATCAGTAAAACTTACTTAGATCAAGTCCAAAGGATTGCCGACAAATGAGACTAAGCCGTTCCGATAAAACTGACGCAGTGACAGTTTCCCATACAATTAATAATATACTTTCATGTTTACTTGCACGCAGAATTCCTCAAATAACCACATCAGATAAAACTTGAAAAATATGAAAAATAAGAGACATATGGAAATTATTGTTTAGACTGCTGATGAAATTTAACGCTTTATGTACCAAGTTAAAAAATTACCTTGACGAATTTAGGATTTTAAAATCATTTTTCAGCAATTATTTTGAAAATTATTTCAATTTTTACTTGATTAAAAATATATATTACATTCATCACCCTCAGGATATCACACACAAACAGAACAACGGAAAAATTCGGATAACCCCGTAAACACACGGGAAAATTAATCAGTATGAGGAGGAGATATACAGATTACGAATGTGTCATAAAAAAGCGAGTTTCACTTTTACGCATCGGAGATCAAATAACTCATGTGACTGCATTCTAGTACGCACTACAAGATATCTATGCATAATGATTAAGTGAGTGACACGGACATAAACGCTGCGAATGCCCTCCAAGGCCCTACAACGTTGAGTTGCTTGCTCTAGATGACATAATGGAACTGAGCTTATAATAAAAACAGCAATGCAGCAGGGCAGCTTATCTGACTCAATGAGCTCGTTCCCAATTCGTTCTCTTACAAATTGCGATACGCTTTCGTCTGCACCGATCGCCGGTTACCATGATGTACCGCCGTAATAGTGTCAATGCTGCTGGGAGTGGACCACCCTTTTCCCCCACGAGGGTGTGGCGACACCCAGACCTTCGCCTGTCAATCTGTCCCCTCCGTCTGTCTGCCTCCCGACCGGTGGTGTTGGGGGAAGGGTGTTTCGGGAGGGGGTGTAGAATAAGGGCGACTGAAAAAAATGAAGAGAGCGAGAGAGACAGATATTGAAGATAAAAGCGGAGGCGTGGGAGAGAGAGAGTGTGTGTGTGTTCAGAGCGCCAAGAAATAAAATCGCGGGTAATGAGTAAAATCTTCAGATGAAAGAATTACGGGAAAGGCGTTATTTCGCAACGGTTTATACCCCATCTAATGCAATCAAGCCTAGATCAGTTGGGACTCAGAATCTTGGGTCATCTAACTGAAGACACTTCTTTTCATTGCTTCACGGTTCCTCACGACGAAGTCATATAGTACCACCTCCTTCGAGTGAACCATTCTCGATCATCCTCTGTAATTTCCCCTTAAATGATTTTTTCGATTATGGTCTTCAGTAAACTGTTCTGGCTCAGGATATGTTTAATTAGTTTCCTTCTTCCCCTGGAAAGTACCTTTTATAGGTTCGTCTCTTCAATTAATGTTGGAAATATTTTATTACTCTATGGTTTATTGAGCGGGGAGAGAATTAATTGCCGAATAAATGAAAAGCCAAAAGAATTGCTAAGTAGATATTTGGTATTACAAAAGAACTCACTACTACTTAGAGAACCCCGAATGGGAGCCATCCAAAGCGCGAAGATTATCTACAAGACTTAAATTTTGAGAATAGAACAAATCGTATGAATTGAAAAGTGGCATTATTATAACCCAACTTAAAATAACAGGAGAGGTAAATGCGAGGGAAATAGATGGAAATGCACTATCGAATCTATCGATACAGCGGATTCTAATTCCCCCGAAATAGTATTGACCACACCAGTAGAAAATATTACACAACCATTTCAATTCCCCCTTTGAAAAATATAAATTCACCTAATATCCCTGATTTTTGACCTAGAACATTACGGCCGTGTGAACGCCTAAATGATAATAAGCAGATATAGATAAGATACAATCCGATACTTCGAGCCACATATTTGAGGTCTCTCTTAAAATTCATACGGAGTGCGTGCACAACGCTTCGACTTTCGAATCGAAAAATTAAAGATGTGCGAACTGGGACAGTGGATATTCGCGAAACGAATTTAATATAAACGGAGCTGGCCAACCTCCTCTTTCACTTTCCCGAGTCGCTTGAGCATCTTCCGCTCAGTGTGGCGGCGGCGCGAAGGCGTTGCAGAGGGAATCCGTGCCACTTTTCAGCCACGGCGCTCCGGTGGACGCAGGAGAGGAGGCGTGGGATAGGGATCATCGCGAGTGGCACAGTTTGGCGCCCGCCGGTAACAAAAAAATAAATAAATCCGACCCCAAAGAGGTTACGGGAAAAGCCCCACTTTCGTGCAGATACGGTCAAGAGTAGTAGCAGTGAGTGTCTCGCGCTGCGGATGCCAGAACAACAATATTCTCTCCTATCTTTTCGTCGCGTTACGTACGTTTTATCACGCGGAAAACGAACTGGCTCTTTGAATCAACACCAACTCCCAAAGGGTAGCGATATGGACGGGAAAACAAAGGAGAGATCGTTTTTCTCCGTAAAAATTCGTTACTTACGACTTGAATATTCATATTTCCTCTTAATATATCCAAATGTTTACGCAAACTTTGATGTCAGTGCAGTTCATTATAAGGGAAGAAACAAACCAGCTCGTGATTTTGTCCGGTTTTCTTTTTGAGGGAAAGTCAAATCATTTGTTATTTTACGTACCGCCTGACTCACTAGACACTCAAATATATTATATCGTATGGCTTCAGATGCTTCGTCATTATCACAGCTTATCAATCCGAGGGATCGTTTGTCGCAGCTGTCCAAACTAACCTGTCACCTGTCGATCAATCTCTTCATTCCCTCATAGCTCCTTGTGCCGATGTTTTCCATGACCTGCTTCTCGTAGTTCACCCTTGACTTTCCTATATAATTCTTCTCCTCAATGTTTCCTTCGATTATTGTCTTCAGTAAGCTACTCGTCTCAGGATGCGTCTAATTGGTTCCCTCTTTTTCTCTGATGTGTCCTTCAAAGGCGCTTCTCTCTGCACCAACTCATCGATGTGCGAATTTGTCCATTTGTTTCTCTGCCTACCCATTTTATTTTCATCATTATTCTTTCGTACTAAATATTAGACGCATACCACCTTTCTTTTCACGGGCGAACGTTCGTGCGACGGGATCATCCACTGCTCCTTATTGAAATTCAATCTTTGGTAGATTTCAAGGAACTACCGTACATAACCATCAGACATGACATAGTTTTTTATTATAAATACTCGATGGGGTAAAGGTATTTCTCACCTCAGTAAAATTGCCATGTAAAGTAAATCAACAAGTTAACAACCCTTTTTGGTGTATTAATTTGTAAGCAGGGTTTGGTTGAGCAGGGATTCATAACAATTCAAGGAATTCTAAGCTCGCTCTCAGAATATATCCGTCATTACAAAATTCTGAAAAGGGGAACATAAAATGCATAATGCATATGGAGGACGGCGGGTTGCAGGTAAGCACTTCGACTGATAGTTTCACCTGTCTTCTTGACGCACATTCCAGGGGGTATATACCTACACGCATAGAAGGAAGTGGCAGCCTCACATTTAGAATATCTCACCATTTAAAAGAATCGGAAGGAGATAGTATCATCAACTGTCAAATAAAGCTCTCTATGCCACGAATATAAATTGCCAGACATGGGCCGACGGAGATTCGCGAGTCGAATGCGAACGTTTTTGAGCTTGAAAATCAGCTCGAGGCCGAATTACGCTATCAACGTCTGGGTCACAGCTACAGCTGTACAGCATACGTACGATGGTCCCATTCCACCTCGCAAACTCCGAATTCGCCTATGACTCATAAGCTCACCGGGCTTCAATGTGATTTTTGTAATTGTAGATAAATTTTTAAATGAAAATTCTCTTCAATCACTGAGTAGTCCAAACTCCTTCGTATAAATAATCAGTGGATTTCAAACTGCTATGTGAAAGTATTTTTACCGGGAGTTTAATTCTATGCGAGGAACCCTTGGTAATTCTAACAATAAAATGAAACTTGAACCTAAAGACCATTTCACGGAAGAACCATTTCAACTAAATGATCACCTTCGTTCTCGTTGATGGTCTGTTGCTACAGGTTCCAAAGACCCCAGCCCTTTCTCTCTGTTCTCCGTTTCCCCTTCATGCCAATATCTCGCCTTCCTTCTTTAAGTATTTTTAGTACCCTGCAAGCCACCGCTAGGGTGTGTGGCATGGGGTGAATACACACCAGACTAATTTTGACCCGAATATTTTTACCCTTACCGCGGTCGGACGTTTTAATATTATTCGCCATTTTCTTCCCTCTTTCTATATCTGGTTTTCCCTGCACGTACCTTTCATCACATTTCTTAACTTTTTTCTTCGCAGATTCTCCTTATAACCTCGCTTTTTACGTATTCCCAACGTTGGACAAGTAACATTGTATGCCTAATCCAATCTCAAAATCCCATCCCTATCTCTTTTCACTAATGACAACGTTTAACACCCGGACAGACAAACACTTCTCTCCCTTAATTATAAAGCCGTTGTACCGTTAGGAAATTAGATTTTTTCCTAAAAGGCTTATTTTCCAAGCTATTTCCTGTTTTTATCTCCAACTCGCATCTCCTTATTCTAATACTTATGTATTTAGAAAACGGGATGTTATTACCTGTTCTAGTTTATTTAATTTAAGTTTGCCCAACAGAACAATTACAGGGGATACTTTAATTCCCTTTCTTCTTTAACAAGGATTTTCAATACTTCCGCCTTTCCAACTTGATTTACTTCGCTTTCTATTAATAAATTTTTAATCGATACTTATTCTTTTATTTCTTTCCGACGATTCACCATTTTCCTTATATCTTCTGTCAGCAATTCATTATTTTTATTCTCTTTTCTTCCTTCCACTTTCTTATCCTCGATTTTTTCAAACTTGGTCTTCTTAAATGGAAAGGAAAATTAGGATAATGTATGCTTCTCTGAGCGGAGAGGTACTCCTAAGAAAAAGCGTGTTGCTATGTCAAAAAAGTATGATATATGATTACTGTGGTTGTATTCCACATATTTATTTGTAAACAGCTGGATAAAAAGCTAGGAATGTACACACACGATATAGTTCTTTCATGTACTACCCTATCCTAAAATAAATCATAATATATTTAATACTGTTTAAAAAATAAGAAGAAAGAATGAAAAGGCAACGAAGGGAAAAGTCTTTATGACATTTAGTTTTATGGGATCACAAAAACTGCGGGCAGAAATAGGTCTTGCTTCAAAATATCACCCTCAATTTTAATCTAAAGAGAAAGAAAACGTATTAACAGACGATTCCCAATGCACTCTTTTTACTTGCGTCTTCGTTGGACACCTATTAAGACCGGAAGGTTGGTATCTGAGATTCCAGTCACGAAGGATCGCATCGAAAGGAAAAGTAATGTCCCTGTGTGCTCCAATACTTTTTGCGCAATGCAGAAGGCGTGAGAAAAATTCAAGCTTTGAAATAAAGTCTGTGAGAAAAAAAGTATTCGTATTTGAAAACGCATTCGCAATCGAAGAACGGTGTAAAGTTTTCAAAGCCTAATTACAGTACAATTATACCAGTGCACGACGATTGAACAACTCACCACAAAAAACAAAAGGCGGAAATGTACGTAGGTATATCATGGCAAAAATTCCGATTTTACTTGAAATCTCAACTCGAGTTTTTAGGCTGACTTGATTGACGGGTGCGTCCAAGCAGTTACACAATGTGCATGAAATGATGGTATTGTTTTTTATGACTATCGGACCAAGAAACTGAGCTATCACGTGGGTTATTTTCGGTACATCAATTCAGTTGGTGTGAATTACATTAAAAACTGGATCACGTGTCAATTATTGAGGTGCATAGCTGGAGTATAAAATCTGCTCTGACCAAAAGATATCGTCTCCCTCAAAGAATGACAGTAAGTATACGAAATACTTAAAATTTAAAGTGACCCGATGACAGGATTCATATCACACCATAAACTCAATTATAGAGACATTCATAACCTAAAAACACGACACCGTGAAATAGGCGGTATTTGAACCCCAATAATTTGCATTATTTGGTGAGAATATCAAATAGCCATCCCGAAAAGTTTACCTTCTCAATAATACCAGATGATATGTTCCATTGGTATCGCTAAGGTCATAGGCATACTATACATAACAAGACTGTTTGGAAAATATAATAGTCATTAAAGCTTTTTGTGAAACTGCAACTAGAGACCTTTAAATTCCCCGAACAATGATTTGATTCTGCAAAGTACATTTCATTCTTCAAAAATCGCAACCATTTCCAGCAAAAAATGATGCATAGTCATATTAGGGATGAGCAAGTGTTGATATTTTTACACCTCGTATTAAGGCTGGATTTTCTAAGGAACCAGTTCGCCACTAAGTGCGAGCATTAGTATTTGCTTTCAGTTTAATTGTAATCATTACTGTCCATGTGGACTCAATATAGGACACATGCAGTCCAGTACAAGTAGTTGCTCTAGAACCGCCCGGTAGAAGCCTTCCTTTCTCCTTCACTTGCAATTAAAAAATAACCAGGTCCTTGTACACTTTTCGCCACTCCCCCCTGAGAATTGAACAAAACTTCCACTAGTACGTGTATCAACACTGAAGAACTGAGCACATAACCCTGCCAGATCAGTGGTTTTGAATGATTAGTCGAAAGGCTCAGCTATTGAGGCGCTCCACCTGGGATAATGTGCGAGTCGACTGGAATAGGAGCAGGATAGGATAGGAGCGGTTAAAGGACAGACAGGTATCCAATAGTGACGCAGCGAGGAAAACACTTCGTCGGTACAGGCTCACTCACGATAGAAAGAAGCGTGAAACAGCCGGAGTATTGAACTTCAAAATTCTCTCAACTTGACACTCGTGCGAAATTACAACATAAAAGTCCACCATCGCCGGAATTTGAACCCAATCCCTGGTAGTGGGAAGGATGACCAAACCCATGGGAAGACCAAACTCACCTCTCGACCACTCTAGATCATTTTTTGTATGCATCTACTTAAAAAAAATCCTAAACTTCAAATGGCACCTTCGTGCAGGAATGTGCATACACGTACTATACACGTACTATAGGCGTTAAGGTTGAAAAACAGAATGAAAGTGGAAAATAAAATGAAAAACTGAAGATAAAAAATTAGGGAATTAAGACTGGTTAGTGATTTAATGTACTATTTTCCCACTCGGAGGGCCCGGGTTCGAATCCTGAGAGTGGCAGTATATTACAGGGGTATCCTGGTCCCTACTCGGAGTTATGTGGAGGCCCCTTCAAATGGATCACACCGTCCGTCGGATGGTAAGTTTAATTGTGAGACCCCTAGGGGCCTATCGTTAACAGTATGCTAATTCCGGCCCCGGCGACGGAGGGGATACCTCCTCGCCAGCCAACCCAGAGGTCGCAGGTCCGATTCCCGGTGGGTTTTCCTCCAACTAGGGCTTGGGTGCTCGTATTTGTCTTCAATGTACTTATTAGAGGTTGGGTGGAAGATGAAACGACAAAGTCTCAATCTTCCCCCAATTAAGTCGTTAAATAAATAAACTCCAACGCCGGGTTCCTCTTCAACCTTCCCTTCAGTCCCATCTCTAATAAATTTCCTCACTGTCCTGATGACCTCAGCTGTAGGTTGATTCCCCTAATAGCTGATACCATTAGAAATTTAAGAAAGGCATGATAATTTTTTTTTCAGAAATTTATCCCAAAAGCACTGTAAAAATAGTAAGTAAAGATCTCTTCTATACCCTACTGAATTAATGACACCGTCCCTGGTTAGCTCGTTTCCTTCACTCAGCTAAGAAAACCATGACGGTGCAAAAGAGGTAAAAGCACACATGAAGTTGTGATGGGAGAGAGAGTGAAACTAGAATCGCATTAGCTGACAAGGAAGGACAAACAGATCCCTCTCAAACATTTCCGGGAGAGGCATTACTACGCCAAAAAAATACAGAAAACTTCGGAACTAAGAGAGCAAGGGTTGCTTTCTTCTTCCTAGCAAAAGACCGGTGCTCCTTTTCTCCAGCGAAATGGCATTCAACGGCACATTTCAAATTATTTGGATAGCTGGTTTTCCATAGATGTTGTAATGCTGTCTTTCCCTTACTTTCTCAGAGCTCTCCACCTTACGGACCCTTCACGGTTCACGGCCCGTCTCGAGAGGGGAGGGGTTCGGAGCGGCTGCATGAAGGAGGAAGCGGAAGGATTGGGGGCGGACGTACGTACATTTGTGAGCGCGGTGGAGAATGGGTGACGCAGAGCGCGAAGCCGGAGAGGGCGCGCAATGGCGCCGCGGACTGCGAGGGGGTTGCACCGGCGGAGAAGGAAAAGCGGTGCCGAAGAAGGAAGCAATGGTGAGAAAAAGAGAGGGAGGAACAGCGAGAGAGAGAGAGAGAGAGAGAAGGAAACGCGGGAAATCAAAGTGAGGGCCGTACACCTTTGAGCCCGCTCCCTTCCCGCAAAAAGTATTGTCGAAATTGCATAAATTTTCTCAAAGAAAAACACTAAAATTAAATATTTCCATTATTTATTCATAATTAGATCTGTCGTTCAGTACAGAGCATAGAAACAAACAGGAGAAGAGAGTCAGCTAAAATTATTTCAACTCTCATCAAGCTGTACGTAACTTTCAAGATAATCAAAACCCTGTAACGGAGAGGCACCGGTAGACAAAATCGATTTTTAGTACATTCGGTCTCACGAAATAACTTTCATAATAAATAAACTCATAGAGGCGATGCTACTCGATCATGGATACTGTTCCTGTTGCATTTTTCTAAGCATATAGCATTTCGGCATTTATGTAACATTATACGTATATACATGCATGCGGAGGTCTTCGTCAGGAGAATTCCACTAATGAGCATATATACGTAAGTAACCAGAGGATTGTAAAATACATAAAACCTGTATTTTTACGCCAAGATTTTATGCCAGGAGAATGTACATGCAAAACATAAGCTCTTTAAACTTTTTTTGAGAGAACTTATTTTTTTATTATTGCTTCGACGAATTAAGTACAAACTCCATTGTCCTTTAATTTGAATGTTTAATACTGTTTTTTTTTCAAATACTAGATTTATAGTGTAGTTACATTCCATTCCTCAATGTGGTTATTTTGAAAAATCAATCCCATTTTCAGAAATCCCTCGGCATGTATAGAAGACGATCGATTTCCCATTCTTACATTTTTATGAATAAGATTAAAGATATAAGTGTCTGAGCATTCAAGAGATTTCTATACATTAGATCCTGACAGAATTCGTAATAGGGTTGATTTTTCTGTTTGAAAATTCGTTTTATCTGACCTTTCGGAACGTTTACCGGTAATAATACGATGCAAATGACACAATTATGTACTTTCGCCATTTTCTCTTCTTTTTTATGAATTGACCGGTCTTCAGTGCGTAAGGAATCCATATAGTTTATCTAAAACAGAAAAAGTTACCTCGGAGGACGTAATTCATATATGCATTCAAAATTCGCTTTATCATACCTGAAATATGAGTTCAGTTCCCCTTCAAGGGCTCGTAAAATGTTTTTATCATTCAAAATATGGATAGAAAGTAAATGCTTACTTGATACCCTTCCATTAAACCCCACCATGATGATATAAGTAACCCTCAAAGCCATAAAGGTGTCCGATATTACAAAATTAATTTGAAAGGGGTTTGCACGCGAAGTAGGAAATGGTCGAAATTCATGGGGGTTAGCGTATCCTTTTCGGATACGATGTAAATACTGACTGATGTGTACGCACGCCAAGTTAAAGTTTCTACCCAACATCAAAACGAACGTTCGTGCTATGGCATGTTTGCTCTGAAGAAGTACTTTAGCCAAGAACGTAGTCATTCAATAGAAATGTTTAGTGGTGTGAAAGGCGATTATCGGTACGTGTCTTCCATTAATGCCATCACGAACATGGCGAGGGAAAGGGTTGTTTGACCCAGCGTTACTCTTCTCTGACAAGTGAGGGGAGACAAGCCATCAGCTACATCACGGTACGGGCTAATAAACTAAGCAACGCACTCATTTCCTATGAACTAACGGCGACAGTAAAGACACTACGTGACATACAATCAGCTCTACACACACGAGAAGACGCTGCAATATTTTGTTCTCTAACTTTTCCCGCGGATTATGTTTATTTGTGTGTTACACTTGCTTTACATCGTATACTCGTATAGACAGGAGGCACGCATGCATGTCTACGAACCTCCATGAATGACCCTCTGATACAAAGAGAGCGTCCAGCTATCATCAAGCCGCTTACCCAAGGAAGAGGGCACTTCATCCCTAATCCCATCATCGTCGTTCAATGACTTCCCAACCGTATCAGCGCACTCCTCCTATGATTGCGTGGTTTGAGATGGAAACGCGGCTTTCTCGAGACTTCCATCAAATTTCCACGCTCCTGGCTTTCACCCGAGCCATCTTTCCGAACCAGCAACTTTTGGTAGCAGTTTCCAATTTCCTTCGGAATCGTTTTTCCAGGGCCTTAATCGAATATCCCATCTCCTCCGTACACGTTTGAAACTAATATCTGGGTAATCTCCCATCTCTTAGGGTCACGTCTGAAGTGAATATCTGGGCAATCACACTAAGAATACGTTTCTCAAACAACTCAATTTTTGGCTCATTACCGATTTCTCCATTAAGGTACACAAAGTTAAGTAAATACAAATGTTATCAGCCTCCTCCACTCGCCCAAAATATAATATTTGAAAAACTGAAAAAGATTATACGCTCTCAAAGAGAATATTTCATAAAATAGTGAAGATTGTCTAGAGCAGTTGAAGTAGCTGAATATAAAAATGTTTTCCTCTCCAAATTTTTGACTGGAGCAACATTTGGGCAAATCAATAGGCATAAATGTCGGCGAAATTTGGGACGAGGTGTTTGAGAATACTTTTTCGTTAAAATAGGAGAAAGAGGACGAAGAATGACTGACTCAAGAAAACATTTTAATTAAACTCGCCAGTAATACCCAGGTATAAAAGAAGTAATCAACTCTGGTTTGACCACGATGAAAGGAAGCGGTATACCGAGAAAGTCATGTTCCGAATGCTGTCCAACGGGCCCAAAAGTGACTCAATTAGAACTAGTAGAAAGTATGAGGAACATAGAATCATGCATGAAAGAATATGAGAATGTGGCAGAGGCGTATGTATGTGGAAGTGTATAATATATATATATATATATATATATATATATATATATATAATATGCGGGTCGCGGTGGTCTAGCGGGTAGAGCGTTGGACTGCTGACCGGAGGGTCCCGGGTTCGATTCCCGGGCAAGGCACTTCGGGCACCTGCAGCTCCACCCAAGCTAGTTGATTATTCGGGTACCAGATCTTCCTGGGAAACCATAACCGGCACAGGGAAAGGAACTGGCCCCCCTACCCTGATGTGTGAATATTCACACGCCGTATAGGGCTTGGTACATGGGTGACCATCACCTACTAAACCGACCTTCGGGTTGATTACTGTGTTTATGGTTTTATATATAATATATATATAATATAATTATAATATGTATATAACATATATATATATATAATATAGTACACGGTATATGGAGGAAAAATGATTGTACATCACAGCAACACTTGAGGAAAAGTTAGAACCGGCGACCTTCTGGCAAGATTACGGGACTTGTGATTTGCGTTAGGGAAAAATTTTGGGTAGCCTTTTTGCGTTAGGCTTTCTATGAAAAATATGAATCTCGCTTCAATAGATATGGAAATTCTCCCAAGCGTAAATGTCACGGAACGGATAATTAGATTAAAATATATTGAACCAAGAATCCTCGGGGCACTGCGATATATCTCTCTCTCTCTAGAATTTCTCTGTGCATTGACCGTCAAGCTGAACCCACACTAGTAATAGCTACTGTGTGGCATGGCTGTTTTAGATACTTGTTCGCAGTATCCTACTGCTTGCCGATGTTTCGTCGCCACATCAAAGGATGTTCCAGTGTGCGGTCAAACCCACTTGTAAAGCGCACTGAACCGAATATCGTCGCATTATGAACATGTGTTGCGGCGGTTAATCGTGCCTTGTCCACAGTCCTGACGTCTGCAATCATCCGTAATTACATAAAACTGATGGAAAATACGGAACTTCAGAACATTCCCGAAGGTGGAAGGTTCTTTTCGGTCGGAGCGTTGTTCCAGACTTGTGACGTGTTACAACACCCTGCCCACCCATTTGTGTCGTGGCTACGTTACAAGGATATGGAACAAGTGCGTTAGGGGCTGAAAAAGATAAAAAGATCAAAGAAACTAATAATTAAGCATATTTTAAAAGTAGACACATCAACAAAATGTAAGGAAACGAGCTCATACCTAATCACTAGCGTCAAAGCGTTTGGAAAAATGGTTCACAGGACCTAAGAGCGAAATATAGCTGGAAATGGCAGGAAAAATAGTTGTTAGACCAAACTCCTTAAAAATGTTTAAGTACAAAACAAATAGGTGGCTATGGGTGATAAACAATCGATAGTCCCATCGTCATTACCATGCAGAGAATTCCTTAATAATATCATTCCCACGCACTAGAGTGCACCCGATGGAGCGTCTGCGACGACTCTTGTGGTTTATTCGAAAACGACCAATTAGCACTTGAGAAGTATAAAACAAAAAGCTGTTGAAAACAACATTGAAACACAAACTGGTATAAAATTTTCACACACAACAAAAAATTCAATAGCTTTGTCAATAAAGGTAAATGTTTTAAACTGTACATGTATGTCATTTCACTTAAGTAGACTAAAAGGACAAATTGTTTGCAGCACAAGAGCGCCCAGGAACTTAAACACGTATAACAAAATGGGTATGCAAGCGATATAAATATTTCCAGATACATCGTAAAGGAGCGTATTCAATTTCTACAAATAAGAACTGTCGCAATGTCATAAACGATATAACTTTAAATTCTAGGTTGGAATAATAATGGGGCAATTCGTTTAATGAAGTCCGTTAATGAGTATTATTAACTAAGGGCGATTAGGTAAAAAAAACTTCCAAATTAAACGAGGCGCAATCCCTTAAGATGGAAGAACCAGCAAAAATAATAAATTTGGCTTTACATCATCCCTTGCCAGAATTTTTAACGATTAAACACGCCAAGTTCTCCCAACCATCAGCCTATCGAATCCAACGAAGCGGCGTGAAACAAACTAAGCTTGATTGCGACCGGCATTTCCTACGAACTCACTGAGCGTTAATCAACTCTCTCTTTTTTTTGCCCACATTTCCTCAAGCCAAAGGTAAAATAATTTAAGTAAGAGCGTCAAAACTGAGGTTAAAACAGTCATACAAGCCAAACGAGAGACTGAGAATGAATAAATGCAGTAATGTTACGGCATGAAGCAGAAGAGAGTGAATTGGAAAACTTGTTATTCCCACCCAAAGTAAGAATTCTTAATAGTATGACAATCTTAATAAGGAAGAGTTCTTCATAAGAATCTGCGGAAATACTTTAAGGTCTTCTTAATGGAAATAGCGAATATATAATAGAATACGAGCTAAAGCAATCCAGGGCAAAACCTGAACGTCGAGGAAACAAAAGGTCTTCCCTAACAATTTAAGTGTTTTAAGACTGAGAAGTTCGTTAAGATTCCGGGGAATAACTAAACAGATATTCCCCATGCCATAGCTCTGTGGGAAACGATCACATAGACTATATTAATAATCGCAATTTACAGATAGAATCAAGGTAAGCTATAATGGCTTCCTCTAAGTTCCACATCACTGCCTTCCATCTAATAGGTTCGCACTGTCATAAGAGAGCACCCAGTAAAGAGCATTCCTCTGGGTAAAAATAAGAGAGATAAGAATACTTTGTTCTATAAGTCGTCCGACCTGATATTCCCACCACTTAAAGCTATCAAATAGAGACTGTGGGAAAATGTGGATATTTTTCAGCAAAGACTTTCTCATATGTCTTGCACACTTCCTTTGTTTTCCCTTTGCCTCTGCGTGCGGAATTCAACAACCTCTATCCCCGTCGCATAAGCCTTTCTAATGAGAGAGAAAAAACAAAAACATCAATCAAACGAGCACAACCGAAAAAATATGCCTAAGTTGAACGCAGTGTGAATGGCAGCCTAGCGGGGGCTATATTTTTAAAAATAAAACTTCACACTGAATGAAATATCTACCGATCGTTGAGACCAAGAGTGAATATTCGTTTTTGTTTCTTTCAAATCTCAATTCCCTGCTCGAACAATGGAAAGCGGGACTTCGTGTCTGACCGCTAATATATCCTGAAATATTGCACAACTTCTTTCGGTAGTTTTTACGACAAGTGACTGTGAATGCAGTTATTTTGAAAGACACATTTGAAATATTTTTTTGCATACTAGATGGCTCCGAATTTTCCAAACAAGGTGCAAAACAGTAAAATTCAATATAAGTGGTCATATCATTCGGATCCGACCGATTCAATCGGGCAGACATTGTTTTTAGTCGAAGATAAAAAGCAACGATGTCTTAAAGAGAGAGCTTTGAAGCGATTCGTGAACCAAACCAAGAAGCGAACACATTACCTTGGCGCACCAATATCTAAAACTGAGTGGTGTCCAAGAATAAGTCACCCCTTATATGAATTCGATACTCAGCCACAGACAAGAATGAAAAAAATTATCGGCAGAATGAAAATTGGAATTTCATCAGACTTTCGATTCGCTCCATCCCGCAGTTTTCCCGTCCTCTGGAAATTAGCTAGTCGTATCTCCTTAGAACTAAGAAGACAACAACCAGACATACACGACTGATTAGTATGAAATGTTTTGGTAAAAGTCTCTTACCACTCCTTGTTTATGCAATTAAATCAAATAGTAAACACAGAATATGTAAAAGAAGAGTAAACATGAGGATAATGGCACATCTTAAGCACAGGACGAATACAACTGCATTAATCGTAAGGTATTCACTTTTCCTCGTGTTCGCTTTTCCTCACACACTCTCGACATACCATTAGTAGTGTACTGAACAAATTATAAAAAAATAGAATTTCACTGGAAGATGGACGATGAATGAACCGATGTGGAGTGTAGTAATAAATATTATTGAAGAAAAATTAGTGAAAATTTACCTCTGCCGCCAAACCAATAGGGTTTTTGGTTTTTCAAATCCAGAATAAACCTAGAAATGCGTGCAAAACACCTTCGAAGAAAATACATTATGAACTATGGCATCCAAGTGAAATTTACTTTTCTACGTACACGAGAGGCGGAATTAGTAACAATACCTTAGATAAGATGAGATAAGGACAACAAACGTACTGAACTACTGAAAGTGAAAAAAAAATATCTTCTGTTCGTCCCCTCGCGAAAACTGACGCACTGGAGTGAAGGGGGGCGGACAGAAGCACGGCGAAGCTTAAAGTACTTTGCTAGGGTGCCCTAACCCGTTCCTTACCCCTCCTCCTCCCCCGACTTCCGCTTCCCTCGCATGACGTTTGTCGCAGGTGCTGCTGGAGGAGAAGCGGGTGCGGTGCATGGTGCCGTCACGGCTTGTGCGCCAAATAGCCAGCCAGTTGGCCGCCGGGAAGTGGATGAGGAGAGACGGGCAGGTGGAGCAGAAAGGAGGATTGTAAAAAAAAATGAACGAGGAGCACGGAGTAGCCATAACAATGGACTCCCCGTCGCCTCGGTGGATGCGAAATGAACACGTACGCATGCCGTGTCCTTGCGCCGTAAACTACGCCCTCTTTCCTCCTTTGCCATCTTCTCTCGAGCGAGGGGGGAGGAATCCTTAGAGAAAAAAACCGTCCCCAGAACTCATTATCCGCATCCTTTTCCACTCACAAGGGGATGTTCAGGCGAGTGACTCACCGATTACTTTCAAAAACATGTATAGAACACCCATTGGGGACTTCAAGAGTACGCAAGCTGGGATGGCATACTTCTTGGACAATCCCTGATTGATAAGCCTATACGAATATTGCGCTCCATAGGTGCGCATAACAAACGTGTTATGAAATAATCAAGGACAAACATTCGGCAGGCAAATTATGGAGGCTAAAATACTGCAGTTCAGCCATGGAAGTGTCTCACTGGTTCAAATCTTTGAGTGTAAACACATCAATTGTTTCACTTATTCCCGCGACTTAATTCTTTTCCATCTGATTTAAATGTTTCATCTTATTGAACTGTTTCATCTGATTTAAATGTTTCATCTGACTTAATTCTTTTCCATCAGACACAAATGGTAAAACCCAGACCAGTCGTCCAGTCACCCATTGGCGAACGTTAGGAAGAGAAATTAGAAAGATAAAAAACAGAAAATAATGAAATTTAAAAAAAGAAAATGAAATTCCACAAACATATGAATTGTTGTTTGAAAAAATTGGTCCCTACTTGTAAGCCAATTAATTCTTTAAATACCTCCAAATTCCACCTCATTTGGTGGCTTGTGGATTACAAACGGAATGAAATCACACCTGCAATCAAAGTTAAATGAAGAGAAAATTTTGGATTCAATTGGAGGATTTTAAATTAAGAACGTCCTTGTCCTTGCATACCAACGTCTTCAACAGTAAAACACATCGCCTACCGTTGCGTAATCTGAAGCGTGCAAATCAGGGGCACCTTAACCTTATCGTTTGATTTTCTCATGCATGCTTAAGGTACGTTTTCTACGGCTTGCAGTGTCAGTTGTCCGTTCTAAGGGCTACCAGTGCGTTAACTTCAAAAGCAGCGAGCCACACCCTCTACTCGATTGAATTCTCACCCTCCCCTTGTTAATACTTCCCGGCTGATGGCTCGCGCACTTACAATGGCGAGAAAACGAACTGAGAAACGCCGTGCGAATAACTTGGGCATTACTCATTAGATTAACTGTTCCACTCAGAAAATCTCACGGTCACTTTTCCCGTTAACTTCCAATTTCTCAACATTTTTCGAACTGTATTTTCTCGATCTTTTCCTCACTGGATATGTTAAGATTTTTGGAGTTGTTCCAAAAACAAGCCTCGTTTGTCCGAGAGAGAGCACATTAGTCACTTCAACAGGATTTGCTTATGCTGTCAATTTTGATCGGCTTTTTCCGAGGCATTTAATTTTTAAAAATATTCCTTGACAAAACCTCAATATAATTGCATCTGAGATGAAAGAGTAACGATTCAATAAAATAACGTTGGTCGCTCACACAAAAGTAATTCAATAGTCATTCCCAGCCGGAATGAATGCCCAGCAAAAGAAGACTTGAATTATTTGATAGAGATACCTGTGCAACCACACTATATGATAATATAAATATACGTGATATAATAAAAAATCTATATAAAGGGATTAAGGTATTTCATGCTATGGTGTGGACGTATTCACTTTTATTGTCACACATTCGCTTTGAAACTACGAGTGGTGCTTATTCGACACAAATAAGTGACACCTGAAATGGTTGTGAAAAAGATTGAGTGATACGTACACATGCGTTAGTAACTATCTTTTTTCTAATGCGTAGAATTATTGTATCAAAGTGACATTGAAATTAGCTCAGAGGAAACAATAAATTTATGTAATACATAGTCAAGGAATTAGAAGGCCAGCTTGATACACCTTAAATACGTGCTTAAAAAGTCACCCAATATCATCAATTAACTGCTAGTATTACGTATATTGCATCGTTAAAGAACTACGTCCCGAATTTTCTATAATTTTGTAGTTTAGTATCGTTTTGTTTGATACGAAAGAACATCATGTGACTTTCCTAAGTATGTACCAATTCAGAAAAACAACTAACCATAACAATATAAAACTCAGGAATATTGAAGTTTAAGAAGTTAGAATATCCATTAATAAAAGTCGAAAATCACACGGTAGTAAGTACATGGATGTACATGGATTAATTTAAAAGTAGAAAATTAAAAATTATCATTAATTCGTTTCAAAACTCCGATTAGTTTTATAAATTCATGGCATCTCTCCTGAAGTGATGTCGCTTCCTTACAGCAATATGAAGATGTGCTCAGTGCTGCGACTGCCAGCATAGTCAAGACGCTCACTTAGGAACCAGGAGCAATTAGAGGGAAAACTTAGTACAACTACAGTTCAAATGGGCAAACCAGAAAAAATAATAACAATTAAATTCGTGCTGTAAACCTCCACCTTCCATTCATTAAACCGATCATGGTTTCGGCACCGTGTGTCTTTTTCCAGGTGTTGTATCAGGTGAGCGGTCTCACATGTACAAGGCATTACGAGGGAATTAGATATTTTTGATCGGGGGCGAGGAGGAATCGGGGGAGCGAGATACCAGGCGCCCTAGGATACGGATAAGGTGATTCAGCCTTTTGATGCGAACCCACAATCTGATAACAAAACGAAAGAAAGAGTAAATGAAGATAAATACGCACAAGATTACTTTTCTACCCCATTAAAGGTGACCAGTCGTGAAGTGAGTGAATATTAAGGAGGGAAGAAAGGGTAGGTCAGACACACACACACACACATTTTAATTCCCCTACTACTTCATACACCCTCCTCCAAAGTACTTTATACAAAGGTGAACTGTTCTAAATTCATCATTTGTCTTAACCTTAAAGTAATGATTGTAACCCTTTGGCAGGCTGGCTAAATTACCCTTGAACATTTGCAAATCTGAATGATTACAAGAGTTGCTGAAACTACTCTCACTACAGCCCCCATCACCTTCAATGCCTTGCTTACCAATTCCAACTCCTACAAATATATAAACTGAAAAGACCATCACCATGTATAAATAATATATCATGAGGTACACACATTAGAGGAATATGCTTAAAGAAGGTTGTTTTATTAGCAGGGTAACAGGAAAATGCAATGAAAAAGTGAGACAATGTTTTTATTTAGTTTTTTTCTTCAATTAGGGTGAATTTATAATATGTGGAAAGTTAGTGGAATCCAAGAGAGAAAATGTCAATCAAAGATACATAAAAGATGGAAGATTCAGGGACAATACGCTAGGATTGTTAAAATTTACCCGAGAAGTGAGTGTGCGTGACGGGTATGTTGGAGGAATTAGGCTGGGAGTTTGCTGATTCTCGAAGACGCGTCTTATCGACTTCTAGAAAGGTATGGGGTGCCTGAGTTTTCTTGTGACACCAAGGGTCACAATTATGCTGGCAGATTCAACCATCGGGATAAACTATTTATTCATGCATTATGCGTTATTATGTGGGTCGCGGTAGACCAGGGGTAGATCGTTGGACTACTAACCGGAGGGCCCGGGTTCGATTCCCGGGCAAACCTCTCTGGGCATCTTCAAACCTGGGAAACCATAACCGGCACAGGGAAAGAAACTGGCCCCCCTACCCTGATGTGTGTCTGTATCATCACCTACCAAACCGAACTTCGGGTTGATTACTGTGTTTGTATGCGTTATTATACTGGTACTCTAATTTCCCCCGCCAAAAACCCTTGCTGTGGCCTTTTGGGTATTGTGTGGTAATAGACGAAAAGAAAGTTTTAATGAACATCCCTGCCTTACTCTCATTTTACACTTAACTCACATTTTAAAAATTTACACTTAAGTGCCCATTCCAACTTCCCATTCGCTATCTACACTTGTGCATTTTGAGATATGCACAAGGTAATTATCATAATTGACGTAAAACATTCACACAAAGTAATTCCTTATAACGTTTATTACTAGAAAATACGTTTTGTTCTAAATAATGAATGATCATGCACACTGTGAAACGTAGTTGATTGGTGAACTTTTACGATCGTCAACCTAGTTTTCACGTCTCTCTCACGCCTTGATCGGGCCAATTCTATTTCCATCGTGTTACTTTACGCACTGATTGTCGTAAATGTAGTGAATACCTTCATTAGGTATCCTCATGGCTGAACACGTCTTAAGAAACACCGAGGTATCCCGACAATTGTGAAGTTAACCCGCAGGAAGAGAGGTGAAATGGTTTTCCGTATGCCGAGGCCTTGCCTTTATCTCGGATGGTGTAAACACTTTTAGAGAAACCATTGCGACAAGGCAGAACATCCAAGACAAAAAATGGGATCCTCGATGACTACTTAGTCGACGAGAGTTACCCCAAAGGTAATAACGTTGAAATGTAAGATTATTATAATCCAAAAATCCATAATTTATACTTTTTACTGTGGTCTGAGTTACAACCGAAAGAAATGCATTTTTCAGCCGAATATTGGTGCTAAAGAAAATACTATCAACCACAGAATACTGTCTCACCGTCACTGACCAAGTGATTCCATCTTTAAATGCGACCAATGCGACTAAAAATTTGCGTTAAATTGCATAGTTTTACTTGTTAAAGAAAATGAAAATAAAAGTTGACCATAGAAGTATAAAAATAAAAAACCCAATTATTATTAGATTTAGTTTTAAAGGTATTATCCCACTGTACGACAGAAGTCCAAAATCTCCTTTCAGTGAAAATATTTCCGCAAAACCTGAACAGAAACTGATCAGTTATTTTTCAGATGACAAGAAACAAAGGAAGATTTGAATATATACACTCATGAAACAGAATACTGGTGAGAAATCGATCTGTGACATTGCTCAGCTACGCATGATCAAGTTTATTTGAACAAAAATATCACAAACAGTGTATTTGAGACGACTTATGTCCCTATCAGTATTGTAAATAAATGATGTCATGTATCTAATACAAAAACGCAGTTGGTTCCATCCCATCGTAGGCCATGATGCATTGTAAGAATCCTTTTGAGTAACGATATACGCATCTGCAGTTAATTCTTGAAAGTAAGGCTTTGAGAAGGTTAGAGTGCGGGTTTGAATCCCGAATTTCAACAGGCATTTAGGGACATACAGCAATATATATAAATAAATAATCATACGATCATAATCTTTAGAGAACTATCTAATTGAAGCATCACCATGCAATCAAAGTTAATATCCATCCCAACTGTATCCGCGTTGACATAATCCTGAGGTAACCGAGCACTAACACCTGCCCATACAAAAAGAGGTAAATGAAATTCAACTGTGAACACCAAGTCTCCATGAAAGGTTCGATACACTCATCAAACCCATCTCTTTCCAATGGTCACAGTTAGTGTTTAAAAAGGAAAAATTACAATTGAATTCGCCGAAATATATTTTCACACTATACATTACTTTAAATTAATTGGGTCAACATTGGATGACGTGGAACAGAAGAAAGGTCATTTTCCTGTCACTAACCCGAAGACCTAAGTCAAAAGTCAACTGACGCCTCTAGGCACCCTTGTTTCAAACAAGAGATTTTCCAGAACACCTTTCCTTTAAAGGGAAATCATCTGGTGGTACGGGGAAGTTAACTGCCCCCTTCCCGCCTCCCCTGATGATTTATGAATTTCACACGCCGTAGGGCTAAGTACGAGCTAAACTCGACTTTCAAGTGACAAACCAAACATCGGGTTCGTTAGAGCTTGTTTTTTTCGCCCATTTAAGTAAGATCGGGCGATGAAATATCCGAATTTCACGACTACGTGCCCCCGATCGATACGATGCTAAACTCGAAAGCGTGAATCAATCTCATTAAAATGCTATAAATACTGAAAAACACGTGCTACTAGTCCATCGGCCCCAGATTGTTGCCAGGAAGCGGGAGTGAAAAAAAGATGGTGATAGTGAAAAATAGCTACTGATTAAGTCGATAATCCCTAAGAAAGATTATCTCTTAGGCAACCAGAAGGAAAAATCCATTCGTGGGGAGATGCGGAGCAGGTTATTATGGCTTCAAATCCATTTTGTATCCATGCCTGAGGGAAAGGTTAATTCACCAACTGTTCTGAAATACTTGACAATATAATGTAATGGAGATAACCACCCATATCATATAAGCACATTCGATCCCTGGGAATCTGGGTTCGATACCACCTCAATGAGCTCTGTTCTTATAGCCCTATGCGTTATACATTGCTCCCCAACTAAACTATGTCCTTCCAACTAAACTTTCAACTCTTAAAAATGTGGCTAATTTATTCACCAGAATAAGTGCCAACTTTCACTAGAAAATATAGATTAGAATAACTTCCTAAAAATGTAAAGAGCGTAGTCACAAAGCCTTCTTTTACTCTGGAGAGTGCTTGACGGTATGGTGGTTGTCTATACAATGCAATCATAATGACAAGAGTAGGTAGAAATTTTCACGGCATCGCTTTCTCAAACAAACATTTGTACAGAAATTTTGATGGATTGGAAATTTGGTGGAAATGCCGGTTTTGAGGTATTACACGCCGCCTTTGGCTCATACTAAATGAAATCGGCTAAGAGATACAGAAATTAACGAGCAGCAACATTTTCTCCGTACAAAATTGAAGCAAGTTAAGTGTGGGAAGCAAGCAAGCGCGTCACTGAGGCAATGCATTGCCCCGTGTTCTTCATTTCTTGACACAAGTAAAGATCTGGTGAGGAGGAAGTCCAGGCAGCCGTATTACATGTAGTGGGAGGTAAATCATCTCTACTTAGTGGAATAGGTCAACCTCAGACAACACTTAATGTGGTATTTCTTGTTTCCTAATCGTCGCTATTAGCGCATACTATCCCTCTACACTACATTCCCTCCGCGGCATAAGACGCTTGGTGGTTTTTCCGTTTATATTGCCCAAGATCCACACAGATTACTCGCATTCGTTCATTTCCGCTTGATATTTATTGGGGCGACAATGTGCTTGCGCGTCCTTTCACCACTCTCAAACAACAACACACACTGTTCGCCAGCTCTATCTCGGTTCTTCAGCTAGGAATATATGTATATATTTTATGTGTTTTCCTATCCCCTTTCCTTATATATCTATTTCTATGTGTGAAAATAATATATATACATATATATATATATATTTACTGATAGTCATAACATACACAGAAACCAAAACACAAAAGAGGAAAAACTCACTGGTTCTCGAATTTTCGGTGGTCCAACCACCTTTCTCAAGAGGAATTAGGAACAGAACTGCTCAGTTCTGTTCCTAATTCCTCTTGAGAAAGGTGGTTGGACCACCGAAAATTCGAGAACCAGTGAGTTTTTCCTCTTTTGTGTTTTGGTTTCTGTGTATGTTATGACTATCAGTGAATTTACATTACACGTTTGTGGGTTTTCCAAAAAAGTATATATATATATTTAGGTATGAATGAAAGTCGGAGGGGAATTCGTAAAATCGGTTAGGTTTGCCGATGACCAAGAATTAGTTAAATTCACACATCAGGATATGGGGGCTAGTTCCTTTCCCTGTGCCGGCTATGAAGACCTGGTACTCGAAAAATCACATAGCTTGGGTGAAGCTGAAGTTGCCCAGAGAGGCTTGCCCGGAAATCGAATCAGTAGTCCAACGCTCTACCCCTGGACTACCGCGACTCACATACGATATATATATATATATATATATATATATATATATATATATATATATGGCGGGTCTAGTGGTGTCTAGTGTCGCGGTGGTCTAGTGGGTAGAGCGTAGACCCGCCATATATATATATATATATATATATATATATATATATATATCGTATGTGAGTCGCGGTAGTCCAGGGGTAGAGCGTTGGACTACTGACCGGAGGGTCTCGGGTTCGATTCCCGGGCAAGGCACTTTGGGCACCTGCAGCTCCACCCAAGCTAGTTGATTTTTCGGGTACCAGTTCTTCCTGGGAAACCATAACCGGCATACCATAACCACATATATATATATAATAGCTCTTACATGTTGCAGTGCTAAGTATTGATGACACAATTGTAAAAAAGACGAATAATAAAGAGAACATAAAAAGGACACTAACGCAATGCTTGACGTTTCGACGGAACTTTCTTCCTAAGAAGAATTAGTTGCACTCTATACTCTTCGGGTACCATATATTTTTCTGGGGAAGACAACTTGTGCTGTCGAAACCCCAATCAATGTTAGTATTCATTTTTTGTGTTCTATTTTTAATATAAGCTTTATGTGTGTCAAAAAATAAACATAGATAATGAGTGTGGGTATATTATATACGCGCATTGATTCGTGAATAGGCGTCTGCGAAAAGGCTAAGAAAAGTGTGGGGTCCGCGCGCACCGAGTAATCTTCAATGCTGAGTTCCGCAAATATTTGACGTCGTAATTCACATCCACGACATCTCTTTTTCGTTCCGCACCAGTTCTCCCGAGATACACATGAGCACGTACCAAAAAAAAACATTTTTTTCCGTCAGCGGAATCACAACGGCAGTGAAAAATGCAGTAAAGAAATCCAGCGATATTACAGATGAATAATGCCGACAAAAGTTGTTTGTGGCGGTACAATCCATCTACTATTAAGTGGCATGGACGCTTGGCTCCCTGATGGCAGTGAGAAGGTTGAGAGATAGGAAAGAAAATTCTCATTTCACAGTGAAATCCACGTCTTCGGATCTAATACACACACATCCTCACAGTCGTCTTAATTGCAATTAAAAATATTTATTTCCTCATTAAGGGAGTGCTGAATACATAGAAAACGTTCATCGTTGCAATCAGTTGCCCATCAGTGGTTACCAAACGTTCGCACGTTCAGTGATTATCGCACTCTGAAGGCTCTACTTAGGCACTTCGTTAATTATTATTACTTACACCAGGAACATTTTTATTTGAAACTTCGAGACCATTGCAAGGTGAATCGCAATCCATTAACAATGCGAAAATCTTCATTTGAATCCACATCTACAATATGATTAAGTATTTAAGAAAAGTATTCAAGGATATTTCATTTCCACTTCACAACTCGACGTTCAACTCATTTTTTTATCCCATTATTTGCCAACAATCCTAAAGGAAGGATGAAATACTCTTATTCCATCGAAATCGATCGAATCATCGATCGAAATATCAGGTCGATATCCTGCATTTTATTCTTTTTGTTTAATAGACCCTTATTTTTAACAATTCTACAGCATAATTTGAATATACGTATCCTTTTATTGAATTTTGTCACATTTAAGTATTTTCTTTCGTGTGATTGAATTATTCGAGTGCATCATCAAGCTAATATGTGTGTAGAGGTAACATGATTGCGATTGTTCATGTATAACTGGTGACCTAATACCCCCCGCCACACGCCCTTGCGGCAGCTTGCGGGGTATTGTGTAGATGTAGATGAAGAAATGTGATGCATCCGTGGTATTTTTTCGAGAAAATCTAAATACCACAGTACTCAGGCTGAAGGTTTTGATGGCATGGGATAGATCTCGTCTAACAATACAAGTGAATCCTATAAGGCTTGCAAAATTCACAAATCTACTTATACATGTTACCCTGCAAGCCACCAATAGATGTAAAAACACATCAATGTGTGGCAGGGTATGATTGCACACCACGCAGGCAACATCAATATTTGTACCCCCTCCCCGCCAGATACCCTAACGGCGGCTTGCGGGTTACTATTTACGAGATGAATATTATGTTTTCTTAACATTTAGCTACCAATTTTAAAAAATTCAAATAACGGAGGTAATGCTAACTACAGCGACGTACAGTAGGGTACCTTACGAGAAAAGTGCTTCACTATGCATTCAAGACGAGCTGCTATCAACAAGAACGGCAATAAAATTAGGGCTATCTTAAACATTGACAAAATTCCAGGTTATTTAGAATTTCAATAATGATATTTTCCCCCTAGCGTGATCGTTTCCAGTTATTCTGATCCCTTAGCATTCGTGGGAAAAATGGCATCTAAAATATGTACGAACCTGATCTCTGATCTTCTATTCATGATCTCTCCTACAGTAGTACGAGGGAGCTATTAACACATTTTCAACATCTTTGAAGAAACATAAGGGAAGAGGGGAAGCTCCTTTCCCTGTTTTGCCTTTTTTTTCCCAGGAAGACGTGTTGTCCGTCAAATCACACAGGTTAGGTGAAGATTAGGGTCCTCAAAGGGGTCACCCGGAATCAAAACCGGTACCTACTCGTAAGGTGAGCAGCCAAGCGCTCTGGCTAGACTATCAAAGGCCTTTTTTTTACGAGAATCAGGTGATATTTACGCTTGTTCGTGAAATGAGATACTGCGCCCTTGGGCGTTATCAAGCTGGAAAGAAGCCGGTAGCGCACTGCGGGAAGCAATCTTCTTCTGATGACTAGAGACGAGCGGAATGCGATGACTACATTTATTAGTCTGCTTGAGATTACCTTTTGTGTTTCACGGGTGCAAAATGTCTCCCCGAAAATAAGAACTAATCTATAAAAGTCGTACATACCTGGTGACGAAGATTGATTCCAATTCGCTGGTAATCTTCGTTTTTTTTACAGCCAAATGGGATAAATATGCGAAAGCAATTCCATAACTTCTCAGGACGAAAAAACAATTGAGCGAGAAACCTGCTCAAGACCTTGTCGTATCGGCAGTACAGCCTGATAACGTAGAGTTCATACCATTATCGACCATTCTGAGTGGAAAGTAATTCCATCTTTTATGTCACAAAAACCAGTCTTTATAATCAGTTACACGGACCAACTTAATCAGTTTACTAAGACGGAAACAGATACGAACACATACACAAGTAATATATATATATATATATATATATATATATATATATATATATATATATATATATATATATATATATTCTCAAAGAAAATGAATAAATATATCTTTACATTAGGTATATCTATTATACGTATACCAGAAGATAAAATTTTCTTTTTACAGAATGTGTCAGTGACGACTTCCGTATTTGCTATGGGTTAGGCGATTGAACGCTCCAACTTTGCTTTCAATCAGGTTCATCGGATGGCGTTCAATGCGGCCGCAAGAGTAAGTAAGCCGCAAGTTAGGACCATATAGTGTTAGATGGTATGAAGAACCTCACGACATATTACATCCACGACGCGGATCGGAAACACTTTCTGCTCGTAGGTCGTAAACAGTTTTATTTTAGTCAAGAAAGGATTGGAACAGGTGTACGATATGGTATTTTGAAAGTCAATTGCTCCGAACCAGGAAATGGTAGCTGAAAGTAAGGGATTGAGAGCTTTACGAACAAGTACGTTCCATGAACGTCATAATAGAAAAAACGAGGGAGGGTGGAGGGACGCTTACAGAGAGAATAATATTCACCAGAAGATATTTTTCATGGCAGAAGAACATTCATACTATTCCGTTAATCAATGCCCAAAAAGCACTCACTCAAAGAATTCACTCTACATATCTGAGAAAGCACCTGGGGTTTTCCGACATATATTCTGGACGAAATATTCTAGGGATTGCCAACGGCAAGACAGGCCTTTACGGGTGGCATCGTGAGAGGAATTCATTCAAAATTATTAACTTTTTTAAAACACTAGATTGTCGTTCCCTCGCCGATATAACAGTTTTTCGTTCATAATAATGAATTGACCTGCCAAATGTGCTTACGTTTCGCAATTTTTACGCATCGAAATGGATGAATTATTCTGAATTTTCAATTGAATACGAGTGAATTCCTCGAGTATCAACAACTGGAAAATAAGAGATGATGAAAAATATCACGCCTGAGGGGAATGGCAAGGAAAATTCAACAAAGAGTGGTTATATAGTTGAACATCACGCTACGCCGCAGAAAACTCAAAAAAGTGAAAATGAGGCAGTGATCCAGTATCACGGTCCTTCATCGGAGGCGCTGAAACGATAGATACTCGTAGATGTGTGGCGTCTTATCTGGTACATCCGGCGGCCTTTTGTGCTTTCGACAAGAATTCAAGGACCTTTGAAGGATGAGGGAAACTTAAACCTGAAAACACGAGTGAGAGCGTCGTAAAACAGCGGATTATCTGCGAAGAAAAAGCTAAAATATTTTAGGGATTGGAAAAAACACTGGAATAGTCTGCACGAATGTAAAATCGTTTCGTAACATTATCATAACGAAACAGCTGACAAGGGAAAACTAGGCTCTACGTCCGCAGAGGCATAACGAGATGTCATCGAACTGAAACTCCTCATCCTGAAAATGGCCATTAATATTTGTTTCAAGAAACTCGAAAGGAAATTCCTCAGGCAATCGATACGAACTCATCTGACCAAGAGCGACTATAAAACATTCATAAAAAATATGTCGACAACATCAAATTAATTAGGCAAAACTTCTGAGAAAAAAATAGTCTTACCCGGATCTGGAAAGTAAACGAATTTTCCCAGTATCTTTTCGTTCATCTCAGATTTTCTAAAAATATGCAATGAGTAAATTCTTTAGGATGAAAAAACGTCTGCTTCCAAGGTTTTGGATTAGGTATGAAAGGTAAAAAAGGAATTAACAACTATTTAACAAGAATGTTTACGACGTTCCAAACCTTGTAAAGAGATAAAAAGAGTACGCGAAAAACCAATCAGTCAGTGGCCCTCTTTAATTTAGCACTGATAAACAATAAAGAATTGGACTGATTTTTTTGTTAAATGTTTCTCCGTACTCACGAGATGGTAAAACAGAACGTCTCAAGTCTCTGCAAGGCCATGTGCATGGGGGTGTAGGACACCAACCTTTTCTGCGTATATATTCACTGATACATAAATAAAAATAGATAATTTCGCATAGATAAGCGCAGGTAGACCAGTACACATATCACTATTAACATCATGCTATAATAGATGCGTTCAAGTATTTCAAATATACTAGCTTCCCATCCTAAGGGCCCGCGTTCGAATCCCGGCGACGACAGATATTTTTCAGTGGTGTCCCGATCCCTACTTGATGTTTAATTAAAATTGGCAATTTTCCACAAAATAATTTTCCAAAATTATTTTGTGGAAAATTACCAATTTTAATTAATCATGATATTCCACCATATTACACCTGAAACGTCTCTTTTTATTCCTACTTGATGTGTTCTGTGGAGAGCACTTAGAGTGAGTACGCCGTCCGTCGGATGGGACGTTAAGCCGCGGACCCCTAAGCACCTTTCGTTAAGAGCAGGCTAATGCCGACGCCGGGTTTCTCTCCACCCTTCATCCTGTTCATCCTTAATGGCGCAAATGACCTGAGCTGTCGGTCACCTCCCATAAAAACTACTACTACTGTTTTAAATTTGACGTTATGAATTTAGATCTTAATTTGGTTAATTTAGTCTGATCTTGTTATGATTATGTAACGTTCGGGGGAAGAAAGAGCCCTTAAATCTGTAAGTGCCGGAATCAATCCCTCTTATTTTATCCTCGCAGTCTAATCTCCTTTTGATGCAATGTGGGGCCATAAGCAGTCCCTCGGTCTAACTAATGAACTCGGTTGTTATGTACCTTTCCAAAGCTCTCCGTAGTGTTGCTTGCTCTCTCCGTGACTCATTGAGTCCAATTTTAATTAGTTCAGCATGCCCTTCACGCTAAATTGCATCTCTTAAAAAAACATTAACAAACCTTGAGAATTTTCTCTGCACTTTTTCCAACTCCTTATTTGACTTTTTCTCCCATGCAGAAATACTTACGTTTTACGCGTTTTCCAAATGCAGCCGACCTTAAGCGAAATGATTGATTGCGGCACTGGAAGCGACCTTTTAATTGAAATCACAAGGATTTAACTCCATGTTTTTAAGGTAACACTTAAATAAATACGTAAAGGAAAGCACCAACAAAGGGAGACCACGTGAAGAGAGCAGTGAAATATTTGAAGGCAAGAAAAATAGCATTGTAACATTTATTGTGTTTCCATGGTCTTAGAAACAACCGCGAGCCGTCGTGGAAGCTGTAACCACATAACTCGTCATTAGATACCGACTAACTCAATCATGGAAATATCAAGTTCTGCTGGGTCACGGTTACAAGTGACTTGAGAAGTGCATGGAATGACTTAAATATAACGCCGCTGGGTATTTACGGGAAGGAAGAGGGAATGTCAAATTTTCTACTCGTACAGACTTCGATATTTAAGAAACGGTGGCCGTGACAGCATCCGTTTCACATGAAAAAATTTAGCTACCAGAAGCAAATGTATAGCTAGAATTCAAAATGGGTCAGCGAAACAATGGGTGGTTAAAACGAGAAACAAAATTATTCCCGACAGAGAAATGTAACTGCTGCCTCGGGATTTCGTAAGGCTTCAGCTTCAAGGACTTTATACCACCAAGCTTTTGGGAATGCCATAAACTCAATGTCATCACTCATAGGAGCATATCTTTAGATCTTATGTCCACCATCTTTTCCCATCATGGCTTATTATCTTTCGTTTTATAAATTAATTTCACTTCTGGATTCAACAGCCATAAGCAACCTGTGCAGTACTCTACCGGATAAGAAACGAGGAAAGGAATCTTCAATTTTGATGGAATCAAGCGGAGTGAAGAAGTAACAGTCAAATATCTGATTTTAACGGGCAATCTTTTGTATTTATCATGTTTGCCATTCGTACGACACCGATTCGTCGAGGCAGGAAATAGCGAAACAGTTGACAGGGAGAAGATACCTCTTCAGACCGCAGAGGAGACTATTCAACGACCACGAAAACTATATTATCATTAGGTATAAACATAAAATCTCACATTTTTCTCCCACTTTTTTCGTCTTTAGAAAGTTCTTCGTGATTTAGTTGTACACGTACACCTACACAATATTGCATGTGAGCCCATCCTTTTTAATGGGTTTCCTTATTAAATGGATGGCACAGTTTCTGGCATAACATGGTGGAAATCCTTCATTTTGAAAGAAGGCAAGTGCCGCTTTTACTCATAGATTTTTTTTAGTACGACCTCGGTTGCAGTAAATTTCCAATTTACCTGAACATGCTACGCTGTCACGAAACCTCGGTTGTAATGAAAAATTCTATGTGGAAAAGCAAAGCGTCGGGTTTCCTTATCTGTTTTTATAGGGTGGTTTGTGGAGTAGTTCACGTACGTACACATTCGTCGAAGTACTTGGGTGGAGCTGGTAACTTTTAAACCCCCTGCCACACTTTAAATGGATTGCGAAGTACTGTATGGATTTGTTGTCGCATTAGAAAATTTGGCACTAAGCTAGATATTTGGTCAAAACGAACAGGTTACATTCTAAAATGTGGAATTGCTTATTTTTAAAGGCGTACGTATTTTAAACTCCCGTTTCATTAAATTTCCTCTCCGTAAGAATAGTATTAAATACAATGTCGAGGGTCCTTTTACTTTTGTTTTTGATTATTCGCATTTAAGGTATAAACTTGGAACTTGCGGCGGAACTAAAATGCGATCCAAATATTGAATTCTTTCATTATTTTCATGTTTTGCGCATCTCGATCAAAAAAATTGAATTAATCCTTTTCATAAGAGATTTTTTGGTCACGGCATCACTGCTTTGTTTCGGAAATTCACCATCATATTCATAATTACAAATTATGAGGAGAAAAATGAAATTTCCACAAAAGGGAGTTTTCAACTTAAACATATTATGTGTCGTATTTCTATATTCAATTATATTTATTTAATGGATCGTGGTATTCCAGGGGGTAGAGCGTTAGTTTAACGATCAGAGGGGTTCAGATTTGATTATAGGCACGCCCCTGGGCACGGTAAGCTTCACCCAAGCAGTGTAATTTTTCGAATACTAGATCTTCCAGGGAAATCATGGGCGGCACAGGAAAAGAATTATTACTCTGTTTCACACGTTCTTTGGGTTAACACTAAGTGAGATCTACCTTCAGCAATCAAACCTACCTTCGGGTTGATAACTGTGATTTTATATTTTGCTTTAAAGAGGAGCTTTTTTATGTTTCTTTCAATTTTCCTGTCATTTTTTGACGGTTCACCAAATAGTTATTAATGATGAATGGCGAACTCAACTGGGTAACATAGAAATCACTCTAATTGTTGGAAATTGTTAATGAAGTCAATTATGGTGCACTTATCGACGCCAAAAGCTTGGGATTCAAGCATTTCCGCGTCCCTCACAAATAATTATCGTGCAGACAAGAGATATCGACCTGATATACAGGAATGTCCTGTAAAATACGGAGTGATGGTTTTATTTTGGGTGAATACAACACCACCCCATGAGAGAAAAACGATACACCGAGAGTGACAGAGTGGAGACACCTTCGCCCGCGGAGATTCGAGCGCGCGGACGTCACAGTTGGGAGTCCCAACCGCAAAGACGACGAACCAAGGTCCTCTTGGGGGGGAAGCATCTTACCCCGGGCCTCGCCTCGGCGGCATTGGGCGCCCCAAGTCCCACATCCCTCCCTCTACCCCTCAACCGCAGTTTTCGCCACCGCACCCCACCCACTCCTGCACCCCTCCCAGTGTTCTCCCTTCCACGGCGACGCAGAGCCCGCCCCCTCCTTCCAAGCGCCAGAGCGTGGTGGTGCCCATTATCTCCGTACTCTGACCTCAACGCCGGCAGGGGGTGGGGAGAGGGGGGAAGGAGGGGAGGGGTTGGTGAGGGAGACGGTGAGGGCGTGGAGACCCTCTCCCCTCCGCGGCAACCGAAGAGTGCTGAGTTCACGAGGCGGGAAACTTCACTTTCACCTCCTCCGTGACTCACCCACTCACTCCACCCCCCTACTCCGCCCCCTCCCCTCCTCTTCCTTCCTTCCCTCCCTGCCCGGTTATTTTCCGCTCCCCTCCCCAACCCTTTCCGCTCTCCTCCCAACCCCGTCCCTGAAGAGAGGGAGGGAGTGAGTGAGGGAGGGTGACGTTGAGGGAATGGAGGAGGAAGGGACAGGTAAGGAATATGCAAATATGTCGGGGCGTGCGACGAGGGGTAAGAGCTTAGGAAGGGAAAAAAAAGACGGCGAGCGCTGTCCCTCCCCTCGCCGGAACGGAGGCTCAGGTATTCGGGTATCGATGACCCTGGGACCACAAACCATCCAGGTATTAGAAGAGTGGAGACGTTCGTATATGTCGTTGTGTCGCGACGATGTGAAATCCTCTCCCATCCGGATTTTACGAATCCCGTTATTTCGGGACAGCGAAGGCGTCCCTTCGTTATTAAAAAGCGCACTGCGGTCGCAGTTCGTTTCCATCCTATCTTCACCTTTACACAGCACCCCTCAAACCCGTCGAAAGGACGGTGGCAGGGGGTGTTATTTCACAGGCCATTTTACTTCTACTCCACTACTTTCAAATACACACATGGCACCCCCAGATCCACCGAAAGGTCACACGGAATGTGGGGGGACGAAATAGACAGCATTTATACGACAAACGTTTCGCACATTACCAATCTTACACTATTATTTCATTAGATTGGGCGGATAGCGACCATAAACAGGACTAGCAATGGAAAAAGCATTCATTTCAATACTATCTACCTACGGCGACAAAATGAACACAAAATGTCTTGGAAACAATGCTCGCTTCTTGACGTCACGACAGGAAGTTTTATGGATTTGGATAAACATTATATAGCTCGTTCAAAAGTAGTTTGACTGAGTGTTCTTTCATTTTACCATGGATTTCCAGAAGTGACTGACTGTTTTCCCCCGTTTGGCAATGTAGTATGCACGTTAATCGTGACGAACTACTAAAAATTAGATATATTCAGAACCTAAATTGCCCAGATTATCAAAAGGTGACGCGGTAAGGTCGTCGGGATTTGAAAATTCGAATTGCTAAGCTTCCGTAGTAATCCTAAGTTATTTTATAGCCACTTTCAACCGTTATATTTCATGTATTACCGTGATACATTTTGCCTCATCCAACATTACAGTAATCACCCCGAAGTAGCGTGAGCGCGCTCGTCACCTCGTAATAGTCCATATGACCATATGATAAATTCACACATTCGGGACAATGGGAGGCAAATAGTTCCTTTCTCCGAGCTACCAGTGATTTCCCATGAAGATCTGGTACCCAAAAAAATTCACACCGCTAGAATTTAAGCTGATATCCACAGGCATTACACTTCCGGACCTCTGCCCCGAGTCCCCCAGGCAGCGGCAGAACGCTCAACTAGACTACCACACCGCTTACGTTCTACCTTTTTATTCTTCAAAAAAATAATATTTCGATTTCCAAATGAAATATGGGCATGCAATAGTTCTACTTTACAAAAAATCAAAACCAATTTTTCAAATCAATATGTAGTTAAAGCAAAATTTTTGAAGTGGCCAATTCAGGATTTTGTTTAACTTGGAACGTAAGCAAGAGGGAAAACGTAATGGAAAATACCAAAATCGTAATTTTCATGAAAGGACACGACAGCTCTTTTGTTTTACACAGTTTTAAAAAGTCGCCACTCCTGAGAGCCCATAAGAGTCCTTAAAAATTTACAATTATGATTATTAATGGAATATTTGGCAGCAAAATATTACTTATTACCTACGAAATCAATAAAAATATCATTATTAAGATTCCTCTTTATACTAGGACATTAAACCACTCGGATTAAGTAAGAAAATGCAGACTTCTGTTTTGCTGTATATATAAATTCTCGCATTCCCTTCGCATATTACGCGAGCATAATAAAACCAAGGCTAAGAACCGAAATCTTTGAGAGAGAGATAACTTTTTTAATGGATTCTGCCTTTACAAATATTCATAAAAAGCCTTCTTACTGCGCTCGCTTTGATCAAAAATTACCAGACTGGCGTCTCCATACTCCATTTTCACATCCTTGCAGGAAGTTATTTAACAATTAGGGTATTACGTTGAAGTCAATCGATATTCCAAGAAAATACAAAGGATTCATCTCTACGTAATTTACTCGAGTAGGCGAAGATTTAAGACAATTCCGCTTTGTTTCCACTTTCGCTGATTTGTACCCATTGGATACCAAGACATAGCCCGAGATAACAAGGGACAACCAATGACAATTCGTTGAGCACGCCAAACACAAATATTTAAAATCGATTATGATTTAACTCCCAAAATCGAAGTGGCACTTGAAAATCCATAGCATAGAACGAATTCTGAGTTTTCAGATTATAGATAAAATAATTAAGTGGCATTGTTTCCAGCCTATTTTGAAAAATAATATGCCCCAGTTATACCCTTTCCCGATTCAAATACTTTGCTATCTGGAGCTCACAGGACATCGGGGAAAGCATTCATTCGAATAATTTCTTTTTCACAATGCATTTAAAGTCTCACAGTTTCACGAAATGGAAGGAGAAATCGAAAATTGACTGACCGGATAATGTTTTTTAGAAATGAATACCCGCCGGTTCAAAGATGATGAATTCAAAAGTTGGTGCAAAATAGAAAGTTAGTTGGGCGAAAGTTCGAAATTCATTCTGAATTCAGCCTAAATGATGTGTGCTCTAACACTTATTAATTTTAATTATCGCGGAACCAACATGGAGGGTAGGTAAATGATATCTAAACATCAAAAGGATTCAACAAGTGAGAGTATCAGTGAAATTTATTTAGGGAAAATCCGGGAAACATTAAGTTTGACTTGAGATAAGATTTCACTACTTCTGGTTTCCGAACAAATGTAGTCCTGATAGTTGACTCCACTTAATACGACAGGGTGAAGGGTTTACCGGCGACATTACGAGTATGTTCTTCGGACCGAAATTCGTCCTTGAGAGCCCACACGTGTAACGTGCAATTCGTTTGCTACGATCGATGCTCCAAAAAAACAGTTGTGAAGAAAGACGGAAGTGGAAAATATCAGTTCACATGAGGGTTGAGCTGGGAACATGGTAAGACGAGAGGGTGGAAACGAACGGGGGAAGAAAGTCGAGAGAGTTCCCAAGCAAACGATTTTTACCTCTCTAACGGACACCCACGTCTCCGAGCGCGATCGTGAGATCCATCTCCCCGAAACTTTCATCGTGTCTTTACAGTTTTTTCTGTATTTATTTAATTTCTTTGCTCGAAGGAATAGGAAATGCAGGCGGCGCACGACGGATTTTGAATCCAACTCGGCCCACGAGGAGAAACCGGTAATGGGGGTTACCACTCTGAAAACCAGGTCCTTTCGGTAACCATCATCGGCCTATGAGCACCATCCGTATAACGCGACCGCAAATTGGCTGACGGTAGCGCTCGTGCCGAGAGAGTCGGCTGCGACCCGAGGTGAGAGCGATGGAGAGGGAGAGAGAAGCCTTAAAAAGAGTCCGTTGACAGCGAAAGTATAACCCGCGAAAAACGAGCGAGTCAAGAACGTCGGCAGTCGATTACTCTGCACGCACTGATCTCTCTCCCTGTTCCGATCGGTGGGCCTCACGAATTACTGGAGCGAAGCATGCGTAGGAATCTACATCTACATTTCAGAAACAAATGAAATACGAGCGTACATAGTGAGTAAAAATTAGATCCCATTACATAACATTCATTACTGGATGGTTTCAAATGTTGTCGTATTGAATTAACTTGATATTTAAATAGACCCGCCAGTCGACCATGTCTTTGAATAGTTGAAACCGAACTTACGTTTTACCGAATAATAATTCGAAATGTTCTGGGATTAAAATTTGTTATGGAATGTATGTGGACTTCGACGCACGGGTATTACAATAATGTAGGCTTCAACAACGCAATGTTATATGCCCTAATATTAGCACTTCCGTTAATAAGTTAGTTTTAATGTTGCCGAAGATGCTCAAAATGACCATCGTTAACCGCTAATTCAGCCAAATGAATTTGGACACGTAGTAAAAGGAATATCTTCAGTTTATTAACAGATTCATTAACATTATAATTGGCAGTTCACAGATACTACGCATGTTTCACCAAAACTTTATTTCGATTTATTTGGATGTTTATCCATCAAAGAAATGAATCCTAATGGTTTAAGTGCTTTAACTACTTGATTCTTTGCTATTAACAAGCGCAATTACCAGGGATTCGATTTTGATGTTTGTGGTTTGTATATTCTTTGCTAAAATTAATTCTATTTTGATCTTTGAAATTACAGTAACTTCAAAGGACTGGAATAAAAAACATGAACAATACTGTATACTCGTAAATGACATTTCGGATAAAATGAGCACTTGGTTAAGGGTCTTAGGCGAACCAAGCCGGCCTAAAATAACATTAAGGCCCTCACTTCACTAAAATTTGAATAACAGGAGTTGGCAACTTCCTGACCTTTTCATCCTCGTGCTAAGAGGCCATGCATTTAAAATGTTTTCTCCTCTTGGCGTGATTAATTAAAATCCGCCAGTGGAAATCTCCTTCCCTGCGAATGAATGCCTTCGAGCTGATTCGATCACACGAGGCACACGCTCAGGATGCTGGGGATTACGGAGATATACATCGCGGGAATGACGAGTTAAGAGTGCCAAGACTTCCGTGGCGAATCGAGGTAAAGGAACCAAATCGACGCAGAAATGAAAGAGAGATCGCCGTCGAAGCGATCCCTGTAGGTTCTCTGTTTACCATGAATCATTTTCAGACTTCATTCGATACGGTCGCTGTTTCACCACACCAATGTCAGTGATGGGAATACGAGTACATCAGATCCGTGACCTCGATTGCTATTACCAATTGGTGACTATTTTTTTGTTTTCAGCCCATTATTTCTTGTTTTAGAAGCAAAAGAATAGAAGGCCAGGGACCCGATCAGTTTTTGTTACAGGCTAGACCCATGCCGTGATTTACGTATCTAGGGCACAGTCTGGGATTAAGGGTGTCGCGAATTATAATTTTTAGAGATAGCGTTGGGAAGCGCGCCATTTTGGTTTCTGAAGTACAAAGATAGTTTTCGTTCCCAATCGCTCTAAGTGCACAGTGGGACACTATTCCATAAGTTATCAGAATCGTCGCTGCTAGACAATACCTGAGGTCACGGCATCACGGGCTCGACGATGCCCCAGTTGATGTACATGAGATGTAGCATGAGATTCAGACCCAATCGATTCCGGGACGTCAAGATGCCATCACTGTCGAGGCTCGACAACGTCGATTCCTTACGGGTTCGAGAAATACATTCGATCATCATATCGTTGACAATGAACGAAAAACCAAAATGGCATAGTTCCATCGATTATTGCCTGATTTTCACCATTAGAATATTTATTTCTACACACTCCAACCTGCGTTTCAAAAATAAAGACAATCATAGTGGCTAGTGTGAGGGCTTTCCACGCTGAGGCTTGTATCTCGGACCTGCCGGATTTTTCAGTTACATTACGATCTCCTATCGGGTTCCTTTTGATTCCTTATAAAGTGCAGCTCACTCTTTGTGAGATAGTTCTTCAGGCAGTAATATTCACGACTGCTAAATGTATGCACACCCATCAATCGCCATATGGAATAAGCCCTCCTCCACATAGGTGAAAATTTTGAAATCAGACATTCAGACGCTAACTTTCAGATTACTATCTGCATCTCTCAAATAAATTCCTTTGCAATTGGCTCAGATTGTGGTCACTCAACAATGACTAAACATAGTATTTAAGCGTTCTGAGCGTGGATGACCGAAATACGAGAGACAAAGAAAGCTGAAATAGTCCCTGATCGGTTCATGTGAGCCACTAATCCTTTATTTTGGACGCCTTGATCTAAATGAGTGGACGTGGTGGTTCAGTGGGCAGACAGCTGGGCAACTACCTCACGGCACCCTTAGTTTCACCTTACTTGCGTGATGTTTCGGGTACCAGGTCTTCCCGGCGAATCCAAATGCGGCAGAGGGAAAGGAACTCCTACCCTGATTTGTGAATTTCACACGCCATTGGGCTTAGTATTAGGCGAGCTCTATTCTCGCCTACTAAACCGATCTTCGGGAGTTTTTTTATGATGCAAATGAAAAAGCGCAACTAGTCCGACTGGTGAACCAAAACGCACTGTTCTGCCACTCGGTACCGAGTGGACAAAATTTCCTAAACTACATACACAACTAATGGCAGCAATGCTTTGATCACAATTGTTAAAAACAGTTCGCACAGGTTCGCCTGGTGGATTGAGCGGTCGCCGGTTCTCGAACCCAAGGTCATGAATTCGGACGTAAATATTACACCTTTCTACCACTGAATAACAGTATGCTTCAAGCAATAGCAAAATAAAAGGCCGTTTCCATTCAGGATAAGGTATAACATGGTCTAAATTTGATGCTAGCGAAGTGCGCTGGTCTCAACGTTTTTGCATTCCGCTATTTCCATCCAATGACGAGTTCTTACGTGCGCATAAGCAAACGGCACGCATCGTAGGCATCTTGACGCATACACGCACACGTCCATAGCAGTTAAGGGGGCGAGAACAAAAATGTTTCATCGGCAATTTCTCACGGATGATTTACAACGACAATCACCGATGAGGAATGTTCAAGTGCCCACTGACGTGCATCCGCCGGAACACTCGTAAAAACGAACAGCAATGTCCTAATTCCTCATCGGTAAAAACCTCTGCGACTAAAATGATCTACCTCCAGACGACGATTCCCAGACGGGAAGTGGTACACATGCGGCGGATGTAGCCTCACGCTGTTTCCCTCCGAGCGTTTCTTCCTTCGCTCTTGATGAGACGTTAGGCTGGAAGAGAACCTGAAAGAAGGTTGTGTACGCCGAGGGAGTGGCTGAGGAGAGTTCTCGGGTTGAGGGGGGCAGGCAGAGGCAGGGAAGGATGGAGGAGGAGAAGGCGGAGGCGAGGCGGGGGGAAAAAACGTATTCACGCAGGCCGGCGTCTTAACCTCCGAGCCTCCTCCCACCTCTCGCACCCACCTTCTTTTCATAAGACAAAGGGAAGAACACCCCACACGCACTCCGCCCTTTGCTCACCATTTTTCACTCCTCTCCTGCTGCCGTCCGCCTCCCACCCCCATCCCCTTCCTCCCACCCCTCGCCCTCGATCCCGAATGGGAGGACCTCCACCTTTTCGTCCCGAGAGTTTTGGAGTGAGTGAGTTAGACAGAGGAGAGGTCTCTCGCGAGCGTTACCTTTTGGGGCCTCAAAATTTTGAAACGGTGGGGAAGTCGCTAACTTAACCTTCTCATCTCTCTGAAAGAATTCGAGTCAAGAAGGTAAATATAACGTAAAAATATAACGCTTAGCACTGTAGAGACAAACCAATGGGGAGGAGGGAGGGGGAAGAATATGTGTCCTTGTATAAAGGGACCTGCTTCTTTTCCTAACAGTCACTAATACATTTTAGTCGAATCGTCATTTCAACAAATTTCATTGTTTTTACACGGGGCAGATGAATAGAGCTCAACCGAATGAACGACTTTCAAAGATATCTGTGGTATTTTTGATCGTTTTTGCGTCGTCTTCAAACTTGAACGTTCAAAAAAAAAAGAAAAGTTTCAAGGACACGCATGGCAAAGAAATTTATCAGAACAAGCCTCGCCGAGCTGAAACCTTGAGCAGTTCATCCTAGATAACAAGAGTCGAGCGTTTGCAATACCTTACAATTACTTTTACAATTTTGGGGAACATTCTCGTAATTAGCACTGCAAATTTTCAAGTTTGGAAGCACGCCAAAAAAGTCCAATTCTACTGCTACTAACGAATGGACACGGACACTTCGAGTGTTAAGCAGTTCGTAAGAGGCTAAGCAATTTCGTCGTTTTTCATACGTTCCCTACTATAAACAACATCGGTGCCTGTGCTGGCACGCTCTGGAGGATCCAAACTTCTTATAATTCGTTTCAGATTCAGATCGACATAGGCTCGGTTTTAAAATACCCCGTTAAATCTAATCGTTACTTAATATGAACATTGAATTGATGAGGGCATTTCGACAAATTCGATTTTACAACGAATAAGATTGTTCATTAGTGAATGTGAACATTTTAACCGAAGTAACATCGTCTGTCAGTAACTGAGCTGCATAATGCTCTTACCAACTTGACTAGTGGTCATAAAATTGAGTTTTAGTTTAAAACTGAGGTTGAATTAAACCTTAAATTTAACGAGACATTATAAAACCTGTCCTTGGTCTAATATTTATTATATTTTTTAACGATACGGAACGTGGACAAACGCTGTAATTCTTTCACAATTAAAGAGAGATCACACAGCACGATATTTCAAATATGCTGAGTGCTTGAAGAACCACAGTAATGTTTATTGTGTCCTCAATTTAGTGACTACAAGATCTGAACCGCTTCCAGGCGAGCCCCAGCGGAATCCACGCTTCTCCCACGCCTCCCCGCTGCATCGGGTCCTCACCAATTGGATAAACCTTTCATTAAGCTTGGCCGCAGTCCAACCACGGTGCTTAAATATTACGATGATGACGGATACGACGTAATGGAATTTTCAAGGTTTTCCTCGTGTTGTTATCGACAAGAGAGAACGAAGAAGTATTGACGAAGGTAAGGAAAAATGTTAGCAGGCATTATTTCAGTGTTCTTCAATGTTGCCGCTTAGGTTGTGAGGTATTGATTAACGAAGGCTAACGCTCTTAGAAAGGTACAGAACATCCGAGTTTGCCTGTGACAACGAATGAATTATTATGGCCCCATATTGTAATGGTACATCCGACCACCGGGTTAAAATAAAATAGAGGCAACCACTAACAGAAACAAGTAATCGTTCTTCCCTCGCACGACATACAATTATTGATTTGAACCCAGGAATTCGAATATTTCTCACTTAAAAAGAAAATTTTACGATTTAATAAAACGCAGCCATAAGTACATATATTATCTAGACATATATTGTACGTGCATAAGAGAAGAAAAAAATTATATTTACGTATAAGCTCATACTTATGTACGAACGATTGGTGCCCTGGCAGCTCCCGCCACACGCCCTCGCGGCAGCTTTCGGGGAACTGAGTAGATGTAGTTTCAAAGGACATAATAATTCATATCCATTGTTAACTTTTTTACTTTAAAGATGCGTAGATGATAACCTCAACGTCGAAACTACTTCGAGGGTGTTCCCTCAAAGGATGAACGTAGTTTTGTGGGAAAAAAAGCGTGGCGGGAAGCGGAAAAGGATAAATGAAATAAAACGGGGAATAAGACTATTTCACTTCCGAATAATACTCTGTTTCTGTGGTGCTAGTCGTTGATTTTTATAATGGGGAGTTTTAAGATAAAATTTTACCGCGGTCGACTTTAAAATGTTGCAATTCCAGTGTCATAGAAAACACAGGTGAACGAAAAAAAATTGACTGGAAATAAACGATTAAATCAGCATTTACATGTACATGGGTACGGCACAGGGGTACTTATTCAATCAAAAATGTGCATTACATGCGTGACAGGAAGAGTGAGCAGGATAAAATTACTTTCTGGACTAATGCGGCTATTAGTACCTGTATGTGAGGTTGTCGCTCCCATTCACGATCAGATTATATTTGAGCGATCGATTTGAGGATTCCGCGGAATTTATGAGAAAATACACTCCTTAGCTTTCTTTCACGAATATTTCTCGGGAAACAAACCCCAACGGGGAATTCATCACATATCTGCGATGCGGGAACTCTTTTTTGCAGAACTATGTTACACGGGGATTAAAAAAACAAACAAGGAAGTGTACAACTATTATTTAGCCAAGTACGCCGGACGATCATAGAAACTCAGTTGATGAGCAACCGGGAAAATACGGTGCATCCATTTCAACCTTTTTTTTTACGCGATAATCGCGCAGGGTAAGAATTGGAAGTGGGGCACATGAGAATGAATTCTCCGTAACGTATGAGGCTAATAATTTGTGTGGCTGTCAAGGTATATGTACTTCACCATAAGGGAGCAGTAACAAGACGGTCGCCCACAATGTTTTCATGGTGAAAGTAATAAAGGAGGCATTGCCCACGGGTTAATCTCAAAAATTCCTTCGGTGGAGGGTTCAGTAGTTTCTGAGAAACATTCACCAACATCGATGGGGAATTGAATCGGAATCGATTAAAAACTGTTTTAAAATATTTTCATTCCTTATTTTTTAATAAAAATGCATATAATATATTCATTCATTGCCAATTTTTATTTGCATTCTCTAACCACGCCATGACTGCTCGACGGAAGAAATTTCCGAAGTTATATCCCTTGAAGCGCACGATAATACTCATTTGCTCTTTTTCATAAAAATGACTGACCCTACCGATGCACAAGGATGTTATTAGTTCATGCTACAATCTGGAGGGGCAGAGGACAGAAAAAAATAGGATATGTATTTACTAAAAAGAGTCTAAAAGTAGTCATCGTAGAGTCTGTATTCGGAGTCATCACCTCAGCATATTCGCCAAAGAAAAACTTCTATTTACATCACGTGATTTCCCACCATAAATAACTTCTCGCTCCTGCCGATTTTCCAGGAGGATTTCAAATACCTTTGGACTATCCATTCGAGGGAAATGGGTGACCGTGTATACTAGAATACCACCCTATAGAGTGAGATTTACCGTTCACCGGTCGATCCCATGAAGTGTCGACCGATCGGCGCACCCACCGCGGCGGCGTGGTTTGTGCTTGAAACGGGGCAGAAAACGAATGTTTACACCCGTCGAGAAGTGGATGGGAGGAAATTCAAATTTCACTCCAAACATACCCATGGACTCGTAGAGCGAGAGGAATCAGGCAAAATCTGCCGCATGCATCACTGCAGCAACATCTCGCAAGTCAATTCATTGTGGGTCACATAACAGCTCTCATTCCACCGGCACCGCATTATTTGCACATATTTGTGCATAGGCAGCGATATCCGAAGACAACGAAAAATTCCAACGAGGGCGCTGAAAGTGAAGATGACTTCGTAATGAATGGTTCCGTTGGTTTCTTTGAGGGGTTCGAGAGAGATGCTACGGAAACAATTGAAAGAGCATGCGCGTGTGCAGCCGGAGGGAGAGACGCAAAGTCGCATTCCCTCCAGAAGCTGAGTCGCAGCGCGTTGGACGAGGAAGCGTCCGACTTTCCATTCGCACGTAAATGAACGGTAAGTGACTCGGCCGGACTGCCGGTTAGACGGACGTTTCCGGTTGATTTAATTCCCGCAAGGCGTTCGGTCCAAATGTAGCGGTGCGACTAAGGCGCCTGTTACTGACCAAGGTTCGCTAATAGAGAGATTTTCGTGGAAGGACTCTGGAAGTTCCGCGACTACGGAACGCTGATTGGAGAGAATACGGAGCGCGACGGGATAGGTAACGGGGAAGCTCCTCATCTTTTCGGAATGGTGTCTGTTAGCACTTTACGACCCGTGGCGTCTGGGCGATTCCTCCTCTTATGATGTGACCCCGCCACGAGTCGAAGCTAATCTCACTGGTGACGTCCGTGAAACAATTGTAAAACCCGAACTCAGCGGCTTCAGAGAGAGGCCGTAAAAGAATTTCTCGTTGCGATACCTCTCGATGCCATATTCCCAAAGAAGTTCGCCATTCGTAAAAAGCAGTAAACAACACAAATAAGTTCTAAGCTCTAGATTTAAATACAGCTTAAGGATACCCCATGATCAAGGTCAGAAGGGACAATCGTAATAAAATCTATCTTCTGTAAAAGTATGAAATAAAATAGAACCAAATTGATTTTCGTATTCACTTCAAATCCTATTAACACTATTAAATGCTGGAGTTAATGGCGAGACACAGGAATTTAAGTTTTGGTGATGGCATTTCATGCTTACTCACGGCTAGAGCGGCATTCATTAAGTTCACTAAATGATTGCTTTAAGGGAAGCCTAATGAATGTTCCCTTACATTTACTTCTGAAATTGCTTTTTCAATGTTAAACTACAGGCGAAACAGGTTTAATTCTAACGAGATCTTAATATTATCATGGTAAAAATTGAAAAATTAATGTGATTCAGTCGACGTATGACGCGAAGGAAAATTTTACAACCCCTTGGGTATGTCGACTAGCGAGAGCAGGCATTCGTGAGAATGACATGTGATCATGTGTACTCATACCGGCAATAAATACCAAAAAAAGTTTTGAAAAAAAAGAGCATATGAACTCCAGTATTCGCACTGCACAATTAAAAACTTAACGTAATTGGTAAGGAGAATATTCACTGGCGGTTAAACCTTTACCATGGAGGCTTACCCAAGTGTCTCGAGTGGAAATGGCGTCTTCTACGACCACAGTCATTATAATCCATACTGCTAGATGTCACTCACCTGCAATAAAAGAATTTAGTTCCAATTATACGAAATATTGTATGCGCGAATATATTGTAGAACAATAAGTAATTATTATAGAATTAACAGTAATATTAGTAAGTAGATGCGGCATCCAAGTCGGGCGATGATTTACAACGTAAATTGGAGAAAGAGAAACATCCAATGGAACCAAAAAATACGGTCGATAAAATATGACCGGTTATGTAAGTGACATATATGTACAAATTACTTTTATTTCACCTTTCCATGCATGCTTTCTAATGTATTAGGTTTAAAGATATTGCAGCACAAAAAAAACATGTCTTTCAAGGCTGTGTCGTTGAAAAGTCCAAAATAAATCGGTATATCCAGAAAAAACACTCCCTCGAAAATTTTCAAACCACCAGCAATCAAACCTGTTTTCGTTAACGCCACTCCGATGGGTTAATCGCTATCGCATACTCCATTTGAAATACGACGACGCGATGATAGCCGTTCCATTTTTCCCATTCGAAAAACACATAAATTTCTGCAAAGCGCCTTTGTTTCAACTTTTAAGAGAGAATTTGCAGAAGTATTAATTTATTCTTTTTTCAATTTCTGCGCAGTGACTCCATGTCATGAATATTTATGAACAACATACACGAATGTCATAAAGGCTTATTCCATAATTTAAAACGGGTTCGACGCAAATTTTCTTCGTAAGCAACGAATAAGATAACGGGAGCGTTACCTTAAAACGTCTATCTCTGCTCCAGTTCCATTAAGAGAACTAAATCAAGTTATGACAGAAAATCCACGTTGACTAGATTAGCGGAACGCCATCGGAAATTATTAGCATAAAATAATCAATCAGTATAAAAATTAGACAAACGATCACTGAAACTTTTAAAATATCATTTGGTTACCCATACCCCATAATCGATTTCGACAAAAATTATTTACACTCGGTCACGCAACGTCCGTCGGACTCTCATTCGCGTTGGTAGCTTACACCATTCCCCTACCACCTTTTCCTGTCGCCGTCATATTTTCCCCACCTTTCCGGGCCCGAGAAGTTCTTTAGAGGAAATCTACGCCCACGACGTTCACTCTGCAGAGGAGAGAACGTGAGAGCGAGACAAGGATGATAGAAATCCTTCGAGGAAAGCGAATAAAATCCCCCTAATGCTTAGTCACGCAGGACTTCCCACGTATCGCTGTGGCGAAAGAGGTCGTTTTACTATTTCCTCGTCGAGGGGGAGATCCATCGGGGACGACCGCCCAAAGAGCCCAGATGCTCTGCCGATTCGACAAGACACTTAAAAAGTTGGCGTATTATCACGATAATCCGCCGTAGAATCGGAATTCACAGATTTGAATTAGCACCTCCAACCCATCTATCATACAATGAACGTTACCTTTATTTAAATACACAGTGTTTATGTAGCATCAATTCGAGCAATTGCTTGGATTAGGGCACCAGTCGTGAAAGTACCGTTTTGCATGGCGGACTACCTGGATTAAATAATCATTTGCACATTCCTAAAGAATTGTTTATAAACTGTGTTCACAACACAATTGAAATACAGTCACTAAATTACCGTGATTTGTGTGGAATCGGTTTGACTTGCAATCTGCAACTGGATCGTGTTTTCGTTTAAACATTACCAAATTTCCATTTGAAATGGAAAAAATTCAAAACTAATCACTATTTCATCTTTATAATTTCGAAATGTAGTTCCTTCCACACTAATCGCACGTCAATTTTAACTTAAATTTGAGACCCCCCTGTGTGATTAAGCAAAAATAAAAAAAAACATTGGAAAAGTAAACCACACTTAAAATAAAGCGGACAAGATTAACTCAATGAAATTATTTGCCACAAACAGAAGTGCGCTCTCAATGCTCATTTGTTTTTTTGTACGAGAAAGGAAAAATATGGAACGCAAGGCTAAAATTTCTTTATTAAAAACAGCGAATACTTGATGTGTGAAAGGTCATTTTTTGCTTACTTACTCAAGATAGCATTAATTTATATATTTCTATTTTTCTATCCTTCATATACTCAAATTCTTCATTTTTTTCGCTTCTGGAACTTAAGCAATGATTTGTCCTGCTGTTCACTAGAAATAACTATTTGTAACACTTTTCTTAGCTTCAAAATAGTTGAACAATGAGTAAACGTTTTAGTGGTATTTTGATGACACAAACCTTGGGAACATTCCGAATGTGAATCGCATAAGAGCACTTGGCGGTAGAGTTGGTATCCTCTCTTAAGCTTTCAAGAATACCATAGTGACAAACGAGGAGTCTAGTCCTAGACTTCCACCGCACGTCACATTTACTAATTGAGAATTTTTCAGTCCGGGAATCTATTCTTATGGAACTTACAGTAAACTGATAGAGACCAAGACGCTGACTTTTTTCGTTCACTTACGCAAAAATAAAAGGAAAATGGAAACTGCTACAATTCATCATATCCATTCATTTGTCTTTCCTCATCACATGATCAAACGTTAATAGATATCCTACAATTATTACATCTGGTTTCATTTATAATGGCCGATGTACACGTATTAAAGCCCTATGCTATTTGGTTGACGAAATTTAGTTTCGCTGAAGACGTCAACAAAATAGAATAGGAAATAATGCAGCTTTGTTTCATTGTTTATATTAAATCGGGAATTCCAGCGACTACAGTCAGATGTCGAATTCCACAAGGGGCAAATTTAATTTAGAAGGTTTATTTCATGTGCATGCGAGGTTTTTTAGTGTCATCATTCCACACTTTACCACCACATTAGGAAAGAAGAAAAAAAACATTTTGAGATTTGATGAAAGGTACCTTTGTTTAAAAAAATAAAGAGGAGAGGAATCCTAAGTTCGTGACACAACGGACCCGCTCTCCTTTTCTAAGTAGTCCATCCGTGTTTAAATGGAGATTCACGAAAAGCATACTTTTTTCCATTGACAAAACTCCGTACGACGGGTTCAACGTGCCATTTCGCATGCGAGATATGAAAAGTCAACAGTCCCGCGGGGGGTGTGACGGGAGGATGTGGAGCAGGCGGAGAGGGAGGGGGTGGAGGGGAATCAGGGGCTGCGGGGATGGGAAGGGAGCGATAACGGTAACACACACTCTGCATGCACTCCTCCCTGCCCCCGCACCCCCACCCCCCAAAGGATTTCACGTGTCAAAAATATGTACTCCATTCTCCAACTTCCACCGCGTGATAATTAAAAGCAAGTGATAGTCGCTGACCTTACGAAGAATAGTACAAGTTGGAGATACCTACTAATCGCCTTTCATGGTCACCAACTCTTTACACTCGGACATTTACTTAATGTTTTCCAGATGGTAGTATCTGTTTCAAAAACTTCGATAATGGTTCTAAAAAAAGCCGATGTAATTTGTATATTGCCGCAAGAAATGGTATACTTTGCGATAGAGTCAATGCAAAACATTTTTTTTACATTCTCTTCTAAATTTATCGAGTGCGATGGTACAAACTTTACTACCTGTGAATGATATATTCTGCTAATAATATATAATAAACGGGATTATATTAAAACTTCCTCTTGCACAACGGGCTTCCCACCGAGAGGGCCCGGGTTCGAATCCCGGCGGCGACAGATATTTTCAGTGGTATCCCGATCCCTACTTGAGGTGCTTTGTGGAGGGCACTTTGAGTGAGTACGCCGTCCGTCGGATGGGACGTTAAGCTGCGGACCCCTTGGCGCCTTTCGTTAAGAGCAGGCTAATGCCGACGCCGGGTTTCTCTCCACCCTTCATCCTTTCCCATCCATCCCTAATGGCGCAAATGACCTGAGCTGTCGGTCGCCTCCCCAACAATACTATACTATACTCCTCTTGCACAACCGTGGAATATAATTGTGGCGGTGACCGTATTTTGATGCTCTGGTGGCCAAATCTTTAAATAGCCCATTCTCAATGAGAACTTGCGTCCCAAATACAAGTATTTACGTAACTGGGCCATCAAAGGGGATTCAGGACAATCGAACCCAGTTTCATATTCGGAAATACATAATCTTAAGTGTACTTTTTCGATTATAATTTGAAGATCTTTTTCATTTAAAAAATGAAATCCGAACTCAAGCGAGAGTCCGAGTGACATAAATGTCACAATCCATTATTGCAATCTCAACAAAATGCGAAAGAATGGGTGAGACATGAAATAGCAGCAGTCATAATGGAAATGGGTACTAACGCATAAAAGTCGAGGAAAGAAATACCCAATTCATTGTTAGTCAATTCGCAAGCGTGGTCTCCTCCTCCTCCCACTAGCTATTACTAGCTTTCCTTCCCAACCCAACCCCTTCCGCATTATCCTATTTGGAAGTTCCTCTGGCATCTCTTCGTTCCGCGTCTTGCCAGGGGCGGATACGAATGAATGAGGGCAGAAGGGGAAGGCTCGTTTGACTTGCGCACACATCGTTCTCCCCCGTCTCTCTCCTCCTCCCCGCCTATCACGAGGATGATTTTAGATGCTCACACTATCCCAACACCAACCGCTGATAAACACTATTCACGCGAAGGTTTCAGGGAAACTCAAAAGTGGCAACCGCAGATTATTTTCATTTCAAACTACTTAGTAACGCCCTCTTAAATTTCTTAGGTACCCGGAGTAGAAATTCCCTAAAAATCATATTTTTTCCACCTTCGATTCAGTAGTTTTAAATTCCGTTTGCATTAGATAGAAGAAGTGCAATTAGAGGGATGGAATAGTGCCTTCGAATATCTAATAATACTTTCGAATCATGAAAGTCTTCAGCCTAATTCATTGAAATGGGAGCGACAGTAGCCATTGCGATTGTACGTAAGGAGGGATGGGAGGAGGGCGATTCGCTGCCGTAAGAATTTTATCCTTCGCAATAGGCGCCCAGGAGAGCAGACTCTAAGGATCAAACCCTCTCTCTACGATTTAGGTGGACGACACTCCACGCGACACCGGTGTAGGAGTTGGACGAGTTACCCATGTTACAAATAATGAAGTTAAAACAGCTGGAAAATAGACAAAAATAATAAGAAGAACCAGTAAGGACGGTGGAAATATATAATAAAGGACGCCTCCAAAGCGAGCTTCTTATCGAACAGAGGTTCCAACAAATAGACATTTTTTTATACTATCTCATGGTTTCAATGGAAAATTTATGCTCTCATAGATTGAACCAAGATAAGTAAAGCTCAGGTCTTCAATCTTGAGAAGAGATAGCAGCTAATTTGGCTGGGCAAGCACCTCCTCCTGTTCTGGCCAGTTATTAAACGGAAACTGTCGTTTCCGAATTCTCCTGTTCCGAATCCGCTGCCATTAGTTACCTTCCGAGATAATTTTACTTATAATATTCATCGTATTACTCAAACCACACGTATTCCACCGCTTACATTTCATCAAGCATGTATGAAGTATTTATTATTCTCGTACATTTTGATATCACAGGGCTTGATTGGCAATTTGTTGGTTTCAAGAGTTGGGATAATATGACAAAATCCGGGGTGTCCAATGTGGTTATATACATGGTAGAGCCGTTTTACAAAATTGAGCAATGCAAGGATGAGCGTAAGAGAGTGTATTGGGCATTTGTTGATTTATATAAGGCATACTTCAAGTTAAATCGATGAGTTGGAAGTTGTAAAAACATTGAAGAGGACATGGAGTGAATAGTTACTAAATGCTATTAATTTGATGCATGAAAATAGTAAGGAAAGTACATGTATAAGCGTGAATGGGTAATGGGTTTGAAATAATGCATGACGTGAAACAAGGATGGGTTATTCGCCAAGGCTATTCAATGATTTCATGGATAATATACGAAAGAATATACCCATCCTGTATGCTGACTATACAACAGCTGAATATGTTGCCAGTGAGCTCATCATACCTACAAGAACTCCTGAATAGATTTACAGATGGACAAATACGAATGAAATTGAGACAGGAGTGAATGAAACTGAGGCAAAATGCGTCTAAAACGATAGTAATCGTGTTTGATAAGAAGAATGTTTATAAAGTGAGCGTAAACGGCGAAATAAATTAATGATTTTATATATCTTGGCAGAATGTTTGCGAAATATGGCCTGATAGATAAATCGATTAAAAGGAATATGAATGCTGATAGAAGGATTACTGGTAGTAAGCGGATTATATCGAAAAATGAATATATTTCTAAGGTAGTAGCAAAATTGATAGCATAAAAGTGCACTCCTCCCAACATTATTATATGAAAGTAAAACTTGAAACTGGATGGATAATACAAAACGCAGAACAATACAGTTAGTATGAGGTAACTGAGGAGAATTTGCGGTCTCGTTAGTATAAATAGGATTAAATGGAAAGGAGAAGGAAGGAGGAGGAAAAAAAAAGGATAGGATTAAAGCGTCAGCCAGGAAAGAAAGTGGATTAGATGAGCCGGTAATAGACAAGCATGAAATGCGAGTGGTACACTGGTTTGGTCATTTTGACATAATTATTGAGAGTAGAATCACCAAGCAGATATATCAGAGAAGAGTGCGGAAGGGGTAGATCGAGAGAATCTTTAGTTGAATGCGCGAGGTTGGACTCGAGGAATATTAGAAATCTTAAGAGCAGAAGAGTATGTAACGTATGAATGTGACAGAGCCGAAAGAAGAAAGTACATGCTTAAGGTTAGATCCGTATCAAAGAAAAGTACAGGAGAAGAAAGAAGCGTACTCCTGTACATGCTTTCTTTCGTAACTAGACTTTTCTTGACAGTGACTTTACACCGAAGAGGAACTACGCGAAGGGAATGTAGGTATGCATTATATTTTCCAAAAGTTTTTACGCATTTACCAGTACACCACTAGCAAGGCAAAGGTGAAAAAATTGCCACGTTGGCATTCTAGTGGCTGGCAGACACGAGCTGCCATATTTTCCAGCGTCGCCCTTAAAGATTGGAACTCCTACCGTCGATTGAATATCAACATACGGTAACCAAAATGATCATCGCTGCCCACTTCAGGTATTCTGAAGATTGCCTAAAGATTTTAGAAAATGATGGTATGGATTCATAGCTCTTTGTAACCCCGGTTACTTTAATACCACATATTATATAATCTGTCTAATAATAACGAACCTATTTTGGATTTCGTGATACGGATGAACCACATTGTGACCTTACTTATGACAGCCATCAAAGAGGTGGCTGGAAGGTTACCGTCAAGTTCGAGGAATAGCTAATAACCTAGCTTATAAATGAAAATGTCATGCATTGCAAATTTTCCCCCTTGGCATTGCCCTTTATTCAGAAGAAAATGTCTACTGATTTAGTACATATGTATAGAATTGGAAAATTTAATGCAGTGACTATCTATTTGAAAATTATTAAAGATACCATGCCAAATTTCACTACCTTCCTTGAAATACCACGAGGAATAATCTATAAAATATGTAAAAAACATTTTTTTTACTTAAAGGGAACTGCTGAAACCACCAGACTGGAAAATATATAGATTCCTTGCTTTAAACTCAAGGCTGCGTGACCACGGAAAGTATTTCTAGAATATGAAATCGTTTATACAAATGACGTTCTTTACATCAAACCAAGAACCACTAGACTGGCTTTCTTAGCACCATTATGCTAAGAAAGCTAGTCTAATAATCCTACTCTCTACAAAGATTTCTTTGAAAATTTTATTTTCCCCAATCAAATGATATTCAGCAGATCCTTAAAATGTCAATGCCCTTCCAAATCGCCAATGAAACTTTCAGAAACTGAAAAAAATAAATACAGAATCAATCCTATTGTACATAATTATAGGAGCTAAATGGTTAAAAGCTAAAAAAATGTAAGTAAAGTCAACGCAAAAATTATTTCCCTATGTTATATTTTTTTCATTTCCTAACCACCCCGCACTGATTTACTTAATGACTTTCACTCTCCTTACAAGCATCGCTAATTCTTAGGTATGTATGTTACCAAAGGCAATCTCATTCTGAGGCAGCTCGATCAGCCTCGATGTTTAAGCATCCGTGGAGGTGCGCTGGGAAGCAAATAACTCTGCGGAGAGATATGAGACGTCATATCCTCTTCTCAGCCAACCTTTAAACGCATCAACCTAGTTCACTCTCCGAATCTAATCTCCACACATTTATCTCTCTCTCTCTTTTTCTCTTATCACCTTCATTGGTCAACTTAATCATCTGCCATCTGAGTAAACAGAGACTACCTGCAAATCAATCGGGAACATTCTGCAAGCATAAGTATATCTACATGCCATGGTGACACTTTTGGAATTTTAAATCGGATGAATCAATCAATTGTCTTGTCGGAACGAGCTTGCCACTCTTGGAAACTCGGGTTCTAATCCCAAAATCAGCTGTATTTTTTGTGGGGCTCATATCCTTGCTTTGGGTGTCATACTTCTCCAAATTTACGTATGCACCAAAAGTACTCCCGATGGGAAGTTAAAATGTGGTCCAATCGGCACTTTACGTTAAAGGATGGTAAATGCCAAGTTCTCTACCGTCCTCCATCCGCTTTCTAAAATCTGATGAAACCAGACAAAAACCTGTTTGTAATTAACACTGTTTGGATGAGTTACCGATGAAATAACTCATGAATTTCAAAGCTTGAATCAATATGCACGTTATTGACTAATGTATTTTTCGGAGTTCTCTGAAAAAACATTGTCACTATCCAATCACAGTGACGCATGTTACTTAAGACACAATGATTTTCTCGACGAGGATCCATCTAAAATTACTGCCATAAAAAATTAATTCCCCAGCGGAAGCGTAATATCTTCCACTACTTTCCCCATCAGACATAACGATTTAGTTTAAAGGAATTAATTCCCATGACTGTATCGTTGATATGTTTAGAGTCTTGGATCTAATCAGTCCTTCAGATATTTTCGTCAGCTCCACAAATTAAGGTTTCGTAAATGCCAAAGATGAAAATTACGATGCAACCTTTCCATCCGAAAGCACGACTGACAGATTTTATGGATTTGACGTCAATGGAAACTGACTGAATCGAATAGCAGGAGTTGATCAGCCATCTACACTAATGAAGGCATCCGCTCCTTGATATATCTTTGTGGTAAGATGACGGGTTAAGAATAGCTTTGAGGTTTAAGGTGGAGAATAATGCTGGAACCACACTCAGGTGCACTGTCACAGTTATATTTGCCGAGGTAGAAGTACTGATTCCTCACCCGCGGTTCCACAATGAATTTATTTCATTACGGCAAAGGAAATAATTCACTTCGTCAATGTCAATGGCGTTGACATAAACGAAGTGAATTATTTGTTGTAACGAAGAAAGTTGTACTTAAAAAATCGTGAATAAAAAATGGTTTACAATCCTGACACTTTTTCATGCAGCATAGCACGGAGAGCGAGGATTCTGGTAACCTTCGGGATGGAAACAAGATAAGAATTAAAGGGCACGGTTCCAGCGAATTCAATACGCACTAGGCGACCAAGCAAAACACATGGCTCCGACGCGACACGCACTTATCTTACCTCCAGCCGCTCGATTAAAACAAGAAAAACGCAACGAAGTGCTGCCTATGTCCAAGTTTCAAGCGTCAAGAATAACGTATTTTTTCCCCATTTAAATTTCGTACGTATTATAAATTACTATTTAATTTTTCATGAACAACATATTTAACCTTGAAACTTTGATGAAGGGAAGATGTTTCAATATTCGCTGCAAACGATTTTAATCTCCAAAAGAAATTTTCTTCAATTAATATTTTTAGTATTTACATCTACGTATAATAATGAACGGTATCAATTACTTAATTGAAATAGCATTATCTAAATTATAAATTGTTACTTATCATGATCTATACATCCAAAATGGAAACTTTCCTGAAGAGAAGATGTCAATATTTGTTGCAAACGATATGACTTACTGAGGACCTTTTCTTTTGTTTTAATTTTCAGTTTTCTACTAAATACATTTTGGATAATAATATTACATATATATATGATATATATATATATACATATATATATGCGGGTCGCGGTGGTATAGCGGGTAGAGCGTTGGACTGCTGACCGGAGGGTCCCAGGTTCGATTCCCGGGCAAGGCACTTTGGGCACCTGCAGCTCCACCCAAGCTAGTTGATTTTTCGGGTACCAGATCTTCCTTGGAAACCATAACCGGCACAGGGAAAGGAACTGGCCCCCCTACCCTGATGTGTGAATATTCACACGCCGTCGGGCTTGGTACATGGGTGAGCTCTACCGTCACCTACTAAACCGACCTTCGGGTTGGTACATGGGTGAGCTCTACCGTCACCTACTAAACCGACCTTCGGGTTGATTACTGTGTTTATGGTTTTTTTATATATATATATATATATATATATATATATATATATATAAATTCACTGATAGTCATAACAAACACAGAAACCAAAACACACAAAAGAGAGAAAACTCACTGGTTCTCGAATTTTCGGTGGTCCAACCACCTTTCTCAAGAGGAAGGATCTTTTCCTCTTGAGAAAGGTGGTTGGACCACCGAAAATTCGAGAACCAGTGAGTTTTCTCTCTTTTGTGTGTTTTGGTTTCTGTGTTTGTTATGTCTATCAGTGAATTTACATTACACGTTTGTGGGTTTTCCAAAAAAGTGTATATATATATATATATATATATATATATATATATATAAGGCGTATTGAGCGGTAGTGGAATGTTGAAGAGGGTAATAGAGGGGAGAATGTTGGGCAAGCGAGGTAAGGGTAGGAACAGGATAGGGTTGTTGGACGGGATGAAGGGAGGAAAGAAGTACACCGAGATGAGGAGGGACCTGATATAGATTAGTTTGCTAGGTGGGGAGTCACAAAATGTTTATTTGATAGTTGTGTCCATCCAAAAACCTACCTTAACCGGTAGATTACCTATAAAAAAAATATATTATATATCATCAAAAATATTTTAAAAATGATTAAAACATTAAAACAGATAAGGGACACGCGCATATTTAGTTTTGACGTTTTCAACGGCACGGCCGTCATCATCAGTGTATCCTTTCTCTTTGTTTCTGTGCTTAAATGTTTTAATCAAAGTTTTTATATTTTAGTGTCTTCGCTGAAGAGCGTTCTTTTCCGGAGATATATAAACCAGCTCCTAAGATTATTTACTGACAACTAACAACGTGAACCTGTATTGGGACGATAGAATAATTGCATCGTAATTACGCGACCAGATCGAATGCACCATTGTAATTTTTTTTCAAAGTGCCCATACTGAAAAAAATAATCACCAAAGCAGGCATGGAAAAACCAGAGTGCGGTGAATTTCAATCGACGAATAGTCCTTTCAACTCCCGAGGGGCTCTCACTTCCTTTGCCGAGGAGAGCTTAAAAGGCAACGAGCAGCGCAGCCGTGGATCAGAGAGAGGCTTGAGTGTGGGGGTGGGGAAGGGAGGAATAAAAGGTGCACACTTCGTTATTGCTTTCTTTCCGCTCGGCTTAGGCGAGCGGTTCGGCGCGCACTCGTGCTTTCGTCAAGACCTCTGCGAGTTTTACCCTCTCTCCCGATTCGCTCGATCAAAGCACCCTCCCTCCCTCCCGCCCCCCCGTCCCATAACCCCACCTGCATCGCTAATTTCCTTCCTCCGAACCAGGTCCGCCCTCACCCCTCCGAGGCGGCACCCACCTGCTCATCACCCTACGACTCGACCCCCTCCTACCGGTCACTAGCCCTCCTCTCACTCCTCCCACCCCTCCCGACCTCGCTCTGCCGTCCTGGTCGGAATTGGGCCCCCGACAAAAAATACATGGTAGCTCGGGGACGTCGGCCGGAAGTGAACGAGGAGTCCGCGGTTTTAGGGCCGCCGCCCATATCTCAATAGCCGGCCGAATGGACACGAGGCATTCGCCGTCGCCACGCACACGAATGGCCAAAAAAAAAACTAAACGAAATAACCGAGAGCATTTCTTGTTGGTTTTTAGAAAGCAAACTAGAGGAGACGCAGTAATAGTAGACGTTAGGAGTCGTCATTGAGGCCCTGAAGCAGCCCCCGAGATCGACATAGTATCGCCTATCTAGGCCTGTTCTGCACGTGGCAGTGTGTCCACTGTTGTGCACGAAATTAAATTGTGAGCTGAAAATGTATGCGATATATCGATTACATTTGGGCTATGCGGTTCCCAATTTATCTTTTCAATACAAAAAGTAACGTAATGAAAAAAAACTAAGACAATCAATCGATTTACACAATTGATCCACTATTTTTAAACTTATTTTTCTTGACGAATTTATCGTCAGATTGTTTCCTAAATTAATCAATTTGAACTCAATTCTGGCCTACAGTAATCCAGTACCATTAACTGATTTTGGTGAACATTTTACCCAAGAAAAAATTATCGAAAGTCGGTAAGTAATGAATTGAACGAGTAATGATAGGGCATATATCGTATAATAACAAGGACCGGAATTGGAATCGAAAGTTATTGAGACACGGCTGATTCATATTCTTTTACTCTTTTCAAACGCTGCAAATATACTCATTGAAAATCATAGAATCAAAATATTCCACTGCTTGTACTTTTGAAAGTGAAAGCATTAAGTTTAAAATATTTTGCCTCTAAGGATTTATTGGGTTAATAGGTTTCAGAAAGAATAAAAGAGCGCATCAATTTATAAGTTTACAGAAGCCTATCCTACCTCCGAAAGATTTTCTCGTTTCATTAAACAGTCGAGCCAGCAGCCTCTATTTCCTTTCCATATCTATTTCTTGATGGTATTCCATCCTAATAATATAAAAAAAATTTTTAAACACCTTAATATCTCGAACAATATTTATCTTTTCCGAGCAGTAATGGGCATGGGCAGTGGGGAGTAATGGAAGAGTAAACTCAACTATTTGAATTCAAATGCTTCTTAACAATAAATTCAAACATTTAATCTTGACTCTAAAAACCTCTAATCAAGGATGAAGAGATAGATACGGCTAAAATATTGAGTCTTAATACAACTGATAACCAAAAGCTGGCTGCACGACGCGAAAGTCAGAATTTCCATGAACGCTTTCAAGACGCATGTACATGAACTCGTGGTTTTGAGTTCAAGGAAATGAGTAATCCACACCTGAAAATCCCAATGCTTTTCACTTAGCCACTTAGGTGTGAAAGGGAAGAACTTATATTTTTTAAAATGTAATCTAACCATTTATTAGCGCAAAATCAGGGAGGTTGATCCTTGTGACCGCTCGGAAATAGTAAAGTCGTCGTGGTGAAATGTTATATCAACCATTTTACTTTTGACAATGATACAAAACTTTTGCCCACTAGAAGGGGTGTGGTGGCATTTTAAACCGCATTAAAATAGAGGTTATTCTAAAACAATTTATACACGTATTTCCGGAAAAAGTCTAAAGCAGGCGATAGAGCTGTAATATTTTAAATCGGCTGGCTAACACGAAATGTATCGAGGCAGCCTCTAGATTAGTGGCACCTTCATTCAAAGAGATGCTCCCAAATTTTCATCAATATTTCATGACAGTAGATACTCGAACATGATTCAGACTACCTGAAATTTAGAAAATACGGCGCTTTTCAGGTCCTTTATCTTCATTATGAATACTCGCGCATCAAATCGATTAGATGACCAGAAATGAGTGAGGAAAATCAAAATTCATAACCACATGAAGATGGGCTAAGAACTTCACGGATAATCTAATGGCAAATACATATGGACAAGATATTTGCGATCGTAAGTAAAGCATTACTTTGAACATGTATTCAAATGCTCAGTCTCTCGAAACCCGCCTAATTCGTCAAAAGAATTTTACATTTTAAAAGACAATAATAATGGAGAGACTACAGAGGAGAACACAAAAACCAAGTCAGCACAGGATGTCTCCTCGAAGCGAGCGAGATGTTACATGATTTAACTGAACAATACGTCACGTAAAAGTAAACATAATTCTTAGAAGAACCGGATATTTAATCCACTAAACTTCATGCAAATAATTTTTCATTCAATTCACTTTCTACTTAATTAATATGTCTCTCCCTCTTTTTTAGTATTTTTACATAGATATGTATATATGCATACATACACATACATATACATACATACGCACACTACCCGTTTCACAATATGCAACAAAAAGTTTTTATTATGAGTAAATCAAATTAATAAAAAATGAAAACTATGATGCCATGCTAGCAACGAGCATTCCGAATTGTGGTCATCTACGATCTATTCAATTTGTCTTTTGAGCTATTGAAAACCGAGAAAAAAACTCACGATAAAAATATGTATAATTTCTCGTGATTCAAAGCCATTTCAAGTTCTTGGTATGAATGAGTTCATTTTCAAAATCCATCGTTAAAAGCGAGGATAGTTGACGACTTTAGTCACGGCAACCCAAATAGGATGATTGCACCTGATGGAGGCAGGATAACATTTATTATCAAAAATTGCTAAGAGTTTTCATTGATTTGTAGGTTACACCACGAGTAGAAAAAAATAGACGGAGTATAAAAATCAAAAAGTTCTAGGACTGAAAACAGTAAAGTAAAATTTTAATAAAGTGAGGCAAATTAATGGCGAGGGATTGTGGTCGATTCTACACGAATGGTGTTACAAATAAATCCAATTCAGTGATGCAGGACCATGGAATCCATTGAATTACGAAGACCGAATTTCTCTGGGATTCCGATTCATTGCTTAGTCAATGCTTCTACATGAAAACTGTAAATGTTACAAGACATCATTCGAAAAGTTTACGCGAAATGTACTAACAAAATAAATATTCACAATTTGCGTCTATTACATTCAATCGCCAGGGAGAAGCATCAAGATGCTTCAATAAAAAAGAAGCCTCCGCGTGTTATTAACTTAAATGGCATTCCTGAAAGACAAAATATCGTTTAAGGTAGATTTTGGATGGCACAGGTTTATCACCACAACATTTCTAAGCTTCACTCAAGAAGGCACAACCAGACTCGACATTGCATTAAGTGGTCCTTCAATTCCGCATTCCTTCTACCTCCCTTCATCCATTCCAACGTGCCCATCCTTTTACTCCCCTTCCTCGTTTGCCCTTTCCGCTCTTTAGCATTCCAACGCAAATCGAAATGATCTGCATTCATCTTCCCTGCCTCCTTTGAATTTCTCCCAATAATCCTCTCTCCTCCTCGGCCGGACCTCTTCGTTTGCTTTCTTTTCCGTCCTTCTCCAAACCCATACCATAAAAACCTCCAATCTACGTCTATTTTCTTGCTTCAACGACCCAAGTTTCCGCACCGTAAACGCCACCCTCCATGTCTCAAAAAATACACTGTATTTTCGCATGCACGTAAACTATATAATTAGACGATCTAGGTTTCAAAGGTTGGTGGAAATCAAAGTTTCAACGAGTTTTTTTTTTTAATATCCTAAGTCGAATCTCCTGTTATCAACTCCCTCATTGTGAGAGCTTAATTGCATTAGGCGATTCTTTTTCTTATGCCCCAACTACTTTGATCATCTTGGCACAAAACACTAAAAAAAGGTAAATTGCTCTAGTTTATGCCCTCCTTATTTAAAGTTTAACTTAGCTCACCTCTTCTCGAAAACATCATTACCATTGTTTTGTTTACATCGATTTTCATCTCCTAAATATTACATATTTTCTAATTTGCTCAGCAATGTTTGTAACCCCTTGGCAGACTGGCTAACTAATGTTAGATCATCCCCAAACCTACCTAATTTTTTTAATTCCCCACCGACTTCCATTCCTGGCCGGCCCCGGTGGCGGCGGGGGTAACGTCCTCGTCTACCAACTGAGAGGTCACGGGTTTGATTCCCGTCTGGGTGGATTTTTCTCCATCCAGGGCTTGGCTGTATGCAATTGTCTTCAATGTAATGTATGTAATGTAAGGGTTAGGTGGAAGAAGGGACTATTTAGTCTCAACCTCGCCCAATTAAGTCGATAATAAATAAATTCCTATCACCAGCTCTTACCATTCCTCCCTTACCATTTACTCCACGCATACGTTGAAAAGCACCGGTTATAATGGACACCCCTGTCTTACTGCTCCTCCTAGTAACTCTCATCCCCACTTACCATCCGCCAAATGCAATGGAGCACTCTGAGACAGGATCATATTGCAAATAAGTCGCTTATCCCTCAAATCTACTCCTATCTACTGTTATTAATTCATAAATTCTACCCAAATCAATCCTATGAAACGTCTTTTTGAAATTTGCGTACCATATATATCCATATTTAACCATTTTATATTAAACCAGAATTGAACCGTTAAAGAACGAGGGTGAGTTAATGAATGGTAAGATATGGAAAAGAAATAAATCAGGAAAGTATCACCGCTAAGAACTTGAAGAATTTAAATGGACCCGTTACGGTGGCGATTCCGTCCCGCCACTACCAGATTAGTTTTTATTCGATTCATGGGGGAGAGACAGCGAAGATTTCTTGATACCGATCTCGAGACTAAGAAAGAGGCGTCAGCCGACAGGTGGGTAACAGCTGCTCCATCTTTCTAGCCTTGCTCTTTCCTACACACGGTGGGATTCTTTCGCATCCGTCCCCTCTCTCATTGATTACATCCGAGCTTCCAGTGCAGTTTTAATGGGCAGCGTCCGCCACGTACAGACCCATGAGCTTCGGAATAATCATTCTTTTTTTCCTAGCCCTTTCACCCACCACGCGAGAGTGGGCGCCCCGAGCAACAAACCGCCGCCCCGGGCGGATGAGCGATAGGACACGCTTTTGCGCTCGCCTCCGCGGTGCTTAAATAGCGGAGATGGGGCGAATTAATGCCGGAGAGAGTCGGTCCAGTTGCACGTCCACGCGGAGAGCGGCCCCTTATCTGCACGGCTTATGGGCAAACGAGGAAAGTGGACGACTGCCTTCGGGGAGTGGCGAGGCGGGAAGACGAGGGGGACATAAGAACCTGCGGTAGCCTAAGAGCCGCCGCGGCAAGATTCAAAAGACTCGGGATTACTCAAGTGAGTCGAGTGCTTTGCGCTCGCTCCATTGCGAGCAAACAACGCCTCGGGCACGAGGACGGCGATCAATATGTGAGTTCGAGTGACGTGATTTGCCTCAGTATTTACCCTAACGGAGAAAATAGCTACCTACCCACTTCAGTACGCAAACTTTACAATTCTCTACTTTTTAAAAAAAGCAAATTAAAATGGTCCAAATAGAGAATTCTTGGACTGAAAAGAAAGAATTCCAACTCAGGTATTCCATATACAACGACCGACCACATAGGAAGTCGCCAGTTTCATAGGCAGCCCAATTAATTAGCTTCCGTTTTCAATTTTGAGACGCCAAACAAGATAGGAGATGATATGTATTACCTCATCATTTTTCCAGAAATGTGTTAACTGTTGACCTGAGCGACCTCTTGACTCGTTTTCTGAGGGAAAATTAATGTGTTTCCCGGGATTCAACCTAAATTTGTGTGCTTTGGTGTAACGCGATATATTAGAGTGGAAAAATAGACGAAAAAAATTCACCAAGCCAGCAGCATACACCTAACGCAACAGACACGTGACAAGAATACAATGCAATGAGCTTAACGTTATACAGGCGCAAGTATACCTGTATACTTGCGTCTGTGTGGAAACATACGTATTCTCTGACTCTATGCATCAAAGAAGTATTTTGAATTCTGCGGCCTTCCTTCAAAGGCTTCATTCCTCACCACTTTCCACCATTGCGCCATTCTAACATTGAGAAATTGCGCCAAAGTGTTTATTGAGAATTTTTACCCAGAAATTCATAAACAAATGCTTCACTCTTGGATTAACTGTCTGCCATATTGATACACAAAAAATTCAGCGCCAACAATTCTGGCGTAATTATAGGGTGGAATACGCTCACCGTAACAATTCCTATCTATCCTACATTTCTCTTGAAGATTTTTTCGGTCAAGAAATGTAAAAAAACATACGATTTAATTCAGTGTTCTCTGTTATCTTTTGTTATTATTTTCGTAAAAAGTGCGTAATTTTATGGCTAAAAAAGACAAATGCACGTGTTTTAGGACTAAATTTCGAAATATATTCATAAAATTTAATGTGATAATTTTAGTAATGAGAAATCAAATTTAACTTGATATGAATAAAAGTATTTGAAAAGAGTATTAATATCTATAGTCATCATATATCCGAGGCCGAAAGAATATATTTTTAGGTAAAAAAGTACATTTCAATAAAAAAATGTCAACCAAAAATTCGTAAAATTAGTAAAAGAAGAAGCGATGGCTAAATATTCATGCATTTACGAATTCATTTTTGTGATAATAAATGTGAACATTGAAAAAAGTCTTTTTTATCCTGTGTTTCCATTGTACATAACGACAAATATGGCCATTACTTACTTACGTCTCCCCTTTACCACAACTTCGTCGCACGTTTCCATCGGAACAAGCAAGTAAACAAAAGCGACACCCTGCAATTAGGCCAACGCCCGCGGAAGAATCGCCTCCGCGACGGGCGATGTCCGTAGGAAGTGAAAGGTAATATCTTCGAACTGATGTTCAGAACCTATTTGACCGAGCCGCCTACGAAAGTCTTAGAAGGGAGTAAAGGGTTCACTAAGCGAAGAACAGTGTTCTCTCGGAGACGAGCTCGACATCCCGAGACAGCAGGCAAACGCGTAGGATTACGAGGAGCGCATACGAAAAGAAGGGCGGCATTTAAGGAGGAGACTTCCATCGGCCTTTATAAAGAAGAGGGAAACATTTTGTAAACCCACATAATGAGAAGGTAAATATTTATCCCGGTTGCGAAATGGACTCGCCATTCACCGGTGAACTCCTTCGATCCGCCCCTAAGATACCCGGAGCAGGTCCGTTGGCCTTCGACACGCCATCCATCTCCCTCCCTCCACCCGACGTACTCAACCACCGTCACTCCATGGTAACCTAGCGGAGGAGAGGAACGAGAAGGGGATAGGGGGAATAAAACGACACGTCTTCCCATCCGCTGCCCATAAAGGGCGCCCACGCGAAGAGGGGTATCCTATGCTCTGCACGCACCACGGGCTCGGGATGTGCGTGAGTCACTCTTCCCTCCCTCTGTTGGGGGCACCGTCGGTGGGCGAACTCTCGCAGGGCTTCGGGGGAGCACTCAACGCGTAGATCGTCTTCGGCAGAAGGGCGACTTGAGGACATGAAGTAATGCGAAGGAACGAATGAGCCAACCGGGAGAAGAGCATGAGCGCATGGCGGCTGAGTAATGATGAATATGGCGAGGGAGATGACGAAATTTACTCTCTACATAAAACCCCGTGATCCTCCGCAAGGGTGTGGAGGTAGATACTTCCTTCCCTGTACCGCCATTCCGTTTTTCACAAAGTTCTAGCGTCAGGAAACTCGCGATAGCTGGAATTTTATTCGGGGATTTCCTCAAGTCACCACCGGGATTTGATCTCGACATGTTCCGGATAGTAACCGTAAGACTACCCACTAGGATAACGGACCCCATGCTACGGAGATAACGTATGCTAGTCAAAGGCTTAGGGCACTAAGAAAATTAGCATTTTAAAGCGAATTCATTCAAGAATGGCGTAGGTTGCCAAAATATAACTTTGTATTTCATAAAAAATAACAACAATATTACTTTCAGACAAAATTATAACAATTATGACCACATGGGAAACATGATCCCAATGCATAATTCGCACCGAATGTATATGTAAGTAAAATAATCTATATGGTCGTTAAAGATTCGCATTATTTGCAACATAATTGATCCAGAGGCTGCAGGACGCCTTTGAATCGGGAAGTTGGAAGAATATCTTACATCAATGGCAGTTAATGTGGGGTTCCCCTTCATGGGTGGGAGGGAGAGGGGCTTCTTCACCACCCTCCTTCCTCCTTCTGGGGGACCTCTCTCCCTCACATCTCCTTATGCACGGAGACGCACCCGTGCGTGATGCCGAGGGAAGCAGAGGGGGCGAGGGTGGCAGCCGTCGAGACGTACATACAGAGTACGTCCAACCTGCACGCACGACCCCACCTCAGCCACCAAGCGAGAGGGAGACAGACTTATTCGAACGAGCTGTATCATTGGATAATGATTTGAAGGAAATGTGTAACGGATGGCGGAGGGAGAGATGATGCCTCCCTCTCAGACTGCACGGCGTGATTGCGCGGGTAATTCCTCGATTTTATAAGACCATCCGCACGGAACCATCACTCGCTTGGTGGCCCCATATATTTATAATCGGTCTTTGAATACGCCGCACCCATCAGACAGATGTGCTGCGCAGAAGTTTTATTGTATGCCGTCTGAAATGGTACGGGCGTGATTACCATCATAATGGCCATTGCTGTTCCGTAATGCCTCCCATTTATGCTGCCTATGGAACTGAAATACGAGCAAATTAAAGAGCTCCGACCGAATCATTCGGTGAGAAAAGAAGGCGTCGAAAATAAGCTCGTACGCTTTTTAAATTAACTAGTTCAATGGGGCTAAACAACAATATTTTAGAGTAAAATGGTACAGTTATCAGTTTAGCATGAGTTTAGGGCAACGACAAGAATCAAGAGGCCTCCTAAATTAGAACTCTGAACGCTCTTTGAGAATTTATATTTACCTGGAACGCAAAGAAGTTATTTTTTCATGGACACAACCGGGAGAAACTGTAACCAAATATTTGAAGGTTTTATAAATAGAGAAATAGCTCTAATACCATCAAGTAAACGAATTTCCGGGAGAAATTTCAATGGGATCGCAATTTTTTTTACTTCCCACATTTTGATGACCTCTCAGCGGCTTAGCCATGGGGGAGGGTGAAATTAGATGCTTTTAATTCTTTTAGTCCAATATTTCAATAATTGGTTTACATATATAGTGCTGCCAACAGAAAAAAGGAAGGATCGAGGAGACCCATGGAAGCATCAGGCATTACATTGCATGGAGTTCCCTCAGGGTCCAAAAGGAGATGAAGGGAGGGACGTAAAAATAACATAGGTGTCTATTATAGGAAATGTAAGTTACATAATATATTAAGGTATCTAATATTTATCCCACCTCCCAAGATTAATTTCTGACTATATCACCAGTCCAGGGGATGGACTACTGACCGGAGGGCCCGGGTTCGATTCCCGGGTAAGGCACTTTGGGTACCTGCAGCTCCACCCAAGCTAGTTGATTTTTCGGGTACCAGATCTTCCTGGGAAACCATAACCGGCACAGGGAAAGGAACTGGCCCCCCTACCCTGATGTGCGAATATTCACACGCCGTCGGGCTTGGTACATGGGTGAACTCTACCAACAACTACCAAACCCCCATTTGGATTGGTCCTGTGTTTATGGTTTTATAACACTAGAAGAGAGAAGTCCTAATATGTATATAACGTCACAAATTCGAGAAACAACGTTGGTTTAATCACGGTAGCTCCATTTTGGTACTACGTTGACACTTCAAGAATGTACACAATCTCATATTTATGACAGCTATCAACATTTATTCAACAGCCTCGGAATTCAAATCGTTTGGAATAACGCTATTGAAAATGGTAAGCTTTTCGATTGAAAATCAGATTCCTTCACGTTAAAGTCTTAAATGAATCACGAGATCGAATAAAGAGTAGGAGAACGTGGAGCATAAACCATAAAAATCATACTTCGCCTCTACTGATGCCTTAATCTGTTCGTCACCGAGAGGATGCATTATTAATACAAGCCAAGTTGTAAACTTGCTATAGAGGACAAACCTTTCAAACTCAACACATCTCATGGGTGTAATATCTAAAGTAAACAGTCGAGTCGCCTCATCTACCCGTCAAAGACCACCGGTTGTGTCCGATGGAAAATTACCAAGAAGATTCACATAAAGCACAAGAGCTACCTGCACAATTGTGAAATTACTTGAGCATTGGAATAAACATCTTAACCGAGTCTTACCTAATTGCCCCGGGCGCTGGAAAAGACACACAAGGTCGAGGCTGGATTGTTAGGCGACAGAAAAGAGCGGGGAGAAAGAATGAGTTACCTTTCCCATTTTGCCTCAAGATAAGTGAAATGACGCAACTGAGAAAGGCCATCCAGGGTTCAAAGAGACGAAGGCGAGAGGGGCGGAGGGAATAGTAGGGCGAAAAGTCGCGTAGGAGGCAAAAAGACGGGACTTGGCCGCGGGGCAATTTGCTTGACGAGGGGTCTGCAGCGAGCGAGAGGCAGGAGGGGAAGAAGGAGGAAAAGAAATTCATACGACGGAGACTGACGGATGGAGCACGCTGCCCGATTGGGAACGCTTCGAAAATCAAATATCGAGTTGCCCTGAAGTTTTCAGATCACCCAATTTTTTTTTCCTAAGGAAGGGAGTCGTAGATGAAAATATGTGGTTGAGCTTAAAACTCGCAGACACTCTTCATGAATATACAATACGATATAGGCGACTGCTCCGTACAGTGCGCATGGTTTGTATAACAACTGCTAGAGTTGAAGGCGTTTTCAACCATTAAAATGGCCTCGTACAGCGTACAAGAAAAACGTGCAATCACCAATTTTCTCCCATTTTGCATGATTAAACACACTCCAAAATTATTGGCCAATCGTGTAAGAGACATGCGCTTTTCTGGATGTATGTGTGAAATGGATTCGTGACGGTTCAAAAAAGGCCGAGCGTCTTGCGGCAACGAACTTAAAGGAGCCTCGGCTATTGACCATCTAGTTTTCCCGGAGAACAAAACAAGCGTTCTCGGTGAGTATGGTACGATAGCTTCGACGCCGTGAAAAATGTTTACGAATACGGAGAGATTTTGCCGAAAGTTAACAGAAATTTTACTTTTTGGTGTTCCTTATTGGTTTGGAAAAAATCACCAGAGACCTTAATAATTTAACTCACCTCGTACCCGTTCGCCTGAAGGGGCACTCGACCCTTGACTTAATTTTCCATAATGTGTAGCATTTTCTCGTTCTATTAAATTCCTCTCGCGTGTTCGAAACCACGGGCAATGTAGACATTAAAAATATCTTATGGCATGGACAGTTCGAAATGGCCGTCAATCGATGAGGTCTCTCTCAACAAAAACCCATCGCAGTATTAACTGGACTGGATTAACTCTCACCTGACTCCAAAATTCATCGCGAAGACGCTTTACACAATATTCTTGGGTCACACACCGTCAAACGCTAATGCGCTGTCAAGCGGGTCAGCAAATGGTCGATGGATATGTACTTTTGTCGGTAAATCTCATTGGTATATTCATAAAATAGTACAAATCAATCCTTCTGGTTTTTTTTTCAAAATAAAATGCTAGTAGATCCCATGTAACTTTTACTACTGTGAGGAATTAACTACCTATTCGTTGCACAATCCTCGGCTTGGTCTGCAGCAGTTTTTCAGTCGGTTCTATTTCTTGCTCTCCTTCCTGTACATTTCGTGCAAATGGTACAGTTAGCATGTTCCAGTACCTATTGTTTTCCTCCGTCATTCCCTCCAAAATTGTCTTAATCAAGCTCTGGCGGCATAAATTATGCCCTGTTATTCTTGCTATCCAGTTTCTCATGCCTCGTCAGATGGATACTTACCCTACCCTCTTAAATTTCGTTCTTTATTTTGCATTTCCAACTTCGAGAATTATTCTAAAGCACCATGTTCAAAGGAGTTAAAGTCTCCTTTCTACTCCATCACCATCGTCCAAGTCTCACACCTTATATTGGGACACACCCCTAACATGTTTTATTTATTTCACATCATTCCGAAAACAGCCATTTAACCTTAACATCGGACTTTTAACAGAAATATAACATTTCAAACACCCAAGCCCTAGATGGAGAAAAACCCACCTAGGCGGGAATCGAACCCCCAACCTCTTGATTAGCACACGAGGACGTTATCCGGTTGCCACTGGGGCCGGCGAAAGTAATCTCTTCGCATTTTTAGTAATGTATTGCACGTATTGCATACGCTGAGTTTATAGTACAGAGGCGTTTCCAATTGTTAAGTGATATCTTTACTTGGCTAATTCTACTTCTGATTTCTTTATTGATTTTCTCATGTTAATTGATTCTGCTTCCCAGATAAGTGAATTACTTAACCTCCTCCATTGTTTGTTCATTCATTTTAGCTTTAGCATGTACTTGTCTTTCACGCTCCATTAGTTCAGTTTTCAATTTATTGATCTTCATAACATTTGCCACTGCGAGAAAATAACTGACGCTTCTCATTCCCGTCTCCAATTACAGAGAGAGGACGAGAGTAAACGAGAGAGAACATTGATGGAAATCACGTTTAAAAGTCACATTTTCCATTTTCCGAGCATTTATATTCAAGGACTCACGGATTATTTGTACTTTCCTCCGGCGCACGACGACAACAGTGTTCTGATGGCGTTTATGTACAGAGTGAAAGTTGAAAATTGGTATAAAGCAGAGAAAAAACAAACGCTGATCTCCGGGGGCGGTGCTGGGAAAGAACTCAAAAAACAATGGGCTTAAAATGCCGAGTCAAAAAAAACGTTGTGTTGTTTGGACGGCCATGGAACGCATGCCTTGGTGGAATGACAATTCGAGTCCAATTTGAGAGATAAAGAAAATATTCGGGCGGTAAGCAGACCTTCAATCGCTCATAGGAATGGTGACGCCCGAAGACCATACTGTGATAAGAGTGCCTTGTAAGGGTTCGACACCAGTGATTTGTGGGGCTTGGGCTGGTAATTTCGGGCCGAGTGTGACAGCGCAGCGATTCGCCCCGGACGAAAATTTTCCCTTTTCCCTTCCGTAATTACACTACCAATCAACAGTCATTGGGGTGACGATGACTTTTGAAAGGCAAGTTCCTACATTCCGCTGTGCATTCATGGTCACGATTATCATCGACACAAAAATTATTCATACGCCCGTGAAGATAGATATTCGTTCAGTCAAATTCCTTCGTTCTAAATCATTCCAGTTATCATCACCGAGCTGAATATCATATTGGCAGAGTCCCGCCCATGAAAGATCACATTTTATAGAATATACAAGAAATTTCGAAGAGGTTATTCAACTATCGACCCCCGTATCTGACTTTTTAAATTTTTTTTCCATGTCCAGCTAAAATAGATCCTCATTTTTAAAAAGAAAAAACAACAAAATTTGCGGTAGAATTATCGTTTGAAATCAGCCTTTAAATCAAACGACGAAAATAAAAATACCTAACTTGTGCTGCATTTTTAATTTAACTTTAAATAAACAAAATTAAAACTTTCCTAAGTGGCAATAACTGTGTAAAAAAGCACGCTCTCCCGGAACTAGCGTCGATAACGGCTGGAAAGTGTTTCAAGTGGTCGATGGAAAAAATAAATTAAGTTTCTACTTAAAAGTTTTCGGCCTGGATCGAGGATGGAAAAATGGGAAAAAATTCTACAGTGAACAAATCCTCATTTCGAAAAAAAATTATTCAAAGAGAGAGTGAATGCAGTTATTTGAACAAATGACAGGATTTTATTAAGCAGTCACTCATTTACATCAGATTGTCAAGAATCGTAATTTTTCACAATGAGTTAGACATAGTTTATTTATGCCATCGAGCCACATTAAGCATATCGCATTGGCTGCCTGTACTAACATTTTGTTGACTAAAAACATGTCATTAGATGTTTGATTTAACATTAAGCCAAAATGGCGCAAAAAGAGGCAAATTACTTTCTCTGTATTGCATGACATTACACCTTAACTATATTTCCTCTCTTTTAAATGGATTTTTACACCACTGAAACACTATATACTTACCATATCTCGGCAATTCAGAGAAACATTGGTTTTTCCTTTAGGGAAAATTCTTGATTCAAATATTACATAATATGAGCAGATAAAAAATAAACACATTAAAAAGAGCAAATAATTATCATAATATAAACGTATAACATGTATTTAATACTGGATGTTAGTATCGCCGAAAGAAAATACTAGCAGTTCAGTTAGCTATTTTTTTCATTGTACGTATAAGAAGAAAATCGGTTCAAAACAAATTTCTAGGTAGCCATTAGATTAGATTAGATTAGCCATCTTACAGGTTCAAGTGCATTTTACCCCCCATTCTTAGCCCTCATCCTTCGATCAGAGTTATGCCTTAGTATAATAAAAATATTTTTCGAAGGATTTGGAATTTAGCCCTAAATGCTTTTTGTCTGACTACCCAAGGGTACACTCGGCTTACCAATTTAAATGCCCTTTCGATATTAGGATGTGATAATGCTGTTTAAAAACCAACTGTGTATTACAAACTGGTTTCAATTATTTGTACAGGGATGCATTCGAAAAGTAGGCAAGTCCGGAAAATGTAGCTAAGGCAGGATTATTACAAAGGCTTATTTATGATGGTAAAACGCACTACAACTAGAGGGTTTTAAATAATTTCATTGTGAACAAATTCAGGAATATGGCGTGCTTTGGGAAAAATGTATACAATTTACTGTTGTACATTTGGAATCGGGGCTATCTAAATCGTAGCCAACATTCTATGCTATAAGTAGGGCAAAATACTTTGAGAATTGAGGTGCTTAAATGTCACCTACATAGGAACTGCCGCAAAAAAATGACACGAAACTTATCTTATTTCCAGCGACTCCGGCCAAAAATAGGAGCAAGCATGGGAAAAAACCGGGTTTTCCGACTAGAGCAATTTGGATATCGGCGCGCAGTAGTTGGATCATGCTAACCAGGTTGTAGAGAACAGGAGTACTAACCTTCACGAAATCAGCTATGGGGTCAAGACTAATTTCTGCCTAAGAAAGCCCTTTAGCCACTACAAAGGTTAAGCGGGCCTCGTACATGCATTTATAAATAAAAATGCGCATATGCATAAAAAAGCAATTGGAAGGGTACGGGAAAATACGAAATGTACATCTACATCTTAACTTGCATGACACATCAGGTGATGTTCCAAGTGAATTCGAGAAGTGCAATTATGCTACAGTCAGAGTCATAAAAAAAAGTTGGGGATTAAAAAATAAACTCAAATCAAATTATGATTTAATTGTTACAATTTCACTTAGGATTGTCCCGATACTGGACTATCACCCGAGCTGGCAAATAATTATTCCCGATACTTCAACTCGGGTACAGAAATAGAAAGTGTCTTAGGAAACTTCTTCGCTAAGGTAGAATCGGGCACATGAAACTGTGAATTTCTCAATTGGGTACTTCTTGAATCGGCAAAACCGATGACGTTGCACGTCTGAATGAATTCAACTCTACCGGAATGATGCGTCAACTTATTTCTAATGAGACGAACGGAACGCGACAGCATACGGCTGAAAAGACCCTTGCATGCCTCTTCGACTTACAGATTCCGGAAGTAGCGCGGATTATGAAGAGAGCCAACGGTATCTTTCTCATGCTGGTGTTTGTGAAGGAAACACCTCCAAGAGATTTAACTTATTTATATTAAAAAAGAAGAGAAAGCGGTGGAAATTTAAAACTGATGACAAAAGAAAAGTATAGAGGAGCGACAGGTTTCATTGGTAATACGTTCTGTACGACAAGTAAATGAGACTTTGCGTTTCTATTGAGAGTTATAACTTCCCCAAAGTCGCATCTGAATTATCATGCGTTAAAATGCAGGGTTTACAGACACACCATAGTAGAACACGCTGTATGTGTGTATAATATATGTTGAATCATTATTGTGTTTATGGTTCTTATATACATATATATGGTTTATATACATACAGATATATACATATATATGTATATATATGTATATATATGTATATATATATATATATATATATATATATATATATAAATTTACAGCGCAAAAATTATCTAGGATGTAGATTGGATAGGCACCAAATGTTTGTCATGAGTTTCACAACAACAAATGGCAATCGTTGGTTACAGTGCGCATTATCTGGCTCTAGTTACCCGTTAAGCATGCCATGCTAGTGTTTTGTTGAGACCATTTGATCAAACCATAGTGAAGGTGAACTCTATTTTCACCTCGATTCACTTGATAGCCAAACACATGGACTGAATCCTTCCACTTAAACCCACATTTTCATGCTGTGTTAATTACGACCAGTTAAATGTAACTATATCTTTTTGGAGCGAAATAAAATTAATTTGAATACAATTATTACGACATAATATCAACATTTAATTCATAATTTGCAATTACCGAAGAAATTTGAGGGAGTAATTTTCCTTTCTTACTTCCTGAAAATGCTTTCACCTTCCACCACAGCGCACCAAATCCACCCTTCCTTTGTAAACTTTCCATATCATCGCACTGCATCTTCCCACACACTTCTTTCCCCCTATTAGTTCTCCGCCTCAGTTTATTATTTAAGATACATACATTTGACGTAAACAGTAACTTAAATGTTTATGTATTTTTAATTTAAATTGTTCACAGTCTTGTTGTCATTTTTTTATCGCATGTAGTGATGCGGTGAAATATGGGTTTTCAACATCGTATGATTTATATTTGCATTAACAGTCCCAAGATCGCGACAGTGGTCGCGTGTCGTCCCACGCGCTTAGAGCAGTGGGGCAAACGCAAACCCAATTGCTGGGAGCCATGTTCAATGGCTTTAACCCGACTCAAGACCCTCTCTCATGCAAGAGAGCCGAATAACAAAAATACAGCTTCACGCGGATCGATACTTCAAACCAGACTATTTCTCACATAAACGGGTCGATAACACCCTTGCTCAGAAACAAAACCAAACGAGATGATAACAGAGGGTGTGCTATAACGCCGTCTAAGTAGTCAATAACGTCGTCTCTCTATTTTAGTGGTGCTGATTCACCGACAAGGATAGAGTACAACAGAATCGCTATCAGCAAACTGCGTGGATGAAGAAAGCATGTAATTCATTGTTCCATCTACAAATAATTCCCGAATGTTGTGGTATTCCTCTCGTTCAAGTGTGCATTCCATAGACAAAATCGTTGCATTTGTGGAAGAAAGAAATACTCGCGCGACTTCGTCGCTGATTTGATTTCAGTATTAACCTGTCATTCTTAGCTCGTATTTATGACCACTGCCATCGTAAAAGCTCACGTGGTTGCCATAATCAGCTCTTGAATTAAAACCTGCAATTTTCATTAATAAAACAATTTTCCAGTATGCGGTGTTCTCAATCGGTTAGAAAGACGAAGAAAAGTGAACGCGTCGCAAAATGACGTTCTGATTAATGCATACATATTTCAGCAATCCATTCCAGCAACCCATGAAACTATGATAGCTATTCGTGCTATAGGCCTACTGTGGAAGAATTTAGTCGAGGGACGGGGGTGACCTACCTATTTCAGATTGGCAGCATGTACAAGTACCTACTATGCTCATTAATATCTCATCACAGCTATATCACCATCTTCCTCCGTTTCCCCGGTTGTTGAATGCTATTTTATACAGGAAAAGGAAAACTACATTGCATTACCAAAGTGAGCCGTTATCCTCAATGTACGACAATTTATTTGGGGTGAAGGCACCACTAGAAAAAATCTCATTTACTTCAACTGCAAACAGCAATCGCTAGGAAGTTGGTAAAAAACAAAAGTTAATTAATTTAAAATTTGATTACATACTAAGATTGTTATTGATAAAATATTGGCTAGTGACATACCCATTGGCCTTAGCCCAGAAAAGACGTTTTATTAAGTTACCATCGTAAACCTGTTTTCCAGTAGTAAATCTGATTACCTAAACTTTCGATCCGCAACGGTACCAGGGAAAATACGTGCACGTCACCAAATCTACGGAAATGTGAGTCAAATGCTCACGAGTAGCGGTGACTGAGGGTCTTCGCATTGATAAATGATTCGATGGTGATTGTATCAATTAAACTTATGTGTTTCTACGTAAATTCTAATCAAATATCTAAAAATATGTGGAAATGATTAAATGGGACAAGATGCTCTAGTTTTACTATTTTCAATGAATTAAGTACACATTCTTTCTTTCACAAACTTTCTTCTCGCAATCGCAAATTGAAACACTCAATCGCAATCATATGAAGATACGGATGTTTGTAGAAATATAGATTAAAAAGTCGTGACGTCATTCATCAAAGTAATTCTGAACGTCTAGATTACGATCGAGTAGGATGAATAGTTTAGCAATGAACTCATGCTGCAGAACAAAGCCTTTGGATTTATAAATTCATACACCAGGTTAAGAAGAGGCATTGGTTTGATAGAAACCGTACTACCTCGAAAACGTTAGTAGCATGACAGCAACTAACAGAAACCCTTATCTAATGATGGAAATACGTTTTAAATTCGCCATTAATAATGTTTCATTTCGATTAATTTCAATGAAATGAAACATTTTTAAATAGAAATTTGAAACAACGCATGGCGACAATACAATCATCAAATTTTGTTGAAATAAAACATTAATAGTGAAACATTGCAAACGTGTTTTCATATTATGATACATTTCCATCCAAACATACTTGATATCGTATTATATATAGTAAAACGTACCCGTTTTGCCATTTGTTTAAAACCCCTATAAAAATTTATCATTCCTTCATTGTGCTTCGCGATCATTTTTTTTATTAGTTATTATACCGTTTATTAGATCACCTCAATAAAAGTGTTGTATTTCAGATTTTTATGACTGCACTATTCTACACGTAAGCTTATACCAACTGACGGGTTTTACATAACACAAACGACATTTATTTTCAAAAATATTCCAATTGATCTCTCATATTAAAATAATTAAAAAGTAATTTCAACAACGACACAAATTCCATGCCACTGAGCTGATGTGAGAGATGACAAAAAAATTAAATGCCTCATAACTTGCGTGTTGGCCTAAATTATTGAGGAATACTATATTACAATGAAGTTTACTTGTCATACATGATGTCAGGGCTTAATTTCATAAAGAGCATATAGCCGCTGAATGCTGGATTGCAAACACTGAAAGGCGACAAAAGTCGCGACATTCCTTAGCAAACTGTGAATATAAAACATCCTGGGATAGTATGCAGCATGTGAATAACTACAAACAATAACACAAGGAAATTTTAGCAGGAAACGACCGTGATGGCAGGAAATGTCAGTGATAGCAAGAAATATTTTCTTCTAACATCTTCAATAATGTAGCAGTGAATATGCATATTAGTAAATGGGGTGCACTAAGATTGGAAAGATTTCCTCATGTTTCAACGTCGGCATTACTTTCTTCAGCCACAGTTTTAAGAAAAAGTGAGGGTGTTATTCTTGTTCGATTCCTACGCTTCCAACCACAAAAAAAGTTTATCTTCCGCCGTATAACTTTTTACCTCTTTTGTCTAGATTTCGGTCTCGGATATCTTTCCTGGCCGACTTAAATGAAGTGTTTTACGTGCCCAGATTGTCACGTGCCCTTCCCGAGACATTCACTCAAGGAAAGGACTCGAAGACAGCCGAGTTACATTATCTGACATCTCTTTCGACCAGGGGGAGAAAATTGGCCCTTTCGTACGGTCCGACTTTTCTGTTTAGTTTTCGTTTGACAGGATCTGACAGAAAATTTATGAATACCGTTACCAAAATCACGCTCAAAGCAGAATTTACTACCAAGCAAACGGATACGTGAATCTCTATAAGTAATATGCTGCCAGCATGGCGTACTTTTTCTTCCTCCGGCAAACAAGTAAATAATGATAAATAAACTTATTTCCGAACACAAATACTGAATTATCTAATCCACCAATACATTATTGCACTATGTTTGGCAATATTTAATTCACCTCACTTGCCGTTTCGAAACAAGATGAATTTATTTCACTCTCTTCTCACCCAGTACTTTGAAATGACGCACAGAGAACACGGTTATCTTACGCAACAGACTGAAATATACACAGCTATAATAAAAACATCGCATTAAGCAAGTTTGCATGCTTCTCTCGGAGCGTTAACATTACCCAAAGCGTCATGTGACCCCCATTCTCTCAGACAACTCCGTAATCCAAGAGAAATGTTAACGACTTTCCCAGACCTAACCAAAATTATATCTGCGTCTGTCTGCCTCCGCACGCCCGCCCTCTTTTGTCGTTATCCGCGGCAGTTCTCCCGCGTTCTCCATACTCATAGTCGAAAAATTCGGGGCCACGCCCATCGTTGCGGCATGGAAAACAGGCCGAGGGAGGAAGTGAGATGTGATACCTACGCGAAGGAACGATAAATGGAATTTGATTCCGACGGGAGATTTGTAAGATGTTGGAGCCTAAGAGACGTTGCAACACTTCGATATCAATGGCCGGTGATCACGGGATATCCGAGTTTCAAACACGTACGTACGTGCTGCTATACGTATTCAATGCAGGATGTACGATGCGTTAACTTGAGCGTGATGGCATCTAGAATTGGATCTACCTGCCTAGCTATATGTGTATTAATTATTCGATAAGAATCGGCTTGATTGCTGGAAATAAATTTTGAAGCATGCCATTATAAACGGCGACACGATTTCTATTTCAACTTATGAATACGTCCGCACAATTTACGTGCATAACTTATAGACGTCAAGGTATTTATCATGCGTGATTCCGTCGTATATGTTTTCATTTAAACGAGTTTGATACTAATTATAACCATACATTTATTTCCCAATTGAGGCACAAGCAGAATTTCCATACGCATTCTCTTTCGTGTCGCTTCATGTCCAAATAAAAAGAGAAAAATAAACTTTATACCAAACAGCTCTTCATAGATGCTTTTGTGGCTTCTTTTTAAAGTTTATTTTTCTGGAATGTCGGATGGTCTTTTGAGGAGACATTCTAGAAAACTAGGCGAAGATTCCTGAAAAAACAAATCCCCACTCACTCAATAACAATCAATTGACTCTTTTTATGCCATAAAAACTAAGAATATGCTACCGTTGATATTTATAAATCATTCCCCTACACCGAATGAGTACTAGACCTGAATGGCATAAATAAACGAGGTACAATCCACTCATAGACTGCAAAAGACAAAAATGTCATTTTCACTAGCTGTCGTTCATAAATGATCGTTCGACGAAGGCTAGTCGTATATCAGTCCACTAGAATACGCTTTCAATCGACTATCTCTGCCCTAACAAGTAACGACAAGCGAGAGCATAAAACCAACATCTGAGTTCCGCGTCTTGCGGCTGGAAATATGATGCAGGAATGAATTCTCAGCGAAACACAATCATGAAACCAAACCTTTTACATTTATATTCACATGTCGCGCAAGGGGAATGAAATTGGTTATTACGTTGAGGAAGTTTGGATGTCAACCCGAGAACGGCTTGCCATGGTCAGGGAATCGAGCATCGCATCACATACTTTAGGCCGCGAATGAGAGGAGTGTGGAAATACCGCCGGCACGCCAAGGGAAGGATTCCGAAGCGGTGAGTGGGACTCGAAGCAAGGAATGCTGCGAGCGTATCACCCACGTGGCCTCCTAATCCAGGAAATGCTGAGAGACATACGCGGACGGACGAGTGGGGGAGATAAAAGGAAGCAATTACGATGGCGAAGACTTAACGGGGCCCAACGTTTTACGCACGACGTGACGGAAACGCGAAAAGAAATAAAGAGTCACTCGGAGGCATAAAGATGAGGAAAGAATGGCATCTCGTGGGCGGAAAATCTTGGAGGAGGGAGAGAGCGGGGGGGAGTGTCGGAGACGAGAGAAATGACGGTTTCGTGATACTAAAACGAAATCGAGACCATTGGGTAACTCGCCTCATTCCAAACAGCCACAGTTTAGAAATGAACAACAATGGAGACATGTTTATAAACAAACATATAAACACGATAAAACACAATAGGTCACGATTTCAGGAAAGGCTAAAGATATTTCCGTACGACTCGTGCTTGGGCAACTGCTTCAGATCGCGGGAAAAAGATTGGACGCAAATCCCAGGCAAGTCGAGCAGACCCAAAGTTTCCGAAGGACATCTTAGATATAATAAAATCAAGAGAAGATTAAAGTCTCTAAACCCTGATTCACTCGGATTGAAAATATAAATTCATGCGAAGAATAATGCTAAATTCGTAGATTGGCACACTGTTTCAAAAAAGAATGCTTGGCCAGCCGGGGAAACAGACTTGCTTCAGGAGTTATCCGAAGCCATAACGGCCCGATCTAACAACACATAGGTCAAGGGGTCTAATACCATCGCGAATATTAGTTTTTTATTTTCCTTGAGTTAAATATCACTTCAGCATGACGCCTTGAGGTGATACATCGTCTACAAAATAACTCGACAACAAGAAGGAAGAGAAGACATGAGTGAAAAAATGAATGGGAAGGAAAATGAAATATGATGGACTAGAAGGAACAGATCAGTTTCATTAATACTAGATTGAGTCACGGAGACGACAGAAAAGAAATGTACATTAATCTATTTCGCCACTTTTTTTATCGTTGGTGAACGAATAATGCAGGCGAATGTTCGCACGTAAGGTAGAAAATGGTATTTCGCCGGGTTCGTTTTATCAGTAATTTTAGGGATAAAAAAAATCCTAACCACAGCAGCCAATGGCCATGTTTCCACAATGAATGTCACCATTTGTATTTCAACGATTGCAGAAATGAAAAGTATCATCTCAATCATTTCCAAGGATATGGTATTTACTTCCAATTATTTACAGGTCTGAGATGAAATGAGATTTTCAAACTTCCTAGCACTAGAGTACTAGTTACTTGTATAAAACAATCTAAAGCATCCAATGGGTCACAAATTACCGTCCCTGTTATCTTTGAGTACGTTAAGAAGCGCTAAGAATAGAAGGAGTTAACCCAACAGAGTAATGAGTAGAGCCCTTTACTCGGTCAACCCTTACATTCTACCACACACTATAATTACAATGCAACTAAAAGTTGACAGCATTTTGCGAGTGGTTCACTAAGCCTTGATTCAATACTCTCCGAGGAGGTTTCAAATAATAATGTAGCTCAACCAATCACATCACCAAAGCTAATGACGAAAACAAGAGTTAATGCCTTAAGAATGAGGGGCGAAACGTTACATATGCATTTAGAAACCTCCTTATTTACGCAGCTCTAGAAATATCACCTACTCCTCAATCTTAATATTCTTTATTATGTTAATCGAAATTCAGAAGGTATAACAGTCAATAAATATTAAGTGGCGTTCATAAAGATCCATTGTTCAGTCAGGCAAAAATGAATAAGAATACCGATTTCGTCTGAAGAAAAAAATTACGCGGTAGTTCCCAACACGACATAACTTTCGTTATTTTTTGTCAGTTGAAACATTTCACGCATATCACGTTTGAATAAAAACTTTCACTTGATGCCTCTTGCGAGACCCTCCACAGTTCCGTAAATTTCCTGCGCCCTTCATATCAACGGCACAATAGCACGTAATGGAAACTTTTAAGAAGCCCACGCAAAGCCATATATGGAAAGAGACACATACGAGAGATATATCGTATGCTACCCCGCAAGTGAAAATAAATACCGTCGAAAATCCCCAGCGTGCGTGGTTAATGTAACGGTAGTGAAGTGAAATGGCCTTGAAATCAAATTTTAATATTAAAATGCACATAAAATTGGCCTTCAGAAGATTACTGATATTATAACGCACTACCTAAATAAAAAAACTAAATCCCTCGAATTTTACATGATATCATTATGCTGGAGAGCAAAAAATTGCAAATCATGACTGAAGAAAGCCCAATGGCTAATTGAACATAAGGGTGACTAAGAATTCATTCTGAAAAGAAAGCTCACGAGTCTTAACTTTGATGAAGTAGTTTAGTTTGCAGGCACCGAATCCGCAAGAGACTGAATCCAACTTTTCATTTTAATTCATGTGTACTTCGACAAAAGAGGGGCATAATTTCAGAATTGTTTACTCTCCCGTGTGGTTTAGTCACTTGCACATAAAATTGAATATTGCCAGACCATTCAATGATGAAAGATGCCTCTTTGCACTCCTTAGCTAACCCGGATCAGATCATATGGATTTTGATTGGTTCCCCTGTCTTCAATGAGGACATTCGAGATGCGCCGGCCAGGGTGAACGAAGTCCACAAAATCAACCAAACTCAGGTTTGAACGTGATGGTATAGTATGAATACAGCAATGAGTGGCAATACGCAGATCAAGTTCCCCAAATTCTGTATGTGAGTTAGCTTTCCATGCCGAGGGCCCAAGTTTGAAGAGCAGAGAAGGCGGATTTTATCGAGGAATTCCAATTCAGATGCTAGCCACATCGAAAGGGCGTTAAACTGTGGCCCACTTCTACTATTTGCATCCCCCGTGAAGCAGGAAATTTATTAGGTCAGGTTTCTCTCCAGGCTTAAATCATCCACTTGGGTCTTGACTGGCGATAGTCTCGCCGTAGTTTAGGGCACATAATTAACACTTAGGCTTAACTTTTACTCAAGACCCGTCTTGGAGGAAATATATACAGGAAGTGGAATCGGGGAAAAGCTAACGGAAATTTGGAACATTTTAATAGAGTACTGCTATATTTTTTGAGAACTTCGAAGAGCGAAATTATTTTTCACTTGCCAAACCTCACTCCGACTATTGTAATTTTATATGAGATTTTTCCGAGATCAGTTTAATCGAAGATATAGATTTAGTGAATCGAAGCGAACTAGATTTTTACTATAATTCCATCATAAGGTTCTCATTGAGACTAGATTGCTAGAACTATTTTTGGAATTACTCACAGACCTGAGGGTTTACTTGCAGTCTAAATGGCGTACACTTCTTGAAGAAGGCTTCTTTCGTGCCTTTAAAAAGTTAATCTCGATTCATACAAGTATTTGACTGCTCCAGGAGAGCTAATAAACTTAAGAATACATTGAGAAACCGTATAATTCATGTTTAATGTAGTGAATTTTTAAAATGCTATCATTTGGTATACGTACAGTTCAGAATAGTTGCCATCTAATTCGGTTGATAAAATAATTCGTTAAAGTCATTCGTCTTTATAAAACCACGGCAATCAACTCGAATGTTGTTTGCGTAGTTGACGTGATCGAGCTCAAAGCATACGGCCTGTGAGATCCAAACGGGAGGGTAGGTTCTGATACAGGGTCGAATTTATCGGGTGGAAAGGGAAACTTGCTACAATCTTCAGCGAGGGGTACAGAGAAGACTGAGGTTACTAAGAATTGAAATGAAAGTTTTTTACATAAACTTATTTGGTTTTTGGGTACTTGGTATTTTAAAATAATTTATTGAAACCGAATGAAACAGATGCCATGCATGTATAATAGAATGCGTATCAGTGGGAGGGAGTTCATGAACCTTCGAACCCTCGCCTGGATTCATCACTGCATTGAGATAATGTGGCTAGCTCCTTTCCCCTGCTGCGTCCCCTGTGATTTTCAATAAGAGATCTGGTGTCCCCAAGATCACTGTATCGCATTTACTATTCCACAAAGCAATATCTGCGGTACAATCATTTATCAGCACGTCTCAAATATAATGAGTACTATATTAGAAGTTTAGAAGCTGTAGTACAAGACAGACAAGTACAACGATTGCAACAACCACAATTACCTCCATCGCTCGATTAACAGAACTTATAAATTAGTTCCAGACCTTTCAGAAATATGTGAGAGAGATCGAGGGTGCCTGTAGAGGACTCACACCGAGTCGCATGCCTCACCAATAGCATGCAAGGTGTCACATAGATGTAGCTATAATTAATTGCCAGTTTATCCTAAAGATTTCAAATGACATCAGCAGTAAAATTTCACCCAAATAACTGGACGCACTACTTAATTATATATTGCTTCCGAAGCCCTTCATAATACTCAAACATATCCAAAAGAACACTTAGCTATTCAGTCTGATTTCTAGAATTCGTTTCATAATAAACCACAAAATATGAGGAGACCCCTTTAACGGAATATTTAGTATATATAGTCGTACACCGATACTGTATTACAATACAACCTGTGCAATACGAAATATGAATGAGGTGAAAATTTGTCATATCCATAAATTGCACAATATGTTGTCATTAATAATGGTTATGTTATTCTAAAGTAAGAGGAAAAGTCTTCCCTCTGAAGAAGGAAAATTGTGAGACGGAATGAAAAGCATTCTCCTCACTATTTCTTCCATGAATATATCCCATTTGAGCATTTGAAATACAGTAGTTCATATTGAGACGAATATTCTGAAAAAATTCCTCTTCGGGCTTGAAGTTGTTTTCCGTTTAAACGCCCCCCTTGGTCGTTGTTTGAAAAGGTTTACTGCTTTCTGTGAACTCATAACTTTTGAAAGGACAATCATTTATCGGTAAAAAATTTAATTCTACCTTTTACGCCTTTAATATCCCTAAAAATACTTGTACTCATCTTTACATTTCATTAACTTGTGTAATGTGGAAAATAAGTATTTTAAGGAGTGTAAAGTGGTCACCTGCGATTCCACAGAGCATAGTTTTTACAAAACAAGCTTTTTCCGTCAACTCATGAACAGGTTCTGTTCAGCTTTACCGCAAGGGAATGATTTTGGAGAGTATTTCGGTCTCTCCCCGTCTGCTGATATTTTCCTCTTTGGGAAATAACGATCCCCTACATAACCTTTATCACAAAAACACTTCGCTGGACACGACTTCTAATGACCTTGCCCCTCACGACAACTACAGAAATGTCAATCAGTTTTTTTACATTCGGTCGCCTGGGGGTGAACTGCTTCCCGTTGTCAGTTCAGTACCAATACGGATTAATTCTATGTTCTAATTTTTTTTCGGGTCCATGAAGATCGAGAGGTTAAATATTCACGAAGAATTTTTTTCCAACAAGTGAGCCATGAATAAAAGCATTTGGAATTTGATACAAGTTATTTATGCACACATGTAAGGGTCATTGTATGTCCATGAATATCGATACTTTAGATATATGCCTGAGCATTTTTAGCTTTAAGATCAATAAATCATGCGCAATAATTTCATAATGGATCATTTTATAGAGGTGATTTTTTTCCAAAATCGAAATACTTATAAGCAGTAAAAGCAATGGATGCAAGTAACTCACACACAAAATATGTGTAATGGTCACTCTACCTAAAAAACAAACGATTTATCAGCATGATTTCGAATACAGCCTGTATTTATTCAAACTTCCAATGATGCCCAATATTCACCCAAAACAGACCCAAATGTAGTAGTTTTAAGAGCGAAAAATGTCGGTGCATTTTATGGGAATATGGAACTCTCGATGCATGAACGAAGCACAAGACTGCATGAAATCCCTTCGAAAATTATATAGACGATTGCTGGGCGCCTTGTGCAATGATTGGGCAAGGCGAGCGACCTCGGCTGTCGCGTACCGGTCGAAGAACCGCTTGTGCAGGTGCCGGCGTCGTGGGGAGAGCATTGCCTCGGTAATAATCCGTCATGATTCGAACGGAAGTCGCGACCATCTCTCATTGAGATCGCCCGCGGCCGAAGGAGGGTGCAAAGTTGTCGGATCCGATAACGGGTCAACCAAACCACCCATGTTGCGAGACTTCGACCGCCGACTCTTTCCCCAGGTAATTGGTTCGGGTACTTATTTTCGGCTCCGATTTCTATTTCGGCTCCCTTTCGATCACGTCAGTAGAGAGGGAATCCGGAAGTCTTCCGTGGGAATTTATATATACCAAATACATTTTACACGCATAACTACTATGTATGCCATGTATATATATATATATATTTTTCTATGCGCTGAATATTTTGTATCCGTGTGTGTGTGTTTGTGCGTCACCGGAGAGCGTCAACTTCAAAGATGTATGTATTATATATATATATATATATATATATATATATAAACACAGTAATCAACCCGAAGGTCGGTATAGTAGGTGATGGTATAGCTCACCCATGTACCAAGCCCAACGGCATGTGAATATTCACAAATCAGGGTAGGGGGGCCAGTTCCTTTCCCTGTGCCGGTTATGGTTTCCCAGGAAGATCTGGTACCCGAATAATCAACTAGCTTGGGTGGAGCTGCAGGTGCCCATGAGTGCCTTGCCCGGGAATGCCACATAACATACTTATATTTGACGGGACATAAAAACATTATTTGTCCAAAATATTGACTTGCAAAGTACTCCCGGGTTTTATCTACGAAAGTTGGTCTCCCGCAGATATAAGTGAATCTGGCGCTCACTACTGTAGGATGTACGAATCGAGTAAATCGTAATTACCCCAGACGGTCAGTACTAACGAGCCCTAATCCAAAATATTATCATTCATTTTAACGATGTTTTTTTAATGTTAGCATTACCTACGGATAGAGAGGAGTAACAAATGAAGAGGTACTTTATTTTTAAAAAAAGTGCCGCGCTTTTCTGCGGACTGTGGGAACAATTTTTTCCTGAATATGCCCTACCCAACTGAAATGGATGCGTCAAAACGCCGTGTAGTTTACACACCATCAACAATGGTATGTGCCTAACGACTGCTATACACACATTTATGAATGTATATGTACGAATATATATATATATATATATATATATATATATATATATATATATATATATACCAACAGATTTCCTATTTTATTCTGAGTTTTAAGTTTCTTCCTCTCGCAAACCATACTTTCACTTCAGCCATGTTAATACTTCAATGCCATGCGTTTCCTATGTACAATGACCGGTAAAGGTGATACTTCTAGGAGAAGACAGAGAGAGGGCTCTATGGGAATTTCCAAAGGAGGCAAGATGTAAAGGAGGATGTACAGCGGTTTGATCGGTACTGAAATGTTGAATACTGTCATAGAAGGGTGAACGTAATGAACGAGAAGTAGGAAGGAAAAGGATCTGGCACGTTGGTCGGGAAAAGGGAAGTGTGTGGAATCAAAGAAAGTTTTTTTGAAGGGTGCATGGTTGTGTCTGGCTCGGCGAGGCTTGTAAATATAGCGGTAGTTAGTCTATGTGCACCAGGAAAACACTTTTAACGGTAGCCTACCTTAAATAAAGCATGAAATCACAAAAATGACTATATTTTTCATATGAGCCGCATATATTACAGTAATACATATATATGGCATATATAAATTTCCTTGAGAGGGGTGTAGGAGAGCAGCGATACCAGAAGTGGACTCCTTCCAGAGGGAACTGGCCCGTGGTTCGCTACGCAGACAGAGGCCGAGTTCCATCGGCCGTTGAAAAGTACGTTACACATGTGTGTTATGGATTTTACGCTCCAGAGGTTCACAGGAGTGGAGAGACGGCATCCCGCGCATGCTATTACTGGTTCACTCCAGCGTTAAATTAAACACATTTCGCGTGATTATGATTCATCTGGAGCACCGAGTGCCCCGGAAATAGACCTTATAATAGGAATAGTCGGCACACAAATTCAACGAAGTTGACCGCATAGATTACGGGATGTTCTCGAAATGCGTCTCGCGTAAATATTGGTTTATTTTCATGGGTGAGAAAGCAAGGATCCATAACACTACGTCGATTTTAATTGGGCAGAAAAATAGCAATAAGATTTTAAAAAATTTTGTTAAACTGGGACATATTTAACAAAAGGAGATCCAAAGTGAGACGCACTTCCCTCTCCCCAACTTGGGGAGTATTTTTGTTCATAGTAAAATATAAAAGTATTACTTATATACACCAGTATCCTCAAAGCATAAAATGATCCTCAATAGGGGAAGATACTATTTTGAAACAGATTATTTTAGGAAAAAGAGTCTTAATATTATTTTTGTTCATATATGAAACACCCCCCTCCCACAGGTTCTCTGCTTCTGCTGGTATAGCTACATATCTACCAATCCTCTACGATTGCAAGAAGAGCCGATTTTTTCACCCAAAGAACATTTTTATTCGAAACTAAAACGGGACACCCCTGGACTCTTATGGATGTTTTATTCCAGAGCCATACATTCGAAAGGATGATGACGAACAATGGGTTCTTAAACCCGTCAGTAAAACGCGAATAAACCATTTTGCCGCTTGAAAGAAATAAAAGAGGTCCATTAGGTTTGCCCAACAGAAAATATGAAAGGCGGCATCAATACGTAAGGATGACTCTCCAGAAGTTTTCCTCGACCAATCGATGCAGACGAGGAGGACGAGGGGGAGCCGTACAAGCGGGCTTAACCTTAATTTCCGAAGTGACCACTCATACTCTCGAGCATGCCTGCCTTCCATCCACCGCCCTCGCCTTCCAGTAGATACATAATCGTGGGCTTCGCAGGATGTTCCTGAATTAAGCTCGACTTGAAACTGTATTAACCCACAATCACGGCATCAAGTGGGCTAGATGGAGTGGGTTTTCAGAAAGAAAGCGCATTAGAATTTTGAATGTCATGCATTGGCATGAACTCAAAAAAGCCACTCAAAACAATGGAATACATATTCAAGTCTTCCTACTGGATAATTGGAGACAGTAGCCATGATTGCTCATATTTTATTCGCTACTGGCGATCCTAAAGAACACCCTGCAGAGAAATTTTTGCGAAATGATTTACACCAGGCGCGTTCAAGTTCTAAGCTCACCTAATATTTTTCTCGGGTCTGGGAGTAGTTTGAAATATTTTTTTGAGCTTCAATTACGCTGATGCTTTTTATATATTGGAAAAGTAGATGTCTGTACCGTAAAGTGCACAGAGTTTGCTTAGCTGCCGCTAGAGTGAGAAACTTTTGCGATACTTACAATTACGTCGCAAAGTATGCAAGAACAGTGCGTAATTATCAGTGGTATCCACTAAGAACAGAGTGCAATCATCCATGGAATCCATTTACGTGGTTTTTAACACACATTGAAATTAATCGTCAATTGAGTGAGGCATGCCGAGAAATTTTGTGGATGTGGCAGATGTTCGTTCGTGGTTGCAACAGTTCAAAGTAGGCCGAAAGTCTAATGACAACGAACCCACCAAGAAGCCGCGGTCACCGACCATCAGCAGTTTTCCAGGGGGTAAAAGGGACCCCTTCAAAAGCGTTCTCGGCACCCACGGAACCATAGTGCTGCCCCTATGAAAAAATGTGCACGTCTACTGAGAGATTATTTCGATTATTAACAGAAGCTTGAGATGTCCGCTGTAAATAGTTTGTCATACACAATTTTGATGATTTTAGAGCTTGAGCACATTACCTGATTCTGGCCACCAGCATTGAAATTATAAAGAATATGAATACAATTCCAAAAATGTTCTCCTTCGTTCCTGTTCAACGTTCGGATGAGGACTGATTTGACTAGGAATTATCTTTTTTAATCACGTTTAACGCACTGGTACGAACTTTGCGATAGGCAATCCCGTCTGTTCCGTTGGTTAAAAAAGATAGCAAGTCAGCAGGCAGTTCCGCTGAATAAAAAAATATAGGAACGCGGGGTCGTAACTTGCGAAGGAAAGGTCACCCGACCACCATAGAACGAGCACGTATACAAATGCCCGTGGAAAAAACAGGCTTGAATAAATGGGAATACAAGTCTCTCGATACGCAGTGTAACGAGAGACTTACTACCTCTGCATATTAAGTACTCATGTGGTGTCGAAGGAGACCGCGGGCAGCCCATCCCCGCCCTTGGAGATTTTCAGAGAACGAAAAAAAAATGTAGCGCTAACTTAATCCACAAATGCGTCGTAATGAGGCTACCTCATCATTAAGAATTACATATTCATGTATTTTTTAATAGTAATAGAAATTAATAAACAGATAATAATAAAAAATAGTGAAAATAGTTAGCTGCCAAATATATATACACATAAATATAGAAAATATAGCGGGTCGCGGTGGTCTAGTGGGTAGAGCGTTGGACTACTGACCGGAGGGTCAGCTCTCGACTCTCGAAAGCTCTCGACTGAGACTGCTTATTTATTCTTTCCAAATTCCTCTGAGAGTAAAGGCTAATTTAAACAAAACCACACAAAAATAAATAATAAGTACGCATTATGAAATACTTAATTAGTCTTGAGAATCCATTGCGTTGCAAAGGTGCAAATATTATTCAAATGTAAGAGACCGTTAGAATGGATGACACTTCTATTAGATAGAGTATTAACTGACGACATGAGGCAGAGATATTTCCAAAGACACAAGCTCAAGATAGTTTTCTTTCGAAACCCGAGACGTCAAAGTCATTTGTGCCAGTATTTTTGCAACGAGAGAAAGCCATCGATTCTCCTCATTCGAATGCGCTCCAAAAACAATAAAACCATTCACAGTTAAGGAGAACTATTTGCATAAGCCAACTCGACATTTTCTCACGGTTGAGTGCACCGAAGACCTCGCATTGAAAGACAGTCGACGAGAGGCAGAGGAGGATGCACGGGGATGAGAAAAGAGGAGATTGCCCGCCAAAAGAGTGCTTCGAAGGAGTAGTAGTTGAGGGATTTTACAAGGGAGAAGCTTTACCGTATAAAAATAAAGATTCCCTTCGTTCTGGCCCAGATTTCACACGTTAAGCCATAATTTACACCATTATACAAAATTATCATAAAAAAAGAAAAAAATTGCAGAAATATGTTATCAAAACAAACATCTTAGCAAAGACTCAGCAATGTGCAGAAACTAACACACGACAACGAACAAAACTTGGAAATTACCCCCACTCCCGAAATTATTCTGGATAGACCCTTGTGTGAGGTACACTAGAAAAAACGCTATGGAAAACCTCCAAGCTACTATGCATATTCACAACACTCGGAGGAGTTCAAGAAAAGATCCATAGTCTTAATAACGAGAGATTATACTGTACACTTAAATGCCCCTTACTCAAGCGTTGCTCACCCAAGGACTTCGTGGGACGTGTCAAAAACGGCCTAAATGCCTGATGAACTTATCACAAATGAAAACACAAATAGTCTGTGACTCGAGAAACACACATTTCTCCGCGAGACAGTATTCTTTTTGAATGCAGTGCTTTTTCAATAAAATTACTTAAAAATAACAACTGACTTCGAGCAAAAATTCATCGAACACTCGAAATCACTCCAAAATGGCTAATTGTAGCAGCAGTTATAAGGGGAGGCGAGCGAAAACTATGGTCATTTGCGTCATTAGAAAAGGTGAGTAATTTTATGGAGAAGGAGGATTTTCAGGGGATGCTGGAAGGGTAGAGAGAAACTCGGCGTCGCCGTTAGCCTACCCCAAATGATAGGCACCAAGATTTCAACAATGTAATGCCCCTTTCGACGAACGGCGTATTCCACTTGAAATGCTCCTCATATTGCAATCCAAGCAGGGATCGGGATAACATTGAAAAATCCTGGAACCTCCAGGATCAAACCCGGACCTTTGTTGGGGGAAGCCGTCACGGCATGTAAGCAAACGCACCATCCCAATCCCCCAAAGTCACTTATCGCGCACAGATAATTAGCCGACTGAAAGCCTGTAGCTCGAGGTAATTGGTTGCTCACGAGGTATTCTTTCTAATAAAAGCATTGTCATGTGAAAAAACCTGTGGATCGAGAGGAGAACAGAGATATGTAGGCCCACTGAAATGGGAGCGGGGGGAAATGGGCCAGTGAGTAACATGCCCTAACCCCGAAGAGTCATCCCACAACATGTTTCGCAGATTTTTTCCGGTAGACAAGAAACTGTGACCAAGCAACCAACGTTTACTGAAAATATTACTACCGGAAATTACGGGGAACAAACCCTCTCTCTCTCATGTGACGAAGGTGTATGAATGAAATGAGCGACCTCTGAATTTCACCCGAGACGTGAAACAACGATGACTACGTTCAGAGAGCAGAGAAGGGAATCCGAGCCCGAAATCACGGAAGGTGACTTCCTGTATGTTGAGGCTGCAAACGAGAAGATATCCGTGTCGACGACTGAGCTTAAGAGAGACGGAGGAGACCTCAAAAACATGCTTCATTCCGCTCTACCGAAAGAAACCAGGTGTTCGGAGCGATGCAGCTTTCTGGGGTGACTCGGAAAAATCGATGACCTTGCGAAGCGGAAGAGCCCGGGGGAAATAGAAAATAACCATTCTAGCAAGTGAACATATGGGAAAATGAGGATATATGGTGAATGGAAGTGGGTGGGAGAGGCAGCAAGCTCGAGACGAAACAGCTGAGAAAATACCTGCCCTACTTAACACATACGAATTTTCGACAGATACAAATCGTTACTATCATAATCCAAAAATCTGTCAACGACACTATTTCATCAATAGTTGAGTGTTCTCCTAGTTTCACGACCTATTTCATGAACTTTGTCCAGTTAAATGATGACTAATGTAATTTTTTACAAAAATATCAAAGCTCCGGATAGCGTAACTCCAATTTATGTGTGGCATGAACTAAGATAAAACCCTAGTGTTTAAACTCCTAATTATGCCAGAAGATCCAAAATCGTGTCATAGCTAAATTTGGATACATTAAGTCACATCTCCCCGTAAGGGAAGATCAACAACCGAAATGAATTATTAGGGAGTTCGAAAACCAGAGATACAAGTTATTTCATTAAACAAGCAGGCGTAAAGGCTAATGATATTGCCTCGTCGAAGATAATATATTTAAAAAATATAATTTTATCTACATTGTAGACATTATTTCAAAAGAAAAACCTTCGTCCTTTTCTCGAGCCATTCGCATCCCCTGCTGTTTAATAATTACAGCAGTTATGTGTCATTTATCTGGCAAGGAGTCCACGAACCAAATCATTCTTGTCTCTGTATCATTGCGCACACGCAATTCAACATTTCCCATCCGTCTCTCCTCAAACCAATTGATTTCCCAACGGGAAAATTTAAAATTCTCTCACTACACCACGCGTTTCAGAACATCATTCGTTCCTCCTCCTCTTGTCTTCCCTCGGCAGATCGGAGTCATTGGATTTAACCTTTAACGCGAATCGAGGTCTAAAACACGCATCACGGACCTCAATTGAAGAAAATCAGTTCCTTCCAAACTCATTACGCTCTGTTACGCAAGGAAAACATAAACGTACTACGCGCACAAAGACGCGCTCACACTCATACCTACGTGTGTGTGTACGTATACAATCGCGTGTATCGTTACACCTTGATGGGCACGGGCATGAAAACTATACGGGCGGCGATGGAGGGTTTATCGACTGAATTGCCACGAACGAAGAGAGTTAGGCGGGGAATAGGGGACGGGATGGATGGATGACCCAAGAGGATTGTCGTGACTCCCGATTCGACATCAACGGGGCTTCTCCTGCATCCTCACAACCCGCGTCGTCCCCTCCCCCCTCTCTCCGTATGTATTCCTCCTTAGCGGTACGTAGCAATGGAGGCAGCACGAGGTTTTGCGAGGTGGTGGGCGTGAGGTGGGAGAGGGAAAAAAATTACGTTGCTTTGGAGTGACGGAAAAGCTAAGGCGGGATTTGAAGGGGGATTGAGAGGAGGGGGTAGGGGAAGGGAGAAAAAAAAGAGAACTCCCGAGGCCAAAAAGCTTGGATGGAAAGAGGAAGGGTCGTGAGAATGCATTCTTTTCAAAACCGCAAGAAGTTCAGTTTCTTTCTCTATTTCGTGGCATCCCAACGAACAAGAGGTTTTTTTTTATATTCCTCCCTTTCTCATTCCCCCGCGTGCTTAATGTTTTTCCTTATTTTAAACGCTTCTGAAGGTTTCCCTGTGTAACCTGCGAGGCTTCCAGAGCAAAAATAGTGGAGGGGAAAGGAGAAAAAAATTCAAGATCCCGCTTCCATCGCCCAAACAAATGGTTTCGACGGAATGGAGAAACTCCACCAATCTCAGGCGCAGCTAAAAATAACGATGACGAACGACCATTGGCGGTCAATGACAGTCGTAACCATAATAATTTGTAATACTATTTCAAATGTACTGGGAACCTTCCATGTTTAAAACAATGAATTAACTTGGAATTTTCCACTATTAGAGATCAACTGAAGAAATTTGAAATTTGGTTTTTCATTTTCACTCTCGTGAAAGAGAAAATATATGGATTATGGCTGCAGTTCTTTAGGAAAATCAAAAGGTAAATGAATTTCGTAATCCTAATGCTTGAATTAATTTCTTGTGAATGAGAAATGCACTGAGGATCGCAATCATAATCTTATCAAACATGTACATCGCAGATGCTGATAGATGGAGGTTATCTTCAAAGCATCAAACCCAGGTAAACACTACAGAAAGAACGCATACACACATTTGAAAAAATCTGTGTTTGAATGATTATTGCAGCGATTAAGTGGTTTTATAAATTTTTCGCTAGCTATTATCAACATTTCTTGGAAACGATATCCAAGTCGCTCTCGTTATGGAGCTCGTATTCAATATCTTATTCTAAATCAAGGGCTTTACCTCACGATTCTTAGCGGAAATCAAGTACTAAAGACGAACAGACAAGAATCATCGCATAATAACTGAGGTAGGAGAACAATTAGCCTTGCATTTCGTGACCCAAATAATTATTATTGTTAACAGTTGGTAACGCTTGGAGTCCAGCCTTGACAAATCTGAATTGTGAAGCTTTCCCAGGGTAAAAAACAAAAGATACACAATAAAATATAAAAATGCAATAATATGAGGAAGTACCGTGAGAAGAGAATCGATGAAACTGACCATCACAAACTAATTTACTTCCCTTGCTTCTTTCTTCTTAATGGGCTGTAGCTTTGCTTTAAACTCTCGATCATGCAAAAGGTCCCTACACAGCACAAGTTATGTGTCTGTGACCGATTGACAGGAACACACCCAAGGATGGGAAACTGAATGGATATCTATGGAAAAAATAGATGCACCATTCAACAGATCGCTATAATTTTTCACCCATAAAACCCGTTATTCAGCGGTTCATTTAAAAAAAAAAAGATTACCTTCCAGGAAAAGACAATATTACGACCGATTCCATTTATGTCGTCATTACTGAACAAATTATACGCTATGCCTTGGTGCGCGACCGCTGCCGAAAATTCAACAAAAGGTACGCATCGTTGGAACATGAAATTACGTGAAGCTGGATACGTTTCCCGCTATTTACGACACACGCAAAGTTCAGTTCCGAACAAGATCGGGTACCAGGCGCAAAAGCAGCGGAATGGGTTTCTGACTCCGCCCGGAAGTCATTCACCTCCTTACCAGGCTTGTCAAAATATTTTATTTTCATAGTATGTCTAAAAAAAATATGTGATCCGGGGATCAATTTTCCCAATCGGTCGAGGAATTAAAAGTTTGCTTTCCACAAGATACAACGTAAAAAACAAGGCCAAAAATATGCAGCCGTCTACCTTTTCTTATTCCAAATAATGGGTACGTAGACAACTTACATGAACTTACAAAGGCATTCCTGCTTATTTAATTCTAGCAACACAAACCTTACGATTCCCTGATTCAAAGTTACCACTATCACTCGATATGCTCACTTTAAAGTGTCAAACATTTAAAAATACCACTGATAATAAAGTCTGCAGCCTTCAGTTTATATTTTTATATCTTTAGTTCGTGCTGGTATCCTTCCCCAGGAAAAGCTATCGCCAAGATTTCCAAAGCTCATCTTCCAAAACCCTGGACGAATTCTGTAATAACAAGTATGACAAATTTGTCTCGCCTCACTAAAAATAAGTTATTATGGAGGATTCCTAAAAGTGATCCACAGGTTATTTACAGCAGTTGGATCCGATCCATTTGATGAACTGATTAAAATTTAACAGCGCAGTCAAATAAAATAATGTAGAGATAAGTTTAATTAATTAGTTCAACTAGAACGATTACCATGTGAAAGACGAAATAATTCAAATGCTTTCCAAGGCTTCTAACTATTTTACTTGTGGGAAACTGTTATATTTTATGGAAAATAGTTCTTCATTCGACCCACCAACTTGTTAATTGTCTCGATTTATTAACTTTAAGTTATTGCTGAAAGAAAGTGGCATGGTTTTGAAATACTTGCTTTCAGTTACACACGACGAAAAATATGGCTAGGCTGATCTGGAATCAAGAGGGCGGCACTAACATAAGTATCCCCGAATTAAGATATACAGTGTCCGTGAAAATAATCCATCGAAACGCACCTCATTTCCCTATCAGTATAGTCCTTGAAACACTATGGCGTTGTACAGAGTTCCAGTGACGATGACATTGAACTTCTAGATACGATTACACCATGAAAACTTTTCTTAACACTTTTCCATGGTGTTCATCGGTAACCGTCAAAAATCTTTCCCCTTCATTTTTAACAAACAAGAACAATTAGCACTGTTGATGGCATTTAACACGAAACGGTCACGTAATTGTAAATAAATACTCGTTCGTACCGATCTTTTCCATATTTTCTGGGGCGTGCACAAAATGTCTACTTCCCGGAAAACGAGGTTGTGACATTCCCTGTCGTGTTACACTTGTTTATCAATCAATTCAAAATATATGTATCGCGTAGAAACAAGAACTTCTCTGAAGATCAGCGGCAGATTTCATATAAAAATGCGCAAATTAGCACGCTCACTCGCTTGTTAACAGACCAGTTTTCCATGGCTAACATTATTTAATGAACCTGTGTGCCCATGAAGTTCAACCGGCCAGGGTCGGACTGCAGCCTCGATTATTTTTCCTTCAATTGATGGCGTGGCCAAAATGCGTCACAAGCAAAGGTCGGATCTTGAACTTGTATTTTAAGTTTGCGAAACCTGTGACATACACGGTGACACTTTGAAGAAAGAATGACTAACACAGGAAGTAGGCTACCTTCTCAGCGACAGCAGTGATCGCAATTATTTAAGATGAATCATGAGGAGCTGCCTGATGCTCGAGTCCTACGAAGTGCTCATTTTCCAACTATTAAATCTTAGCCTAAAAACTCTCTCGACTAGTGGCATAAAGAATAAAAGAAATATTCAGATTACCGTATCGTTGGTTCTTCATCACAACTGTAATGAGTATTTTCAATCACCTGTATACGCCTCAGCGGCGCTTGGTGATTTCTAAGAGACGTGGCGTACAAGGATTATTTATTATGGAAGCAACTATTTCATCGCAAAGAAGACACTGTCAATCATATTACTACACAATAGAAGTTTACTGGCAAAGAAATCATAGAGCTCATGCTAGGAAAAAAAACTATCATCACGATCTGAGGAAGAGCCTATGTCCGTCGGTGAATTTTATATACGGCATTTCAAAATTGCAGGAAATGTAACTACAGAGTTAATTTTTAAAATTGTTATTGATTAAATAATTTACCTGCAAATAAATACACTTTTGGATATTTCTGAATAAATTGATTTATTACGTCAAAGTGAAAATGTAACTGCGAGTATTTGTACCAGGATATGTGACTGCATTAATAGAGATGTTAGGTCATACACATTTCATATAACAATGTCTAAATACGGCGATTCAGCCTTGATATGAAAGAATAACAAGAGCTTCTTCATCTTCTCCGTGTAGAAAGACAAAATTCTTCTGTCCCTACTTCGCTGGAGAAAACTTGAAGCGGAAACTGAGTCGTGAGAAGGGGGAATCTTTTTCGCCTACAGTTTGAGATTCGACGACGATCGTCCTGCACGATTAAAAACACTTCCTTCCACATTGTCCGGAAAACAAAGTATATCATCACCGTCTTTGATCCAAAGAGCGGGTAACAATGCTCAAGGCAACAATGGGACCGCAGAAGAGATACAACCGGAGGAAATGAAAAATGGAGTTTAACGGTCTTGCTGTTCAGAAGGAGGCCACGGTTTCCGTACTCGTTTGCGCGTCCTTTCATCCTCCTCCAGGACCGACACTCGGCCGAAGAGAATGGCGACGAGAGAAGGCTCTCGTTACAATTTTAACGGTCGAATACCATGATGCCCCACGCCCCATTTTGTGCAAAATACCCACGGCGAAGAGCACATCGACAGAGATTCGCCCCGGGACGGTACGATATCAATTGAACATGGAAGAATCACGAAAGAGACAAAAATTCCGCCATTCTTAAAGTTGACAATCACGTTTATTTCCGCAACATTCGCTCCAAGATTATGGCATTTAAAGATATTTTACGGAACGCCGGGTTGTATCCCCCTTTGATTCGTATTTGCGAAAACAAAACGTGATGTATCTGGATATATCTATTATTTTCTCCATGAACTGTGATGTTTTCGTAATCTGTACGATTGGTGGTTTGACAAAATTGTATTTTTACTAATTTTGCATCTTCATGTCTATCGCTTTGCTTGGAGGCTTGATGTCACAATGCAATATTTCTTGGCCAATGCATGCACTCCCTCAGTTAATAATAAAAGCCCATAATCCATTTCAGGATTTTCCCAGCTTCGGGTACAAGAGGATTATAATTTGTACTGGTGCATTTTCATATCCATTGGAATCACACTCCACGGTGTCAACTGAGGAAAAATGAGATGATATCAAATGTGTCTGTGCTGTGAAAGGCGAAAATGATAAATTCGTGGCAAATAATGATGTACTCTTGCACTTTTAATAAGGATTTATTTCGACCTAGCTTTCGATATTACTTCGTCATCATCAAGTAATGATGATGATGATGACACCTCATCATTAAGAAGTAACGTCGAAAACTAGGTCGACATAAATATTTATTAATAGTAGAACAGAGCATTATTATTTGCTAAGAATTGATTAGACGACATTAAATTCACCACGGAGAAGTTTTCAACCAGCGCATTTACCCAGCATCAACAGATTTGTGATTTTACCGGACCCTTACTTTGCTCAATGCAATATTCGAACTGCGGACGCAAAAACAGCGACAAATATTCATTAAGAAACGTGTAAATAGACGAAATATCAAGGAATATAAATAACTAATCATTTCACCATTGACTTATCTTACTGTAATTTTAAAGCAATAGCCTCACATCACGCAACTTTTAGTTATTGATTTCCGTTCACTTTATGTGTCAAAATTACTATTTTTTCCTTATTTAAGGCGAAGCCATAATTATTTATGATGAATTATCAGAGCCAAATGCAATGTGAATACAGCCAGTTTCAGTTTTCCGATTCTAAAAGAAGAAGTCGACGTGGAAAAATTTGTGATGAAAAGACTATTGATAAATCGTACCGTTATTAATGTGAAGGAATACATGTTTACGATTACAACGATGGGTTAGCAGCTTCAATAAAAAGAGAGAAGAATAATGAATGAAACTGATAGGCGGTTTATCGATGAAAGATACCCATGATGCTGAAGTGTCGCCATCCTTCTTCATAATGAGAGAGATAAAAGAAAATTCCAATAGATGCATAAAAGTTAAAGCATATACATCAAATGCTAAAGCAGCATTTAAGAAAAAAGAATCCTCTGCACTTACGAAACGGCGAAAACAAGTCTCCATAATGCCGACATAACTATTCAACGAAATACTGCCATTTTGGTTAACACTGATTCCAAAGCTAATATGTTGGCAAAAAAAATTGCATTTTTCCATGGCTATTTGTCCGCAAACTTGTGATGACGCAGGTTTAGAAAGAAGGGAAACGATCCGTCAAGGTACAAAAAGCTATGCTCTAAAGGAAATAATTGTGAAAACATCTGGACACACACGTAGAAAAAATACGTCTATGTACATGGTTCCACAAAAACAATGGGAAGGAAATGCGATTCTTCCCATGTTTCTTAGGGAGACCCGGACATAATTCAAACATTTAGATAAACCTATGGAAAATATAATCGACGGAACAGCACTTCGCTTCCTCCGTACGCGGAAGGCAAGTTTGTTAAATTAGACAGTAGTTAGACAAATCAGACGCAGGAAACGCACGGTTAGTGGAGATTCGAACCCACTGTGTATGGGTTAATAGACGAGAGAGAGAGCCCAGCAGACTAACCAGGCCATCGACTCCACTTAAGGAACCGGGCCGTAGCAAATTCCCAACCCCACGTAGCACGACACACGATTGGATTTAAGGAGCCTGACTGACAGGTCAAATTTATTGAAGTCGACCTCTACTCCCACGCACTTCACTGAGAATCCATTTGCTTAAAAGCATCCGCGTAATCGTATCGCACGCCGCGACCCGTAGAGAAAAACGCGAAGCAAAAAAATTCTGCAAATCAAATTGCAGTTTTTCATCTGAAACAAACATGGTATGGAAAAAATAATGGGTGCTTCCACAGATATTAATTCACATTTAGGAATCACCAGTTTCATCGAAGTAATATGCTTTGAACCTAATGGTGAATCTCTCCCCACGCCCAGTGCGGTGGCATAGAGGAATCTAATTGCTAATATCTGGATCGGTGTCTTAAAATTAAAATGGAAACTGGTAAAGGGGTCTAACTTCAAAAAAAAAAGAAAATTAACTCTAATCATTCACTAAATTTTCGGGTCGATCAGATAATTTTTTAACTCAGCAAACAAGACGAATGACCGCATAGGTAGGTACAGAGAACAGCATACTACCTAGTGCAATCATGTTTTATGTCAATGAACTAACTTAATATGTATGACCTATAAAAATTGAATTAATGAATGCAATACCAAGAAGGTCCTCAAACATATGTTTTACAACCCTAAAAAGTAAAATTTTATCCTTAGGGCATCTTCTTAGTACTTGTAAAGTTGAATCAACAGGAAAAGTTCAATCAGAATCGCCACACAAAGCATTTTTTCTCAAATTAAATTCTTAAGGGATAATTCAAAACACGTGCATGAAGAGCTTATGATTTGAGTAATAATGTACAATATAATGTGCCTAGTTTCACAGATGCGAATGGATAAGTAACATTATTATTTTTTATGGGAGATGACCGACAGCTAAGGCCATTAGGGAGGGATGGGAAAGGAAGGGTGGAGGCATTCGCCTCCACCTTTCCTAATAGGCGCCTCCACCGCCCTAATAGGCTAATTCTGACGCACCCGGCGTCAGCATTAGCCTATTCTTGTCGAAAGGCCGCAGTTTAACGTCCCATCCGACGGACGTCGTACTCGCTCAAAGGGCTCTCCACAAAGCACCTCAAGTAGGTATTGGGATACCAGTGAAAAATATTTGTTGTCTAGGATTGTAGGATTTAAACCCGGGCCCTCTCCGTGGAAAGCCTGTACTTTAGCCACTGGAACATCCTTCATGAGTAACTTTAATATTAATTTATGACACCGAAGGAGTGACAACATATGAAAATCTTATAAAGTAATAAAATGGCACTTCCCATAATGGATATGCATCATACTTGGAGTGCTCAACCTAAATTAAAGATTACATTAATAAAGCTATTGACGAAGTACCTGAATAAATCAGCAGTGGAAAGCTTGAGCAGTGATGAAAACGTAATTTATATGTGCATATAGATACCATCGATTACGAAATTTTAAGGTGAAAGATAAAACTCTCAAAAAACATTAGAGAAGTCACTCATTTTTTTAGCCACCGAAATATGTACTAACAACATGATACATAAGATAAATGAAATTTTAAAAGTGACAATAGGTCAAATCTACATTACTCATAAAAAGTTTCGCACATTAGATGTTCCAAAATAAGAAACACATGAACACGAAACAGTCCCTATGCAAAATCGTGAAAATTTCTCAAGTAGCAACAATACATCAAAATAACTGAAATAATCCATGAAAAAAAGACACTCGTATTAAAGCGCTTAGAAATAGGACGTGGAAACGAGCCTAATTTTCGGCACACACTCTACCAGTTGAAAAATGCTGGGTGATAATTCGAAGGCGGAAGTTCTCTTGCTGAAGGAGATAACAAGGAGATGCAGTGGCATTATATTCATATGAATACGACCTCGAATAAATGTAATTTAAAGGAAATCAAAAATATTAGGCAATGATAGAAAAATGAAAGACCAGCACTTCCGGCGGAACATTTAGTTCTAAGCCCTATTTTTTAGGATGAATAAACCAAAACAAATCATTAATTTATCGGGATATTTTCTTCCATAAACATGTTTGGAAAAACGATGGTTACTACCGGTGAATTTAGGATACATACCAAAAAAGAATACGTGTTCCCGTAACATGGACGCAGGATGATGAAGCTTTAATGAATCCTTAATGAAAGTAAGGATTTTAAAAAAATGTACATGTACATCTAACTGCATAGAAATAGTGTGTACGTACTTAATACGCGCTTAATTATATGAATGATGTGTGCATGCGCGTATACGTTGCAAGATACGGGGATGGCAATCGAATTACCAACACCTCTGATACAATATCGCGGACGACGACGGTGAAGCTCTAGTAAAGCGTACCACTCTCGCTTGCGTAAAACTCAACACCTGAGGAAGGGATAAAAAAACACGCGAGTTGCCGCTGGACTAGTCGATTAAGTCCTCGGCGCATGACAAATGCGACCGGCGGTGGGCGAAGCATGGAGAGGACAAATGATAGGCGAGAAGGGTGGGTACCAGGGGGAGGGGGGCGGGAATGAATGGAGGTACGTTTGAAGGACGAGGAGGAATCCTCAGGAATTTCCCCTCGCCCTCCACCAACACACGACCTTCATGGGAAACAAATCCCCATCGCAAGGTGCGAGGAACCACAGACACCCATCTCACACACGACACCCGAGTCCCCTCATACATAGATGCAGGAAGGTAGGGATAGGGTAGACGCAAGTAATGGAGGAGGAAGGACGAAGGTACGGAAGAAGATATATGCAGGTCCCCTGCACAGACATCGCTTAAGCATTAAGACAAACAAATCAACATTTGGCGGCCAGGGCATGAATAAGCATGGGTTAAAGAAAAATTTCTATTTTTACTCGAGCAGTGATTTTCTTTCTATTGGGATTTGAACCAAGAACTTTGGGTTAGAAGGCTCATGCATAGCCCTCCAGATTAATTCAAACCGATTAACACGATGGGTGCTTGTAAGGAACAACATCAATTCACTATTACATCAGTCGGCGAATAAAACCCGGATTTAAATCATTCAAAATCGTCAACAGAGCGAATTGAAAAAATATGGATCGCTTTCGAGAGAAGCATAATGACAATATGGTGTGTTGCCGTTAAATAAAAAGATGGGTGATCATCTCCGTTTGTGTAAGAAGATTGTTCATTCAGTTTAGCAAATGGAGTGGTTCAATGTTATTTATATCCGTATTGGCTTCGATAAAAAGCAACCGTAATTGCTTAAAGAGTAACCGCGATCCCATAATAGAGAGAGGCTCAGGCGTGACACCAGGCACACCCCGTATACTCTTACCCGCATTAATCCTCCGAAAGGCCTCGAAAGTCCCGCTCGGACACAAGAGTGCCAACCGAGTCTCACCAGAGTGGAGGGGTGACGAGAAAAACCAACACCACCGCATGCAAACAGGTGGGAATAGGATTCGACGGTCAAGGTGACTCTTTTCCCATCCCAAGACCATGTCCCGATATAGATTGGGGTCCTTGGCGAACGATTTCCTAAGGGATGGCAATACAATCAAACTAATTTTAGATTAAATCAGAGAAACCGCAGGAAATGTCGCAACAGTAACTGTAGGGGTATCACCAGCTAGTGAGCAATTACTAAATTCGACAGTCTCATAGATTTAATATCATTTGCCTTTCACGGATTTCAAACTCGGATCCTTAAATTTCCGGCTGAGTGCTTCCGCCAGATAAGATACCGTTACAAAAACATGCCCTGGCGAATTACCGGACAAATAATTCGACAGAATATCATCTTTCTTTGAAATATTTAGCAAAACACGGTGTAAGAGGATGCCTCGGATAGCCAGGTTAATCGACCAAAGTGAAGTTCTTGCAGTTTGTAATTTCACTTAGCACAGGGCATAGGTTTACTCCGTAGTAGCTAACACACTTACGTAAAGAATCATGCCACCAATTTAAAACAATCACTTTAATCGAATTTTGAACTCCCGCAATCCACCATTACAAAATATACACGGAACGTCCTGATCCTCGGCCGTCTATCGAGTTTTTCCTGCGGTGAAGTTCTGACTTCACTGCCCATCACCGAAGAATTAGTGAAAAAAAACCTCACAATACATAATAAGTTCTGAGCGGATGTGGAACTTCCGGAGAGGCCGAACGGCGTATAAAAATTGGATGAAAAAGAAACACGTCATCATAAAGTACCAAAAACTATTTTGATACAAATAGTGAGTAATCATGGCGTGGTGAATATGCCATTCATTTAGGATGCCCACGTCATGGGCTTTGTGTGGGCACTCCGTAAATGAAACAGCGAGAAACGAAAAAAACTGAGGAGATTATGATGAATACATAAAGTATTCATTTTATGAATAATAAGAAAGATCGAAAACAAAACTAAGTTCTACTCACTACATCTACATGACCAGACCAGGGTCGTAGGTGTTCGGACGGCAACTGTCAATTTTTGTGATAACTTAACATAAAAAAAAATCAATTCCAGAGAGAAAACAACGTATTCTATACGAGCTAGGAACCCACGACCACGAATATACACTGTGGGCATGAAATGTTTATATTCGTGGCCACGAAATTTGGCCTAGTTAGTGAGGTAAACCATTCTATTCTCAACATTATTATCACGAGCTATCACGCTAACGGTTGGTTTGTAGCAGTTCTCTAAACTCTCCTGTCCCCTGCTAATCTCTTTATTCCTTCTGGCACCGGCACTATCCACTGCCTGCTTCTCATAGCACATCTTAAGTCATCCTCTTATTTTTCCACTTCTTGTTTCCTTCATTACGATCTTCAATAAACTATCGAGCCTCATGATGTAGAAATATATAATATATGTCAGTGCCGTTCCTTCCTCCTCTTGAGAAAGGTGATTAGACCACCGAAAATTCGATACCCAGTTAGTTTCTCTTTTATATATGTTTTTTGTGCTTTTGTCTTTGACTACTTGTGCTAATTCTATTTGCATCATCATTCACGTCCGTGAGACTTTCAACAAAGTGTTATACATATATATAAGTATACAAATATGTTAATAGTAGATATATACATATTATATAAAAATATATCAATGATATAGAAGCACTCTTGAGAGCAATATAACATTTGGACGGCAAAATAGAACACAAAGTACGAATAAATACAACACGTTCCCTATTACTTGTTCAAGACGGCCACTCACATCAATAAGTTTTCGAACTTTCCACTCAGTAATATGCCATTGCCACTTAATTCCCCAATTCCTGTCCCTGTTTACCACTTACCCACATCTCCAAATTTGCCTTCTCATAACAGAAGAGCATCCCTCTCCTAACCCCCTGCCGTGGCAGAAAAACATCCACCACATCGAACGCACATTCAAAACCCATTAGCACTACCTTTCACCGCTGCACGCTCGCCCCATGCCGCCTTCCCAAGTACCAATCTCGACCATCACGTCTCTCCATGTGCCCCTTCACGCTCCCGCCGTGCATTTCAATGTCACTTTTCTCCCGAAAACCCTCAATCGCAACATACTTATCTTTTCTCTTTAAATTCGGGTTTTAATGCACACTCTTTATGCTTAAACTGTGGAAACATCCAGATGTTTTTAAGAATTCCACAGGGATAACTTTCATTTTGTTCTATGAAAAAGAGCGTACAATAAAACTCTGAACAGGACCTCATCGTATGTCTAAATAATAATGAGATTAAACGGGTTGCCGATGGCCACTCATTTTCAATCCAAATTTTTTTCAGAAATATTACGCAAATTTTTGTATTTCGTGTTACTATGACGACTGCTATTAAAATAAAGACACACAACAGAAAAAGTAATAGGTAGCAAACACAAGTACGAGTAACAGCGCACCTATCCCAAATACGTACATAAGCATCTAGCGTTATGTCTGAATTTATTTCGTACAGAGTGAGCGACTACCCAAGTCCTCAAAAGGTAATAATGTTGTCTCTCGACTACGCAGATACTAATGACGACGAACTCGGCCAACTATTACTAAATCAAAAGCCACGTCAACCAGTACTTCAAGAATGGACATGATAAATGAATAATGGTCTTAAAAATTCAATTCATAAGAAGGAAAAAAGCAGAGAGCCTGGAAGGCAAGCAATATAATGACTATCTCCCCAGAAAAAAGTCACGAAAGACATGCATACGTTTTAGAGATGAGATGAAAAACTATTTAAAACATGGATTCGAGTAACCTAATTACAAAAACTAATTATGGCCGTTAATGGATTAAAAATACAGCAATTTATAGAGCCAGAAAAACCGGTTTTCACCGAAAAGGAAAGACTCAGCACTCAAATGAGTCATCTTTGGTCGAAGGCCAAATGTGAAGACGCTGCCAGAGAATACACCTTTGCTCACCTCCATTAGATACCTCTTAAAATATATTGACTTCCCGCTTACTGTATTTTGAAGCAATTTTCTTGCCGCGAGATTAGTTCTTTTCCCATCGAGCTCATAATGAAACTTCAACAGAGCAGTTCTGCAATCCATATTCATCAATGGTGACAAGCAACGAGGACGATTAAAAGTGTGAAAACGACAAAAAAGGAACATCAGCATGCGATATGGATCTTGGAATCACAATCCACCTGTAGTAGTGGGTCAGCCCCTCTTACCGCTTCGGTTAGATGCGATACCTATCCAAAACAGATGAGGAGTTGACCAACAAATAAGTGAACGATGAGAGGATAGGGCGACAGGAACGCGAAGGGGACCCAGAGAAAATCGGATGATGCCGCGATTGACGTATCTTTACGCATACAACAACGCTGTCCAACCGGACTCCATTTCCAGGGTTTGTATATTCTTCACTCGTGTCCCAACCCCGTTTCAATGTCTACAGTGTTTATTTAAACCCTCCACTGGAGGAAGCAGTGTTTTTATACTGTGAAACCAGAGACGTCTTATATCAAGCATTGAAAAAAGGGGACGCGTCCCCAGCCTTGTGGAAATTCGAGACCACAGAAACTGCTGAACACATTGGAAAATACACGAGAATATTCACACATTGAACTCACGATGTTTTTAACCAACAATAGTTAAGGTTTAACTATTTCATTACAGATCAAGTGCCCAAGTCTATTGCGTTCATTCACTTCATTGAATAAACCGAGAAAATGGCAGGAGAGTCAGCGCGCCTTTCCGCTCTAAGTACTTTGACGGGTTACTGAGATTAAACGCCGTCGCCATAGGGTGATGGATCTAATGAACTAATTCAGAAGCCCCCTGTCCTTAAAATAAGTTGGAAATCTGATTTTTGGACAAAATGTTTCCCGATCCTATCCCACTTGGGGACGTCAGGATGCAATGTGACCAGAATCACAAAGATTGCTCCGCCAACAAAAATAAAATGAAAACAGAAAAAAATCGAATCGAACGAAACGGAAGAATTCTCTATACGAGAGAGGAAAGTGACCAGGACGCGCACAAAAAAGAACAGTGGTTCTGCTCGCTGAATAAGAACCCACCAAAAATGTAAAAATGAAGCAAACATTTTTGCCGGTATCATTGGATTGAGAGCAGGAAGAAAACTTCCGACTTTTCCTGAAAATGGGAACTCCACGAGCCACGTGGCCTTTTTGGATTAATGCCCCCAAATTAAGGGGTGGGGGGGAGCGAGCGATTTGAGCATTCAAACCCGACAAATTATCCTCCGTCGGAGTTGCCCTGAGGTCACGAAACATCCTTCCCTCCGCTCTTAAATGAATGAAAGAAAGAAATTGGGAAATTTGAAGCCCAAATACTGCAGCTTGGGAACAAAAGACAGAGATTCTTCCACGACTGAAGTCGTTAACAGGTGAGAAAAGAAAAAAAACGGGAGGAGGATTAATGCTTTCTTATACATGTATTACTCGATACATTAACACTTAAAATAACGAGAGAGGAATTCCGAAGTTAAGGACTAAGACGGGGCAGGTGTGAGAAACAAATTACAAAGACTGCCTAGAGCTCGTGGCTTTTTCTCGTGTACCCTCTGGAAATTTTCATCATTTAAAATTAATCATATTACCAATTACACCGGCAGTCAAGCTGTCATATCAAACCAACTCTAAACGCACAACATTTATTTGCCATCATAACCCTGGCAATGACTTATAAATCTATTAACTGGTGTTGTTTTATAATAAAACTATGAAAATAATACAGAACGTTTTCAGGAAAACTTTCTCCCAAACGGTAGTTGCAATCAACTTTCCAATTACTAATTGTAACCAATATTGACGTCTTATTGACCATCTAGGTATTTTATATAACCTACACTGTTATGTACGTGTTATACAAAATGAGGTTGAAGGAATTTATTCAGGGAATGATATAATCGCCAGACTAACAAGTCGAAATAAGGAAATTGAGCGTTTTTTTACTTATCTTAATGTTAATAACCATTCATACAGAGCTTTTTGAACATAAAAACTGTTTGTCTTACAGCTTTTGCTTATAAAAATCTCCACAACACTGTATTTTTTAAGCATTGACAACATGAAGCAGTCTTGGATTTAATGAGCACTCAAAATTGAAGCACACGATTTAAAAGGAACGGAATCGAGTATTCCTAAAGATTCGAAAACGAGAGTAAATGTAATGAATGTCTAAGCCAAAAGCCACTTTTTATAATCATCAACTTATGAAAATGAGGGGAACATGAAGTGCTCCAAACCATAAAATATAGTATATATCCATTGAAAATCAAATTTCTTGACTCCTTGCCACGAATTTGCCTTCCGAGCCCCTAGTACGCGTAGAAGGAAAGGCGTAAATAGTAAATCGCTGTTTTGGAATGGCGTGACAATCAGAATAAATAACGACCAGAAATCCCCAACGTATATCTCCGGCCTATTATTCAAAGTGGATTTGATCCATCGAAAGTTAAAATGTCAAAGTCAATTTGATTCAGGAAGGCATGAATATTCATGTCATACAAAGAATCGTTTGCCAAAAATTATGTGTAATTTATCTGAAAGTAAGACATTTGAAGGAACTTACATTCACAAAGACTTATCACCAGAAGGACAAATAGATCGAAACATAGACCATTTTTCTGACAGCATGTAGCAACGTTTAGGACTACGTACTACTAAAACAATTAACTTAAAGTTTAACGAAGACGGAATGACTTCTACCTATTAACCGTAAGGAAAATCTTCCCAAGTTCAAAAATAAAGTAAATGAAGTCCATCACACGATTTCGTACGGATACCAGTTTGGAGAGTTACACTCAAGTAGCTAGTAATTACTGAGGAGTCGATAGTGGAATATGACAACAAGCAAGCTTCTACAAAACGTACAGGTAGCAGCTTGATATTATTACGTGCGATTCGGTATTAACTGAATATCTTCTGCCAAGGGTTTACTGCTCTCTACGAAGTTCGATGATACGGGCGAGGAATATTTCTAAAGGCGGCCATATTTAACTTTCAAATCAATACACTGTAGCAGGTACATTATAGTGTATCCAATCGATGTCGTTATGCGTATATGCCGCTACAAAATTAATGCACGCACACGAACAAATCAAATGTGAAAACCAGACCCATTTCGTCCAACCCTAATAGTTAATGATGCGAGTGACCCGAGTGTAAGCACTATGTGTTCTGTCGTTTTGTATCACATTTCTTCCTTGAACGGAATATTATTTCGCTCTTGGCCACTGAACACTGACAAATTGCACAACTGACCATTCTGAGAACGGACGCGCAAAAATGCCAACTAAAATCCTTGAATCGGCACGAAAGTTGAGTGTACCTCATGTTTATCATGAGTAAAACAATTTAAATGATAGAAAGAAAGACGGTAAAGAAGATAATATACGTAACGTGAAATGGTCGCAGCACATAAAGTAACTGTTACTACTTAATTAATGATTGGATTAAAATAAGAATTATCTATAAATTATAACTTCAAGCTTAAATTATAAATGAGAAGACAAAAATTTTTAATATAAACTGGCATTTGTTTCCGCCAAATTACCTCATTCAGAGATAACAAGTGGAGATGTGGAGTGGATGGAACGGTATCCCACCACTGTTGACTCATTGGTGTCCCTCGCGCCACGCATTCGCAAGCACGACTACTTAGACGGATATGAGAACTACACGATTTTTCAGTCACCCAATTAAAGAAGTCGAGATGAGAAAACTCCACCCATTTCCGGGACATTGGGACTCCGGTTGCCTTTTTTGCAGCTTCCACGAAGGGTCGGTGAATACAAAGGAATCTCGTGCACCCATCGGGAACACTTTTTCCCGGGGAAACAATGCAAGAGGTCGTCCGGAGGGGGTTGGGGACGCGTGAAGGGGAGGCGGGGGTCGGGGGAGATCTAGAAAGGGGGAAACAATGAGAGAGAGGTGCACTGTGAGAAGGCGGCACTGATCCGTTAGGGGAGAAAGAACCCTTTAGGGATGAGGGAGCTAGCCGAGACACCACGCGTCATTCCACGCGAAGCACTTCGACTACTTTTATTTCCAATCAACCTCACACGACGTCACAACGACGAGGAATGAAGCTGGACATCCAGATATAATGTCAAAGACGTCAATACGCGAAATAGAATTACATGACATACATCTAGCAATCCCGTCAGACGAACAAAAACCGTTCAAAACCGATTGATATTATTTCAAAAGTGAATAACTTCATACCCACGGCACGTATCAACGCTCAGGTATTCTCGAGGCGGAAAAGACATAGGGAGGCAATCCCAGCCGAAAAGAAGAACCGAGTCTTCAATTTCTGAATTTCCAATCGGAAATCTTTTGTGGCCACACGTAAAGAGATGCATCATAAAAGCAGCATTTAATTCGTTCGCTGTCGTCAAGCAAAAGTCACTCAACTGTTTTAAAAATCGGCTAAAAATGTGTCAATGAATAGATCAATAGACAGGTCTAATGGTACTAGCCTGGAATGATAAAATAATTAAATCAGTCTCGGAAATAACAGTGGCATATGAACATATCTACACATCTCATGGAAAAACAGGAGTAGTAGAAGTCCTGACTGGCATCATCCTCAATACCCAAAATGGTTCACTCAATCCCTGGATTGATTAGGCGCAGTTCAACACTGATTTCTACGAACAATGAGGGAAGTATTAGGATCCCATACTATATCGGCAGGTTGCCCGCATAGATGAGAGAGGCTCCTGGACTGACAGGTTTAAATATCTTCATTCATTCACTGACTAAATTTGTTAATGTAACAAGAACAGGTCTAAGTACTCCAACAACTATTTCCGAAGAACGTAATCTGTCATTCCAATAACAAATACATCAGGTGTTAGATGTTATACCATAAGAAAACCTGGGTCGTGAATAAAAATTTTTTATGTGGAAAAGTCAAGCTGTTTATTTTTCAATTTCATTCAGAAATCCTATTATTTGCTCAATTTTAAATTAGCTACAATTGAAAAAGATGAGCGAAAATACAAGAAAATATGTATAAATGCAATAATATTATTCGGCAACAAGACAATGCCTACAATGAATGTATCATCTCTGTCTTTTTAAACCACCAATAATGTTTTCCGTAAAGTCAGACCTAAAATGCACACCGCTAAGAGTGAAAATATGATTTTAAAAACTCGCATCGACTGACGTTCGGCGTATGGTCGGTGATATTTTAAATGTCGCCTTTCCAATAAGGTCGAGCGAGTCCAGTGGGCTTCTGACCGGAGAACCCAGGTCCGATTCCGGGAATGCCTCTGGACACCCTCAGATTTCCCCAATATGAATATTCGACCAATAGTAGATGTTCCTAAGAAACCGCGGGCGGTCCAGGGAAAGGAATTAGGCTCCATACCCTGCTGTGCGAATTTTTGCATGCCTTAAAGGGCATGAGAATGACGTGTGCTCCACCCTAAGTTATCAAATTAACCTTCTGGTGTTCCTTCCAATGCCAAATGTGTGAGTGATTCTTGAGTGAAGAGGATAATGTGGAAGCTAGGGGGGGAGTGGACAAGAAGAGATCTTTTCCCAGCAGATAATCGCACCACGCCCCCATTATTTGCTCCCCTCCCCCTTTGCCACGCGTGCACGCCCCACTCGCTCCCGTTTTCACGGTCTGACGCGCAGGAGGATGACCTGAGAGATGCATTTTGCTGACCGCGAGCACGCGGACGTCGATACCCCAATTTCCTCTGAGACGTCCGCCCCCATCCTTCGCCAATTATGCACGCCAACTGCCCTCCCCATCCGGCAATACGCTATTACTTATCCCTACGCTCCCTCATCGCCCCAGCTCCCCTCCCCCCCAAAAAAACTTCCAACGGAAAGAAACGGTTCGGAGGGAAACGATGGATTCACCACACCACGTTGAACGGGATGTTCTCGTTGAAAAAGCAATGACAAATTGCTGGTCGAAATATACCAAGTTCATTCATTTAAATACCAAATACAGACATGCCAACTTTCAAAAATAAAAAATCGGGAGGACATGCCAACTTTCAAAAATGAAAAATCGGGAGATTTTTAGAAGTGTATCACGAAGTAATCACTTTTAATTACCACAATATTTGCATGGCACCTTAATCCCTTTATGACACTTTGCCAATTTTTAATGAATGTCACACTTTATTAACATGTTAAGCTAAGTACACAATTTGAACAGTTCATCAAGAACGTAAGAAGGAAAAATCGGGAGTTTCCCGCTTAAATCGGGAGAGTTGGCATGTCTGCAAATAGGCGAATTTCTCCTAGCGATTACACGATTATGTAGACCTCCTTCAGTGACCTAATAAACGTGCCCAGCTATTTGTCCAAGTGAGTAATTAATATTTACATTGAATCGTTTAAATGGAGAGGCCAGATTTTATACGAAATGTCTCGTTGAACTAAAGCTCAACTTTAACCTCCGATTAAGACGAAACTCAGTTTGATGACCGCTAGCCAAGTTCAAAACCGACCGTTAAGCAAATCGATAATAGACAGACGATGTTACTACGGTTACAATGTTCACATTCGCTAATGAGCAATTTCATTTGTTTGTAAAAATCATAGTTTCCAGTCCTCTCAACTCTTAAATTAACGTGAACATTAGCTAACGATTGGATTCAAAGATACATAATAAAATATAGCCTGAGAGTCCCACTGTTCCAAGAAATTGATAGAAATTATTCTTCTTGCTTTCAATTACAGAGAAATACGTAGACCAGGAGATTCGACCATTTCGAATAGCCTGACGAATTTTACGAACGGGAGGTCTACAAAAGCAAAAAAATAAGACGCAGAAGGGGACTAAAAACCGCGTGGGGGAGCAAGTACAAGTACCAAGTGGTTTCCAGGGTCACACGCCCAGTTATTTGGGGGCGAAAATTTAACGTCAGTGATTCTGGCCCCAATTTGGTGTAGCGATGGAAGACTTCGAGGTCAGTGCATGTCGACTGGTTGAAACTTTCGCGGTTATAAGTGATTGAGTTAAAACGAATGACTTTTAATTTAGGCCATCGAATTTATTTTGTCGAAGTGCCAAGCGGCGTAATCAACCAAGGAATGTATTCAACAGATTCAGACGAGATGTAGTGGAAGTTCGTCATTATGATAGGAGCAAAATTGCATTTTTCCACAGATTTATTCAGATAACGCGTTGTACGTTAAAATAAATCTGTGGAAAAGTGCAATTTTTTTTCTCCACCAAGGAAGGTCAACTTATCAATTCTCGTGGGTCATATTTGAAGGGCAGCGATTCACAAAGCATTATTCCTGTCAGCCTGTCAGACCAGGGTAAAACATGTGATGTTACCGTACTAGAGCGAATTTTAATGGCTTATTGATAAATATTAGACCTAATCACATTGCCATGAACCCTCAATATATTACCCCTGTGGAATTGTTTTTATTTCAGCAATTTCTTCCTTTAGTTCTCCATTTCCCTACGTCAATATATACATATACCATCCAAAATGTTTTTTCTTTTCCTCATTTTACATCCAATTTTACAATGACCTCCTCTCTGTTGACCATTCCAATGCTTCTACCTCCTGCATACACTTGTCTCGCCTTCTTCGATTTTTCCTGACAACATCATATAAATGAAATTGATTGAAGATTTTCATCTGCCACCATAGAGGCGCTGACACGCCTTCATAGTTACTACGCTTATTTCGGGAATTGGTCGAGAGTGAAGCGAGACGCATCGTACAGTCATCGATTATATTGAATGCACTGTGTGCGTGTTAATTGGTGGTTGTGATATTTTGTCTTCAATCTATCTACGTAGATATGTATAGCGTGTCACGGAGATTTCTTTCACCGCAGCGCACATTGCAGCTCATTCCTCGTTCATCAAAGCAATCTACGATTGAAATTGAATCGTACGTTCGGCTACTAACCAGAGAGTCTCGGTCACAAACCCAACCTTCCTCTGCCTCTGTATCAACCAACGTTAATGATCTTCTGAATGATTAAAATTTGTGAGCAACTTTGGAGACCAATGGTCCAAATGAACTAATGTGAGAAAAAATACACCCATCCCGCTATGGAGAGATTCAAATCCATAGGACAATTATTCCGAGTAAAATTGATGAGAGAGGTGTTTGACAAAACTGTATAAAAATAGGTGGGGGAAGTTTCCTGATAATAACATGTAAAGGAGAGGGCGATCAAAATTTGATAGGCACCCATTTCATAACACTTATGAACAGAATCCTTTACCGGTGGCCCATTTCTCAAGCCTTGAAGAAAGTTTAAAATCCTAGTAATTTTCATATACGTACTATTTTCACATAATCTGCCATTGGTAATAAATGATGGAGCACTTTCCTGAGTTACACAGTGTGCGAATGTGGGAGTTACATATAAGATCGTTTCCTTGTGAATATGTAAAGCTTGTAAATCGACTTGCAGCTTTGGGAAACGGACCCAAGGTGACTGTTTAACTTTCCCACACGCTAATAAAGAGTGTCCATGGAAGAAGTCCCCTCTAGACCGTCTGTTCCTCGGTTGACGTTCCGTTACAACAGCACCCGTTTCACGAAAAATAACCGATAACCCTCGCATTTCCGTCCCTTACGTTCCGTCTCCCTGCTTCGTCGCCTTCTTCGCTCTCGCCTCTCCACCTCCCTCCCTTTACCACACGCAATTTTCCATTTCCAGACCCTTTTCTCAAGTGTCTGCTTTTTTTTAAGGATCACGACGGCCGAGTTAAGAAAGTTCTCGGAGGAAGAGGAGAAGCAAATTGAGCGAGACGAGAGAGAGAAAGAAGAGCTAGCTGCTTGTCCCGGCAACGCCCACACCATCCTCCCCCGCTCGTTTGAAGTAACATCTGCGGGAGAGGGGGACCCGCCGTGTCGGCGACATGGCCAAGGAGACCGGTGCGGGGGAGGAATTTGTGAAGACGCGGGAACCGGGGGGGGGGAGTTCTGCGATGGAGAGAACGAGGGGGCGTGGGAGAGAAACGGATTGATGGGGGGAGGGAGGCGAGGTGGAGAGGCGTCCAGCCCCGGGGCGAACGGTAAGGAGGGGAGAAAAACAGAAACCCGAGAGAGTATGACTTTCCCCCACGAAAAACCAGAGGACGTGTCCTCCTTGGGGAGAGGATCATGGAATCAAAGGCGTGCCGCGGTCCGCCGGCATGCAAAAACGCTTTGGTGTTTTCACAGATGCAGAGGGAGCGAGAGCGGGAGGAATGCCGACAGGGGATGTGGGTGCGGCAGTGCGGAGTGGCAGGTCACCAAGGTCAGTAGCCTTCCGAATTCTTCAGAGGACCTTTCCACTGCCTGACCTTTTTCCGAGCCTTGTGCAAGCCGTTTGCGCAACCTCGCGCTCTCCGTGCCAATGAAGACGCCGGTCATCATTCCCTGACTTGGCAGGGTTTGCTCTTCACTCGGGGTCTCTTTGGACATTCGCAATCGACTCACGCGTTGAACAAACAAGGAGTATGCCATCCCAGATATGCATTCAAGTTGTACGAGTCCACGAAGAGCATCTAAACTGAGACTTTCCGGCGTAACTTTGTTCAATGTGTACATCTTGCACTTGCAAAAATTACTCCCTACAGTAGGATGTCCGAACAGTACAATTTATCCCTCCGCGACCATTCTGGCTGCTAACCGTTGCAAATGACATTTTAAAGGATATACTTTTTAAATAAATTCAAAGAGTAAGTAATTAAATTTCACTCGTTTAACCCACACCTGACTAAAATCACAAACAATTGATCATCATTCAGTACAACATTAAGGTAAAGGTCGTATTAATAATTCTTTTGTCAATTCACAATGAAACATCAAATAGATCGAGCGAACAACTCTACATAAAAGCAATATCTATAAAAATTTTCGAAATATTAGAGATTAGACGCTGTAAAATTGCTTACATACTGGGAATATTGACACCAAACCACAAGGCCGGGCATTTGAATTCACAAAACGTAAAACTATTAACCGTATTAGAAACACTACTTTCCTCAACAAAGTTCTCAGAAAAGAGCCAGCCGAACATTTCATTCATTTAACTTTTCTTTTTTGCCCGGGATCATTCACTTGATCCAACAAAAATACACAATAATTGAAAACGATTTAAGATGAGTGAAAGTCAAGTGCTCAAATATAGACGCTAACTCAAATAAATTACATACGTTTCGATATGCCTCACAAGTTCCTGAGAAAGAGTGTGGAAGTGACAGAGAAGTTATAATACCGCCTCAAGTAATATATCTGCCGCTTTAAGTTAACCTGAAACCTCAGTTCACGGCGGAAAATTGTAGGAGAGAAGGAAGAACATGGACGGAAGAGACGGGACCGAAAGAGGAAAACGGGAAACAGGGAATAATAATGCAAGCAATTACTACCACAAAGTTAATGGTTCATCAGGACCTCATGGCTTAAGGTCATTCCGCAAACGATGTTTACATATGTTCCACACGATGAAAATCATTTGAAAAATTGCATTCAGGTAGACTGTGAATCTTTTAAAAATCAAAAACACTATAGATCTCTTATATCGCCGATGGACGTGCGATTTAAATTTTGGATAAAAAGCAACCTACCGCAGACGCCTTGCAGAAAGAAGTTCTAAATAGGAAAATGGAGGGGGATGAGAGAGAGAGACTTCTTCATCCAATGGAAACTTTCTAGGTACCTTCTGTTCTACTTTTCGAGCGAGCGGGAGAAAGAGAGAAAGGCATGAAAGTCGTTCCACTTTATTTCGAGATGTTGCCTGCACATGAGATAATTGGTACTCGCACGTGGGAATTATAATGGGTGCTTGACATTATGCAACGCATCCGGTGATGTCATGAGAGAGCACATTAACAAAGTAAACACTCGGTAAATTATCGCTACAATGAGTAAACTAAATCATATGAGAGGAAGTGGAAAGCAAAGGTAATGCACGTACGAAGTTCATATACATGGCTAGCATACCGTATAGTTGTGAGCTGGAAGACATCACCTATGTCACAAAAAATAGGGTTTGTCTCGGTTCCGTTTCATCGCATTAAGTCGCTCTCCACAGAAATAATATTTCATGGAAAGAAAAATGAATAGCCAAAGGCTTGGCAAGGCACAATCACATTATTTTTTCAAACCAAACTACCAATTAAATGCCATTTATAAAAGATACACCAGAATGAGGAAATTGAAAATTTACACTACTGCATGATTTCAATAATTAAAAGTCAGTACCACGCATACAACTGATCACCTCGGTGTCATTCTGAACTCAAATCTCTTTTAGCATCGCTGAAGAGTAGAATATTCATAATGATTACACACCGGACGCTAAGACAACCAGTATGAATTGGTAATAAATTCAAGTCCTCTGATAAGCAAAGAATTTCAAACACAAAAACCGCTCGGTTATCTAGGACATAAGCCTAATTCCATAATCTGTTCGCAAATCTGAACGTATTTCTCATCCCATAAGTGAATGACATGTACTAGGTGGAAATGATTCTACAACGACTGAGCAAAAGAGAAGCATTCAACGAATAGGAAATATATTTGGAAAGTAAGCCCTAGAAATAATTATGTTCCAACTAAAGCGACTAGGCCACACTGATCCTATTGACTATATCAGTGCCTACTGAATGCAAACGTTTTGATGGCCAGCTGGGTCTAAGTATCAACGAAAAGAAGAAGATGACATATTATTTGTAAAGCGATTTCATTGATGTTAAAGAAGAATTAACAATTACTAATATGCGAAAATTGAATTTGTTTAAACTGAAAAGAGAAATATAATTAAATTTCAATAAGTCAAAAATATTCATCCAACATTATACACTTCAGGGTGAAAATAGGATAAAATTTGCACCTCACAGAATCTACGTTCTTAAGTATTTAAGTGGAAATCATCATTATCAGTGCAATCAGAGGTAGGTTCTCAATGAACCAGGAAAACCATAACAAATTCGTGGATTTTCGATATATCATAGCACAAGAGTCGAAAAATCACAAGAATATTTTCAAATGTACCTTATAATTCAGTTCCACACACTTTCTGCCTTATTTGATGCCATCTAAAATGCCTTTTTTTCTCGATACTTAGCTCATCTTTGTACACTTCTCACATCAGTCGTCGCCTCCATAATGCCATCGCTTCTTAATACGTATCGCCCATATACACACTTTTCCCGACTTCTTCGACATAACCCCATGATTCTAATTTGATTCCTTGCTATAATAAGTATTAATTAACGGGTATATCTCGAAAAATAGTGAATCTAGAAACGATCAAAATCATACCCAATTAAGGGCATTCTAAAATGAACGCAAATTGATGGATTCCTCTTGTCTATGCCGTAGACTATACAAAGTAATATATATACGAAATATATTTAGTTCACCGAATTTCATAATTTAGTTTAAGGCTAATAATACTCGCTACATCGACAAGAATTAGAAAATAGCCCGCAGATGCCAATGAATAGCGCCGTCAGAGTCATGCAAGTCAGAGAAAAATGACTCGGGTTATTCCGCAAGAGTTCTAGTCACAATATGAAGTCAGCTGAGCAGTAATAAATGCCAATGACCTAAGGGAAGCGCGCTTCTAAATGAATGCTGGTCATTAGATTCTTGGTAGTTTTACAAATCCTTCAAATAAGCATATTAAACGTTCACACAAAATTAGCTTATACATGACAAAAGCCGGAATACAATGAATGTTTTACAAACACCACCATTTTCACAATATTTACAAGTGAATTGGATAGCAGATACATAACCTGGAATTAAGCACTATTCTAGTAAAAAATATTTATTTGTTCAGTTTCTGCCGAACTATTTTAACTTGAGAAACCCCCCTGACTATAATGTCTACTTGGAATTTAAATTTAATATAAACTACGATATTCTTGTCACACCATATTCGGGCGTTGGAATCTCCCATGATAGGCTCACTGCGAATGGTCACAATAAGAGGACTACATTTTGTACATGGGTGGAGGGCATGATTTTTAGTCCCCACATATTTTTTTAATGCCTGAGTCGGTATGGTAAAGCCAACAAAGAACTGCTCTGCCAAAATTGACAACCATTTGCAGTTACGCTAGCAAGGAACTAACTTAAAGGTTATGAAGTTACTTTCACGTCGCGCTTAATATAGTTAATTCTATCAATCATAAAAGGGTAAAAAAGTACATATTGACAAGGAAGCATATAACCAAAACGCGTACTACTTCGATGCCCACGGCATTTAAAGCCAAAGGCTGGCTTTATAGGTGAGGGTAGTGGTATTAACATAAATCCCATTGTGTTTGGGAATAAAGTCAGGGGATGGGAGTCGGGTATTTCCGAAAAAGCTCCTTCATTCACAATATCACACAGCACGTTTTTACCTAGAAGTGCATAGGGGATATCATCCAGAACTGGGACCGGGATTCTTCGGTGGCCTGAAAACAGCTATACACAATACCACCGATGGCCATATTTATGCTGAAAATACTTCGTAAAAAGTTTACGCGTCATCTTCCTTTACAATAGTATAGCATACACCACAAATATACCTATCGTCTTATGGTAATTACGATATGACCGCTAAAACTATGAACGCTTAAGCCATCTCTAATTATGAAAACGCACAAAGCACGACGCATGTACGCGTTGGTATACAAACTGTCATGAAGACCACTTAAGCTCCAGATTCCTTCTCCAGATTACAACTTTTCGGGGGAAGGCCAAGAAAGAGCGGAACGCCGCTCGGGATCATTCCAGCGCGTGTGGAGTCGTCGGCGGAATACCTGATCATTAAGAGTTGTCGTTCAGCGAGTAGTTGAGTTGATCGGCATGCTCGCCACATCTCCGTTCCCGAGGAGTCAGTCATCATTACCGGAAAGAGCGGTGGCGGGAAGGATGGGAGGGTAGGGGATGTAGGGAAAAAGACGACCAGAGCTCTCTGGAGAACCCACGCAAGGGATGAGGGCAAAAACAAAGGTGCTTTGAAGATTACGAATCGCTCGCCTCTCGCGGACAAGCGCGTTCGCTGACACGCAGTCCGCCGTTTTCAAAAACTTGCGAAGCAAATTCTTCGGATTAGACACTCATGACGACTCACGGAGTGCACTACGGAGTCCAGAGTGAGTGCGAGGAGAGGCGAAAGCGACGTGGGACTGTGTGACTCAACGTGGAGGCGGCGGATGCGTGGTGGCCAGACAGGCAGCGTTATCTCGATTTAGCCGCCCGCCTGCCGCCAATTCAATGCAACGCCCAACAATGTGGAGAAAAAAATGCTTAAATTGTGGAGATTTCCTATCCACGTTCCCATGAAAAAAATCTTTCGGAATACTAATTACGTGTTATGGAGAATACAACCTGTCATCTCAGAACGCGTAGGACACGAAATGAAATATTCGGGAAAAAAGTAGCTGGCGCTCAATGGGTGGGGCAAGATATAACGAGCGAAAATTGTTTACATCCTGGCGAGCCATCATGAAAACCATTTGAGAGTTTTTCAAACATAAGAAGTCCACGAGCAAAGAACATTTTTAGGGATTAAAGAGTTTCTTTCGACACTACCGGATACGTCGTATTGATATTACACGAAAAAAGGTAATCTACAGCATAAACTGATAAACTATATATTAATCCTCGAAGTTTTCCAAAATGGTCGGTAAAAATGTACTGACCACACGTAGCCATTTCTGTCGGACTACGATCAATGTTTGCAGAATAATTAGTGTAGAGTGAGATTTGCCCACCCAGAATGTCCGAGTTCAAGTAGAGTACATGTAATTGTAAGGAAACAAAGTTCGTGATGGTATTTATTTTTACGGAGATCAAAATCTTTCATTCCTTCCGTCGATTAATGTACACGAGATCTTCAATGCTAGTGGGGAGAGAGGAGCACTCGCTTAACCTTGACCCTTCGGATATTTTCCCGCCCGCAGTATGTTTTCACCGCTGCGCATAAATATCACGTAGTATTCATGAAAACACCTATTTTTCAGACGTGTGGCCTATTCCTCCTCATCATTTTAGTTCCAAATATGGTGATAGAATGTATGTACAGCACGGTATATGGCAGGGGAAGGGTTTACACCGATATTTTACACATCATAAATGCAACACTGAACATGTTAATTAGACGGCTCTGTTCCTTTTACTGTTCCATTCTTTCCATTTATTTCGGATTTTATGCGTCGTCCCTGATGGACGACTGAAGTATCAAAAGTGTTTAAAAGTTACACTTGCACAATGAATGCATACCAAGCACAGTATCCTTCCCGGCAGAAAGATATCAGTCCACAACTGATTGCTCGAGAAGTGCTGAATATTGTGGTGTCAATTTAAGTTGATTTGATTGATCCTAAATGAAAATAAAATCCAAAAGAATCATCTGAGAAGTATAAATACTCTAAGAAATCCACAACGTAAAGAAAACTCCACTTTTCAAGAAAAATTTTTACACTTAATAGTGTTCTGATAATTTATGTGGTTTTAGTTTGAAACTGGTGAACAACTAATACTACAGAGAGATCGTGGACCTGACGGATGTAAGAAGTGCGAATAAGTAAAAAATCAAAAGCGAAAGGTGATACTTCAGAGGTTGTTCTCACCTATAAATTAAGTTGGTGATTTCACATGATAGCGCATTACGATTCACATTACGTACCCGCATTCGAGGTTCAAGAGACCCACCATTTGGACATGAACGAGTGCATGTCCAATATTTGGATATTTTGACAGTGCATTTGGACACTGACATGTAGTTATTCAGACAGCCAAGAAACCCTATTTACTAGCGGACTCGTATTATCCTCCCTACCATGCTAGTTAATCATTGTGTTAATAACTAAGCTGTTTGCGGTAACGATTTTGTTTTCTGAGTGAAGCTCTTGGATTCTTAATTTACAAAATGTTTATTTAAAATGACTTTCTGCACGCATCCTCTCGCACCCACATCAACACGGTACACAATATTTTTCCATTTGTCTTGATCTACTGTCAATCAATGTTCGTCTTCCCTCTCCGAGTAATTTCAATCTGAAAGCGCACGTTTCTATGGCTACACACTGCAAATGCCAAAAATGTCTTACCTTTCATATTATGGTCGTTCCACGACGATATTCCTCCTAATTAGGGGTAAAAATGTACTGCTCAAAGCCAAAGTGAAATGCATATGTCTCCTTTCGCAGTTTTTCTTTTCACCATACGTTTGAAGTAGTGGTAGTAGTTTTAGGGGAGGCGACTTAAGGTCATTTGCGCCATAAGGGATGGATGGGAAAGGAGGAAGTATGGGGAGAAACCCGTCGTCGGTACTAGCCTACTCTTAACGAAACAGTTTAACGTCCCTTTCGACGGATGGCGTACTCCGCAGAGTGCTCTCCACAAAGCACCTCAAGTAGGGATCGGGATACCACTGAAAAATACTTGCCGCCTCAATGATTCGAACCCGGGCCCTCTCGGTAGGAGCCAATACCCCAACACCTTAGCCACCGCACCATGCCAATTCCCCATACATTTGAATCATTATGATGAGGAACCCCAGATTCTTAACAGAAGTTCATACAATACCAATTACTCGACATTCCCGTTTCAAACTTGACAAAAAATGTGCGAATTATTCGCGAGTACAATACGCATTCAAATTCATGTAAACATAATGTGCTTGCAATTGGGTTTTCAGATTACAATTAGTTTCTTTGATCACTGTCATTGGAGCATTTTTTTGATTGAATGGTTTTTTTTGCGACGGGAGAAAGATTATTAACATTTGCACGTCCCTATTTCCCTTGCCATTGATGATTTTGCTGTTGAGTGTGTGGGCCCCTGTTGTCTAGAGAAGGCAGGTAATAAATAGCCAAGTTTCACATTAACATTTCTTAGGGACTGAAGCTTACAGAGCCTGTGCGAGGGCTGGGCTTTGTTCAGGACATAGTGACGGGTCGGACTGCCGGGGAACCAAGGTGGACTGCTCTTCGTCTGGGGAAGCGACAGGATGATTAGGAACATCTACGGACGCCGTAGTAAGGGACCTTCGGCAGGAAATTAGTGGAGCCGAGTGCGAAAGGGGGAAGGGAGACGTGGGTGAACGCTTCTTCCCCTTCCATAAGAGGAGGCTTACACTCGCGGAGAGGGGTAAAGGGATTTTGGATGGCTTCTTCACAGGAGGAGGAATGCGAGGAGGTGGGTGAGCGCGGGCTTAACGCTCTCCCTCAGCATACGCACGCTCTCCCACTCATCAAAGGGGGTTTCAAGCCGGAGAGGAGTGGAGACCGGAAATCACGGATTTGGAAGCATACCACAGCGCCCGTCGTGGATTAGGGTTCTTGATGGACTCGGACAACGTTAATACACCTTCTGACAGGCTTTGCTACCTCTATCCCGTTCCAGAAAATTTTTCTGTGAGACAAACGTAGAATAGTAACCAGATTTGTCTCTGTTTTACTAAAAACATTAAATGCAACTTTCTACAAATAAAATTAGTTAATCACGACACAGTCCACCTATGGAGATGTACACGTAATTAAATTGAAACCTTGGCCGCGAATAAATAGCTTTGTTTGTGGAAGATTGCATACCGAGTTTTTAGTACATATATTTGAATTCCGTCTAATACTGTCCGAATCTTCGTAATTTGTTAATTTCCTTTGGTCCAGAAAGAATTTTGCTTAAAAGTAGAGTTTTCACAGTTCTTTTTTTTTGCATCTGCCTTTCAGTCAAAACTTTTTTTTTCTTTTCTCTCTGAATCGCACTTCCAGCACCCATCCATATTTATAGAACTGGAGCATTAAAAATGCAAAAAAAATACTCACAAGCTGCTAACAATACAGAATACTTAACAAACTACGATTGGAGGAGAGAGCAACTTAGGAAGTGCTGACAATGAGATTGAATGATAGTGTCTCAATAGTGTTCCCCCAAATAGTTACCGATAAGATTATTAACCTAAACCACCGGAAGCATTACTATGCCGCTGATTACTACACACGGACAAACTTGTAAAATGTTAGATATAAATAAATTCACGCTAACAAAGCAGAATCTCGCTATAACTTTATGATCAGCTAACATAAATAACTATGAAAAATACAAGACATCTAATGTACGGCTTGAGCTAATGGTTGCCTTGATAAAGATGAAACCACAGTTAGTAGATTGGTTTGATCAAATACTATAACGAAAAGCATAGGTGTGCACAATAAGAAGTATCGTAAGTAGGATAAATACTATCAAATAGCCCCAGGAACCAATCGTAGCGTTCACATTTAAATGTACGGCGACATATGTAATTTGAATGAAGTTTATATTTTTGCTATTGAATCACAAACTAAAAGCTTAATTTCGGGTTCGCTGTCGATTAGAATGCGTACGCATTGAAAGTACGACTTAACTATAGCGCACATTAAATATCTCGAGATGAAAATCTCCCTTCATCATGAATATATCAGCTTTTTCATGAATGGTTTCCCAATTCTAGCTAACCATTGAAATAATTATAACAAAACATGTGGTGATAAATTTCTTCGTTCCACGTCAAGATGCGGGTATAAACACAGAAAACACCTCTGTTTTTTTCGGAAAATATCACTTTACTTCGGACTAGAGTTCACGCATAGGAACACAGGATAGCACGATACATATTTTACAACGATTGTCAAATCACAGACAGGCTGGAGGAGATTCACGTAATCATTCACGCAATCGAGCATCAACATAGCGTGTAATACAAACTGAAATAATGATAAAATGTACTACTACGTGATGTCTAAGATATTGAACAAAAGTGCAATTTTGGCGTCCCCCCTAGCAACCTGTCAACAACCCGGTCCATGCAGCATAGCTCCAGCGCGCAACGCTTGCACGGTTTATTTCAAAACAATTCAACGCAGAAATCTTTTAAAAGTTTCAGCAAGATCGGTGTGATGTAAAATTTTGATTGATCTCAATACGCTCATCTCCGCCGGCGAGCCGGACTTGCGTTCCAATTCTGTATGACAGAAAAACAACAAAAAGGCCGTACGGAGTGTGTAAAGGGCGCGGAAAACAGGAATTGGAGACGAGTCATTCGCCTTCGGGGAACACAGGTGGGAAAAGGAAAGCCCGTTAAGATCGAAGCGGTTGGGAACCAGGCATGTGTCTCGAGGAAGCACTATTTTAACTTGTGAGAATAATAAACAGGCGCCGTAGAACATTGAAATAATCATAAAAAAACTCATTGAGCTAATACATGATGGTTAGAGTCAGAAAACAAGGGAAACTCGACGCAACACTGGCTTGGCAAGCCCGCCAACTCCCGCTAAGAGCGACCGATTGCATGTTCATCGAATCTCGTTCGCCGAGATCACGAAGAATTTTATTTAAAAAAATAAACATTCACTGATAATTCGAAAATAAAATCTTCTTATATTGCATATCCTAATGAACGCGAGAATGTTTTCCTCAGAAACTCACTACCGTGCACCTGTACCTGTGGGCGACGAAGCCCCAGAAAAGACCTTCGGCAGGTTGCTCCGCTTCTGACAAATGCCGAAACGTGAAATTTCGGGGATATATAAAACTAAAAAACAAATATAAACGTACACACCTGATAGACACCGACACCCCAAGTTGAACATGCTAGCAACTTTTCCACACCATAGGCACTGAAATATATCCACGGTCACTCTGACGGAGAAACTTCCCTCTCACTTCAACCTCCACAACACCACTTCGTGCACTTGTTGTTCAACACGGCATATCCGAAACAAGGTGCATTCGTCTTATTTCAGATTTTTCACGCAAGAGGGAAGAGTGCGCAAAGGACAGTGCCATCTACCGGTTATTTATTGAACTAAGTCACTTCTTCTTCTTTACTCGTTGCGTATGGAGATCGTAATTTCGTTCGTCTGTGACGCATGTAATTCACTATTTTTATAATTGTTATTCTCATTCAACAAAAGAAATGGCTGTGCGTGCCGGTGTGGATACAATTCTCGTGAGACTATTAAAAAACCCAGGGTAAGAATTCATTCAATTTATTTTAGGAAGTTTCCCCTCTTTTTCCCAGACAACGTTTGCATTATTGTAATATGTGTTCTCTTTGCTGTAAGCATTAGTCTAGTAAACTTTTCCGGTGCTTGAAATGGGGCATTTCTAATTCTAGACCATTTAAATACTTCAGTTACAATAATTCCTCTTGCTATCCTGCTCCACTGAGGTCCCGCACTTATTTCGTTTGTTATATTTATCACGTGTTTTATTCTGTCAACCGTGATATCTTGTACGTAATATAATAGTATGGTTTTGGTAGAAAGGTGTACATATTGTTTGAGCCTGAATGGCTTTGATAATTTTTATGATTGATGGTAATTTTTATTTCGATGATAAGGATTACAAATCCTAATGCAAGACATCTGTACAAACTACAGTTGTGCGAGTTGGATACCTTTGTATTCGTGTTACCAAGCATGCAATGCATGCATTTTTTAGTACATATTTCTGCATCGTTTTTATCGTACTTAGAAGCTTGCCATACTGATAGAAAACTTATAGAACTTGAAATCGTAATCACCCTTCTTCAGAATATTAAACTGCAACGATTAATAATATTACCCAAAATTTTGACCTTCAATTTCATTTCAGGGTATGTCGTCTACCGCCTCAATGTCAAGCCGCATGGAATGTTCGCAATTTGGCGACACAACCCCACAGTGGTGGAAATCGAAAAGGGGCAGCATCCCTAGCTGCTGAAGTGAAAACTTTACCCGAACAAGTCGAGTCTTTGTCAAAACCAATGCCACCTCTATCAGAACCTTTGCCCGGGTTACCAAATGTTGTATATTCTTCTGCCCAACTAGAGTCGCACGATACTAAAGTAACAACTTTATCAAATGGTCTCCGTGTTGCATCAGAAAACAGATTTGGTCAGTTCTGCACACTAGGAGGTAAGCTATTTAAAGTGTTTCACATTGACGTTCACTTTATTTTTATAATCAAATAGTTTGCCTACATTTTTAGGTGTAATTATCTTAATAAACAATGATCTTGCGATTATATTTTATCCGATTCAGCGATTTATACATGTGTCCTTTGAGAACAAACTGAAGCATCTGAATTTTCTGCAAGACTACCAGCTAATTTATACGGCTTATGTTGATTTTTCTGGGTCTTTTTCTGAATTAATGACCAGAACTCCAACTTAACACCTCGGGGTCTGTTTTATCATTCACAAACACAATTCTTTACTCGCTCAGAGCAGGAACCGGTCCCTTTTAAGCATGAGTTGGCGGACAATAATCTACAGACTTGTGACCCAGTGATAAACTAATACATATCAACAAACTATTTGATATTCAGCTGTTTTATGTGGGAATGGATCCATGCCAAATCTTGGGTGTTGCACTTTTTAAAAATGAATGCCTCTGAAATACTCTTGTTGTCATTTGAGTTAATTTCCTAAGTATGTCTACAGAATGGAAAGATAAACATCATATTCAGATTAATGTATTGATGATTTAACTTGTAAATTGTTCAATAATATGTCTATTATTTTCCTTCATGCACATTACTTAGTCAAAAAGGCATTTGTTTCTTAAAATAATGTACCCTATTTTTAAAGCTGAGGCAGCATGTATTGAAAGACTTCTGGCCAACTATCATGATTGTCTTGTAGATAAATTTTTAATTTAACCCACTTGAAAATTAACTTATGCCTTCTTGAGTAATAGCTTGAACTCCAAAATTATATAAAAAGTCATTTTTGTATTTTGTTTGTTAATGTTATTTTTCCTTACAATTCTGTAAATCCATTGATATTCCTGTTACAGTGATCATTGATTCTGGTTCTCGTTATGAAGTTGCATATCCAAGTGGAATATCACATTTCCTAGAAAAGTTGGCTTTTAATGTAAGTGGTTCTTATTATATATTAATATATATATATATTATAATTTATCACAATGTCTATTATTGTTTGAATGAATGATTAGGAAAGAAGATTTCTTTCAAGAAAACCTTGTTTAGACTTTATTTTAATATGTAAAGGCTTTCATCACATGTTTAAAAAACTCCATTATAAATTAAAATATAGCTTAATGCAAGCAGAGGAAAATTCAACGTCAACTATTAAAAGTGAAGATGCATTAGAAAGAGGTATATTGGATGCTGGGATGTCACATGATTACAAACATCCCAGCCTAGAATAATTGAAAAGGATGATTTAGTTTTAAGGGTGGCAAATATTTTAATATTGGGCACAAGTTATTGTCAATGCCATTGCCTTTTAAAGTATGAATGGAAGCTAAGCAGTGTGAGTTTGGTTTAGTCATGCATTGGATGATGACCCACTAACTAAGCCTATTTCCTCGGCACAAATAATGTTCACTTGGGGAGTACATAACTCCCCATCATCCCAGGAGCAGTGTAAATCTTTTTCACTGCTCAGAGTTGAATCTCGAATTCCGAAAATGACAACCATTGATTTTCATGCCTCTGGAGTTAATTTTAATTTAAAATTATTAATCCAAATTTATGATACATTACTTGACTTGGCTGAGAGGAAGAGTAATCCCAGCATAGATTTTGCCTTAATGGCAAATTAAGCAAAAGAAACCACTGGACAAAATGATACAAGTTTTCTTTCCTTTGACAATTCAAGACTAGCACATGGAAGGTTGTCAATGGTAGTCCTCACTCATACTACTTAGTGAACTGAAAGTATTGGCGTTTGTATTGATGTGGTTTTTATGACCGTCCAATTCAATGTCCTCCTCCATCAGTATGATAAAAATGTTTTCTCAATTTGAAATATCTTACCATTTACATTTATTTTTTAGTCAACGTCAAATTTTAAGGACAAAGATAAAATATTGCAAGTACTAGAGTGCCATGGAGGAATATGTGATTCTCAGTCATCCAGGTAATTGCAAAAAAATAAACTTGAAAAATACATTGTGCTTAATGTCAATTATGCACCCAAATGTGTCTTTGAGGAAATATTTTTTAATTGTATGCATAACTTTTGACTTTCCCTCAGGGACACTTTCATATATGCTGCATCAGCCGACAGGCGGGGAATGGATGCAATCGTTAAGGTTTTAGCCGATGTCGTCCTTCGACCACAAATCTCTCTAGCTGAAGTAAGTGCAGAGTTTTAAGTTTAAAAAATGGTGCGATGTACTAAAATTAAAACCTGTTTATTTTTCGTGAGAACCTGTGTGTAATTTTAATATTCGGAAAAGTTCTGGGATAAAAATTATTTCTAATTCATTGACCATAATTATCTTTCTAATGAAAAATAAAACAGTTTCTGGCGTAACTTGGTGGAAAATCTTCATACTGACTTTTAATAATCAAACCACTTTACTTTTCCACATAAACTTGAAAGTATTGATAATTTATGTGGAAAAGTAAAGTGGTTTGATTATTAAAAGTCAGTTTCTAATGAAAGTTATTTTTGGAGGTATTTCATTGACAAATGATAACCTCCATTTGGCTAAAATCAAAAGGATGCTTAAATATTTCTTATAAATGCTTGGAAGATGAAGTGTGTTCTCAGATTTATGTGAGTGACATGAATGTGAAATGACATGATACTGCATCTTAATATGTGTCCTGAGATTATTTTTTGTAACGCTTCATAGGGCATGCATCCATGACTGATGTCGTTCACAATTCATTATTTTAGTTGTTCTCATTCAATGAAATATATTTAGTCAAGGTGTAAGAACTAAAAGGCCTAAATGCTGGAAGTGCTAAGCTATATACAGGGCGCGGCAACATAAATTCCTTATTTCAATCCAATTTGCCTCATAAAAATGGAAGTTATGTTGCTGCACCCAAGTTTTTCATTTAATGAGAGTTAAATTTTCATTTCTTTACAAAACTGCATTTAACTTCCTGTACAATATATAAAATACTTAAGCCAAGATTTAACAAATTACTGCTACACATCCTTAACATATTTTTAGCTAACGTTTGGTGTAAACAATATTATTTCATAATTTATGTAATATTTTGATATCAGTAATATACTAGAAACTGATGTTTGCAGTGCAACTTAACAGGAATAAACCTTTAAAAATACCCAAATTCCAAATATTTTTGTAACATCAGGATCTAAAAAATTTCCTCATACTATCCTGGTGCAGATATATATCTCACGTGTTTATTTTAATTCCAGTTGGAGATGGCAAGACAGACAATAAGGTTTGAGTTGGAAACTATGCTTATGAGGCCAGAACAAGAACCAATTCTAATGGACATGATACATGCTGTAAGTGAGCAATAGAATGCATCATAAAGGACCATTAGCACACAAGTCACCACCACAAGCCACATGGAATCATTAAGGGATTCCATGTGCTTGGGATTTTTTATCTTTAGTATTAAATGTGTTTTTCTAATACCCTTGCATTATAATTTATTTTTTACTTGATTAACTATAAAAGTACCTAGATGGCAATTGCACTTCATTTAATCAAACTTTTAAATTTTGTTTAGAATGCCCAGTTCCTAAAATGCATGTTTTTTTATTTTTAGGCAGCCTATCAAGAAAACACATTAGGTCTTCCAAAAATCTGTCCTGAAGACACCATTGACAAAATTGATCGATCTACTCTCTTCACGTATCTTTCACAACACTACTTACCTCAGAGAATGGTTGTTGCAGGGGTTGGTGTTGAGCATGAAACACTTGTAGAATATGTTCAAAGGTATTCATTTTTGACTTCATTACTCTTAATTCCCATAATTGTATGTATCTGAAATGAAAAATTCCTGATATAAATCACTTAGTCTTTTCTTTTTCAAAAGCATTTTTACATACTCTCTTAGGGATAGTTTATTTTGAGTATTTAAAATTGTGTACTGATTTACTAATTTAATGAACCAGCTATTTAGTACCTTAACTGAAATAGAATATTGTTTCCTTGGCCCCCCCTACCCTGATGTGTGAATTTCACACATCGTCAGGCATAGTACTGAGTGAACTCTACCATCACCTACCAAACTGTCCTTCGGGTTGATTACTGTGTTTATGGTTTTGTTATAATTATTATTAATAACTGGATCCTGTGGCCAACATATTCTTATTCATAAATTTACAAAATTGCTTTTTAGATATTTTGTGGATAATAGGCCAATTTGGGAGGAAGATAAGAGCTTAGTATTGCCTGTTAAAAACCTGGAAATTGACCAATCCATTGCTCAGTACACTGGAGGATTGGTAAAAGTGAGTATGGATGAATGTGAGAAGTGGTAATATTGTGATCATACACTGTTAGTATTTCTCGCGAGTGGGTAATTTTCATATGTCGTGCTTAAATCCTTGTTTTCATATACATATACCATTTTCAGGAACATTGTGAGATTCCAATTCATGTAGGATCTGATTTGCCTGAGCTTGCACATGTAGTTATTGGTTTGGAAGCTGTCGGTCACCAACATCAGGACTTCATACCAGCGTGTGTGCTCAACATGGTAATGGGAGGTGGAGGCTCTTTCAGTGCTGGAGGCCCAGGCAAGGGGATGTACACTAGGCTATACACAAACGTACTTAACCGGTAAGAATGGACTTAAAAATTGCACATAGGACTGCAATAAATTTTTCTTTACTTCTGCATGAAAATATTTTATGTGGACTCAAATGATTCACTTGGGATTGGGCAGTTGTTGAGTAGTTCGACTGTCGCTATTGTATTTGACTCTTTTAATGTTGACATTTTTTTTTCATAATATTTCATGTCAATTCTCTGTGCATCAGCATAAGAATAATTCACTAATTTCCACGTCAATTTGTTTCTTCGTAGGCATCATTGGATGTTTAACGCCACTGCCTACAACCATGCTTACATGGATACAGGTCTATTTTGTATCCATGCAAGCTCACCTCCAAGTCATGTGCGAGATATGACTGAGGTTGTAGTGAAGGAGATGGTTGCCATGGCTGGAGCAATTGATGACACTGAACTTCAGGTAAGTTGAGGTATTATGTTATTTGATGAGTGTAAGAAATTTGTCTGAATAATTTTGGTGAATGAAAGTTAAATACTTGTAAACATGTGAAAAAAAATGTATCACCTTTGAAGCAGATGCAAATCAAAATGGAGATTCAATTTAAATTTTTACTTCAAAACCTACAGAGAGCCAAGAAGCAGTTGCAGTCCATGTTACTTATGAACTTGGAGGCCAGACCTGTCGTCTTTGAAGATATTGGTCGTCAGGTGCTTGCCACTGGACATCGGAAAAGACCAGAGTACTACATTGAAGAAATAGGTAAAGACAATCCCAAGTGATTAAAAGAGCAATAGTGGTTACTTTTTATCTTTTATGCATTAGCTTAATGGTTTCTGGCTTCACTTAATGGTAGTCCTAAATATCTATAATGTTAGGCAGAACTTATGTTGTGCCTTCTAATATGTAGTCTTTTGGTATTCATGCTCCAGTGGCATTTAACATTGATATACATACTAGATTCTTGATGCAGTTATTAAGATTTTGCCTGACTTCTAAATAGATCCGCTGCAAAACTAAATCCCTGGCCTTATGAACATTAGAATTATTATCTATAAACATGACCTTATACAAATAGAAAAAGCTGCTTTTTTTTAGACTAGTGGGTAGTGTAGGTACAGATTTTGAGTTTGCTACTCACATTCTTCATAGATGTGAGGTTGAGATATTAACCTAGTTGTGTGAATGTTTTACATTGACCTCAAATGTCAAACAGTCAGACTTGGTTACTTCATTTATGCTGTGTGGTTTCAGGTAGTATGCATCACAAACATATTAAGTTAAGGGTCAGCACAAAGAGCCTAAACCATCTTATCCACTGAATGCAGCTCATTGAAATGTCTCATGGTCTCTTTAAGTATCGTTAATTTTCCATCCAAATGAAAAACTGGACATGCCCTATTTCTTTATAGGGAAAACAGAAGATTGATTCATGCACTATTTGGCTGCTGTTTTATGACAGAACTCATCTTAATCTTTATCAGATGAAAGGAAACTTTAGCTCCCAGTAAAGAGTGGGTCCCACTAACCGATTGGGAACTTAGTTTCCCCTTCATTTGAGTTATCTCACGGTCCTTCTATGATGTATGAGTGGGTAATGAGGTCAGGACTATTTGTCTTTCAACACGTGCCCCTTTTGATGCTCTGGGCTGAATTTTCCTTATCTGGGGATTATCTAACAACAAACCTTGACCTTGGATTCCCCTTGCTCTGAACATCATCTCTGCTGAGTTAAGATGTTTTTAGTTTCCCTTCTACCTCAGTGGTGAGCTGTTAATTCAGTCTGTTCCCAGAGTTATAAGTATTTGTTCAACCCTCCAGATTCTTTGGTTGGTTTAATATTAACTGTTTCATCTATTTAGGTATATTTACTCTGTATCATAGTTTGAAATTCTTCTTCAAATACAAATCTTCCCCTGGGTAAAATTTCTTTTTGTGTGTATCCCTGTATTTATTTGATGATTTTAATTCACTGGAAAACCACTCTCACATCACCATTGATGTCAAGAAAAAATTCAAACAGTACATTCCAAAAAACAAAAAGAGGGTCAGAATGAGAAGATAGAAGCTATGTGACTCAGCAGGATATGCAGTACAAATGACTGTTTACTAAGGAAAAGACAGGCAAAATGAAATGAAAGACATAAGAGCCACCTTGCCACTGTGAAAATGTTGACGAGGAGGGTGGAAAGAAGAGGGCCCAAGCTTATCATAGATAATTTTTTTCCTCCCCGGAACTCTTTGGTGTTCTCAGGAAAATAAAAATAAATTGCTGTTGGAAAACTGAATTGGTATCCCATAAGAATTCAAGGATAAGATGCTGAAAATGAAACACGGAGATATGAAAATGAGATGCTGAAGAGGTCTGACAGCAATTATTTGAAGAGATAAAAGAAATGTCCACATGTTGACGAATATGAATGTGCCACCTAAAGAGGGGTACTTTTGTGACAGCCAAGGAAAATCTCTATAACCTGCAGTTATAAAATATTGTAAAAAACATATTGTTTACATGGATAAATCCAGCAGAATGGCTAATAGTTACTCCATAAGCAGGATCTGGAAGTGGTCGAAAAAGTTATTCTTCCACCTCTTTGATCTAACTATTCTGAATTGATGGATTACCTTTGTTTCCATGGGGAGCAAGATGAGCCATGGAGATTTTCATTTGGCTCTCATAATAAATCTTTTGGAGGCCACTAGGGAAGAGAATCACACCAGTTCTTCCCCGAGAGGCTGACCTGCTGCTGTGTCAGCAAACATCATTCACCTTGACGCGACAGATAATGAGCATTGGATTGAGAGAGGGAAGAAAGCCAGATACTGCTAATGCTTGCTTCGAGGCAAGGAATGCTGCATGGTTTTTCGATGCTCAAAGTGCAGTGTGGGCCTTAGTGTAGACGACCGTTTCAAGATATACCACACTAAAGCTAATTTAGAAAAAAAAGGAAGTTTGAGACCGTTTTGAAGAGTGTAAAAGGTAATATTATAAAAATGAAATATTTATTTATAGTAAATTAGCATAATTTTCATGTTTTATAGCATCAGTAAAAATATAAAAAGAGAGCTGTGCTTAGAAAGAAAATATATCCTTTATAACTATTTTTACTTTTCATTAATAACTCAAAAAATAGATGAGATAGAGGTAAAAAAAAAGTAAATGTGTGCTGAGCTAAATTTAAATACTCAAAAATGCTTTGGCCAGGAGATCCCGCAATGGGAATTTAAATGCTATCTTTTAAAGGTTAATAGTGGCATATGCCTGATTTCTTAAAAAGCGGACTACATCAAAATAGGAACCTGAATGAATATAATCACATATTTTCAGACTAAGTTTTTGTTAACCAATTGCTTAATATTTTTGTGTTGATACATTTATTTGTACGACAACTTTGTATAAGAAGATATTTGTCATTATTATTTTCCACACTTGGTTTGAGGGTGTTTGCCATTAAATGTGATACTGTGAGAAAGTATTTTGCATTTTACTCTAACTTTTACTCCTGAATAATCCTGTGAATTAGGTTAAAATCACAAAACCCCATAAATACATTTGTTGTATCCAAATCAAACACCAGAGTTTTGCTATAAGCAGTCTCAAGCTTCAAATTAAAATGAATGAGCAAAATTCATGGCATTGAAAAACTTTTTTACTTTTTCCAGAGAAAATAAGAGCAGAAGATGTGTGCAGGGTAGCTAGTCAGCTCCTGCGTTCTAATCCTTCAGTGGCAGGAAGAGGAGATTTATCCAAATTACCTTCTTTAGAGGATATTCGAGCAGGACTGAGTGAAGCATCAGGGAAAATGCCTGGTGGAAGAAGGCTCTCCTTGTTTCGTTGATTTATTTTGAAATGCTAGGAAAAATTCACTGTACAGCAAATTCCATGATTCATTGGTTCCTTTTCATCCAACTGGGCATTTTTTCCAAATTTGTCAACATCACATTCTTCAGACAAGTCAGTCCATCTTATCCATCGGAATATCAGTCATCAATGCATTTATTTGCAGTTATGCTGCTGGGTCATAGACAAAAGAAACAAATATGTTATGTGATCGATAATAATAAGTGTGTGCTGTCAATTACAAAAGACTAGACAGTCACAGTGTTGTGAGAATTGAGAAAAGGTGAAACCAGTTGTTAAGTTGGCATTAAATTGCTGACAGTCTCTTGGTTTTGCATTGCCACAAAGACTAGAATGCCTTTCAGTTTTTGAATGCCTATGTGACAAACGTTTTTCACCTTTCCCAAAATTCTCAGACTTACAGACTTTTGGAGATGATGGTAAATACATATTATTGCAATAATATTTTTTTTAATTATAACTTGAAATCCCTGAAGTAATGAGTCATATAAGTTGTTATGGTACCTATGTATTGGCAGCTGGGAAAGAATTTTATTCCAAATCTGTCAGGGTCAGTAATGTCAGTATGATTGCAAATTGATGCATACAGCAATTGCTGTGTTGAATAGTGAAAAGGGGTAAAATGTCCTGTGTGAGTTCAAACCATATGGTGCCATAAACATGTAGACTGTTGTTAAAATGTGGAAATTTTTTTCTGCTAAAAAGTGTAAATACATATATTTGTTGGTAGTCATTATTTATAACTTCACATTTTTAAAATGTTAAGTGACAATTCTGTCTTCTAAATGACTTTTTCATATTTTATTTGTGATTTTACACATATTTAGTGTTTGTGGCATAATTAATTCTCTTCAGATTTTTTTTCAAAGTTCCTCTGAAAAATTGTGAAATTTCCTGAATCTAGAGCCATCAGTTTGACCTCTTTCAAAATACCTTCTTTTTGTTGTCATTATTATTTGTCATAACATGCACAGGCCAGTATTTGATTTCTCTTCAAATCAAACTAAAACATACATGTTATTTGGATGCCTCATTAGAAAACAATAAAAGTTAATCCTACTGCATCTTTGTACTTAATTTTGTGAAATATTTTAGAATAATAATTTTGCAAAATTTTCATTTTTTATTTTCTTATTAGATTTTGTATGCACTCTATTTATGGATGCGATAAGTACTGATTGTTATGTGTTCCATTTTTGAAATTTGTTACAACTGTTTTCACAAATTAGAAGGAATACTTAAAAGGGATCGGGATGGTTCAGTAGCTAATATGCTGACTTCCCACCCTGAGGGCCTGGCTTCAAATCTCATAGGCGGCAGATATTTTTCAGTGGTATCCAGAACCCAACTTGCGGTGGTTTGTGGAGAGCACTTTGAGTGAGTATGCCATCCGTCGGATGGGACGTTAAGCTGCAGACCCCTTGGCGCCTTTTGTTAAGAGTAGGCTAATGCTGATGCCAGGATCCTGTTTACCCTTCATCCTTTCCTGTCCATCCCTAATGGCGCAAATTACCTTAGCTGCCAGCAGCCTCCGCTAAAATTACTACTTGGAATACTTTAAGAATGCTATTAAGAGAATTTTATGAGTAGATTTTCTCCATCACTGAATATAATTGTTTGAAACAGCCATACTAGCTAAAGAGACTGTAAACATTAAGACTTCATTACATATTGAGCATCTTTGCAGCTATGAATAAAATATTTCAGATGATTTTCACTGATCTATAGCAAATTTTAAGTTCAAGCTCCAATATTTGTCATTACTCTTTTTGTCTCGTCTTTTTTAATTGAAGACTCACATTATTGCATTTCCATACATTAATTAAATGAACACATCCTTCTGTATATGTAAAATTGAATTTCTAACACTTTTTCATTCTTGAAAAAGTTTTGCTTATCAATTTTGCAATCTTTGGAGAAAGTGTACATCTACGCAAATATGATTAATACCAGTAAAAACACTACATTTAGAATTTTAGACAGGATTTAATTATATATTCATTTCAATACTGTTATACCTTTGAGTGAAAGTAATCGAGTAGATGATAATTGGCTGTGTCATATAGTGTTATAGCGTGATCATGTTGAGAATGGAGTGAAGAGGTTTTTAGTTTTAATATTGTGGCATTTCATGGTGTAACCTATTAACTCAATAAATTCCACATTAATACCATGAATATTTTGTTCTCAAACCTTGTACTGCCACAAACCCAATAAATAATCATGTGAAGATGAGCTTTGGAGAAATAAAAATGGTCGATTCCATTTTTTAATCATTTGCAAATTATTTAATGTTCAATTTATGATTTTTGATCCATTCGGAATGAAATCCTTTGCACTTTCATTGTTATGTCTCTAATGGAGCAGATCCAATCTCACTTGTCATCCCTATGTAGGAAAATTTTTAATTAGACTGCAGATATCCATTCAACACTACATAATTGCAACCACATACACTGTTATGCAGGGCAAGAGTCGTGCGCCTGAATCCTAGCAATTCAAGGAAGCTACTATCGATGGACAACAGAGAATTGAGAACTTTTGTGAAACTACTGACTAGTCATTGATGCTTCATTGAATATGATACAATTTTATGTCATGCAACAAAATATACTAACAATAATTTTGTTAGAATGCTTATTTTTTAACACTTGGCTTTCAGTAAGATCATATGTAATGGGGTGCTCTTCCCATAATAGGAGTCCATCCAGAGACAATTGGTGCACCTGCCGAAAGATTGCTATTTATGTTTGCAGAAATTCCCCATATTGTACACATTTAGTTCCTTTACTGATAACACCATCACATTTGTTTACTCTTAAGACTAACCAAGATAAAAAAATGCATTAATAATGTATCGTCTATTACTCAAATTACTCCAAGAGTTCACTTGAGACATCAAATTCCTTTAATGATTGACTATTCCATGTTCAAGGCGCATATATTTTTAATTTTTCATTCTCTTCAGATTTATCCATATTGAAGTGTTACATGTTCAGCACTAAATTATTTTCACACCCTGAGGAAAAACACATTCTTCCATTCAAGAAGGCTACATCATGATTAATGTATTATTTGTTTTTCTGCACTTTTAGGTCCATGTTATTTCATGTATCACTATTGCTTCCACTGGAAATGCTGAGACATGATGATGGAATTGCAAGCAACGATAAGAGCCCTGAAGAATTTCATAAATTAAAGTACAGAAACAACTTACATGACATATATGCACACTCATTGATACCAGGGCAATAGAATGAACCATGGTCAACTTTTTGGTTATATATTCATACGAGATATAAGTTTCCATGATTTAAGTCATCCTGATAAGCATGAAATTCATGATGATAAAACCAGTGAAACAAAGTTTGCATTAATTTCCTTTTTGATTTATTTACATTGGTATTTACAAACTAATTCATGGAATTACAATCTCTCTGTAAAAGTTATTTTCTAAGTATATGTGATAAAATTATAAAAAAAGAAAACTACTAAAAACTCCGATCTCCATCCGCTTACATAATGCAGATGCTGGAATCAATTGTTCATAAATAACAAGAATTCTAGGATCCATACATACCTAGTTTCACACCTTCAGCTCATGTTATCTTTATTATTTTTACTTGTACCAATTTAGGGTACTGAGTTCCACAGTTTCTAGGCATAAGGAAAGCATAACAATTTATATCTTCATGTTAAAAGTTGTGGTGATAACAATATTAATTGCTGAAGTGAACTTTCAGCCATTTTTTTAGCTTGTTTCTAAGTCACCATTTTGACAACCTATAAGTACAGGTTGTATTATTAGGGTGTATATAGAGCACATGTCAAATGAAAAATACTTTGACATTCTGACAAGCACTTGAAAAACGTGAACTATCATACTTTAAAATCCATGGTGAATAATTATTGCATGAATCATGTTGATCTTCCATGCACTGGCTTCCTTCTGCCACTGCCCTGGGAAAACCAACGTATGAGTAATATGCATGGGGTTTCCATGGTGAGAGATAAGGCATATGAGCAACAATATGTGATGCATGTATGCCCCAAGAATACCGCAGCCTGTTGAGGGTAAAAAACAAGAGTATAACACAGTGTTTTTTAAAACTTTGTGTAGCTTAACTTAATTCTTTGTTAATGAATTGATGAATTAATATTCAAAATGCATAAGATTTAAAGAGGCAAAATAAGTGGAACATATTAGGTTAAAAATTATAACTACAGTGCCCATGTGACTGGAAATTTGTAGAAGAATTATGAATGCCTTCGGAAATGTAACCTACCTTATTCCAAACTATGAAACCAATGTCCAACACTTGATTAATTTACTGAATATGTACTTGAAACAATTATTATTAATGGCATTCAGTAATATTCATGGAATTTATGTTTTAATGTGGGGTAGCAGCTATCTGATGATAGACAATTTAACTCGGAGAAACTTTCTAAAGCCTTGAGAACATTAAATACCCTAAGAAAGCTGGTCTAAAAATTGCCAACCTGAGATGTCATAATTTACTTTCAAAAGGTTAATTTAAAAGACATTCAAATTTACAAAATCTTGGGAGCAGTAACTTAGATATGAACCTTTGAATTTTTATTTTTTTTATTTAAATATTCTCTCAAACTATTCAGGTGTACTGGGAACAACGATTTTGGTACTAAAGGTATGGAATGGCTACCAATACTTAACCTTTATCTCTCTTTTCATTATGAGTGCGTGTTATCCATTTTGAGAAATATGCATGATTTTTCACTATTGATCTCAATCGTAAAAGTTAATCTTATCATAAAACAAATTTTTTAGGCATTATTAATTTGGATTTAGTATAGAAAGAGAAGGCATATCTGAACAGCTCAGTTGAAAATTCAATCCAATTTGCCACAGTTATCTACCACTCAAGAGCACTTGGTAATTCAAGAATGAGCAAACAAAATAGTGTACCACCCAAGTTGAAGGTATGTGGTACTTTTTTAGGATTGATTCAAATGTTATTAAAGCATGATTGGATAATATAGTAGGTGTAGTAGTTTTCTACAGATATGTCATTTAGCACATATCTAAACTAGTTGCAAAAGAAAAAATAATTAACTCACCAATGGAAGGAAATCAATATGCCATGGATGTTCTGAACTCAAATAAACAGAGTTCATGAGCAATGGATTTAATAGGTATGCACCATATGTTAATCTACTTAGGGGAATCCAACCTCTAAATGAGAGAATTGAATTCATTACACCTGCAAGGAGACATTTTTGTTGAAATCACAAAACAAGTAGGTTAAATATCTCTTTCTAAAACTATGCAAGAAATGCACATGAGCTTACCTGCATGTCCTGTGCAGCAGGCCACTATGATCCATGCAAGTCCTAAACCCCATACAGTGCGACTAAAGGCCACATAAAAAGCAGAGGCAAGCACTGGGATGTGCCTTTCATAGAGACCAAATAAAACTGATATGTTACACATGGATCCAAGTAGCCATAGGATTATTGATGTCCTCTTGGGAGTTTAGACCATTTGCAAAGACGAGAAACAAAACATTATGAGGCAGTGATATTAAATAGAATTGATGTCATACATGCATAAAAATTCCCAATTAACTCGATAAAGGTATACATAATTTTCACACTTTTTGTGCAAAGACTAATCTGACACATGACAAGTATTTCATTAAATTGAGCTAAAGCTCGAAAAATTATTATTATTAGGTAATCTACCCATTAAGGTAGGTTTTTGGATGGACACAACTACCAAATAAATGCTTTGTACTCCAAACAAAACCCAATCCAGCAACCTACTCTACATCAGGTCCCTCTTCATCTCTGTTTACTTCTTTCTTCCCTTCATCCCGTCCAACATCTCTATCCTGTTCCTACCCTTTCCTCGTTTGCCTAACATTCTCCCCTCTATTATCTTCTTTAACATTCCACTACCGCTCAATATGCCTTTCATCCATATTTCCTGCCTCCATAGGATTTCTCTCAACAAACCCCTCTCCTCACCCACCATCTCCAGTACTTCCTCATTTGTTGAAACCTTATATTAATGCAATAATATTATTATTTGACATTGTTTTATCCTGGGAAAATGATGGTCTGAGAAACGAGGAAAATCGTGACTTTATCCCTCGAAATGACAAAGCATGGCTAATGGCAAAAATGACTGTACAGCCAATACCCATATGACAGCTTGTGTAATGTGAAGGCCAATTTGAATAGTCATGAACCTATGTATGACAGTCACAACATGAAAAATCGTCTAAAGCTAGAGGCTTCTCGTTGCTGGCTGCCCAAGATCCAGTACTCTTATATATATGAATGGAGAGCAAATTTTTTTAACAGGTAGCTTAATTTTGCAAAGATTGTGTTTTAAATCTACCCCTAGCTGTCATTAAAGGCAATTTATTCCATTCAAGATTTTACAAATATAGATTTCATTGATCCTCACTTTTGAGTGATTGCTTAATATGTGTAATTTTGTTCAGTTTTGTTAAATTTTGGAGAATATCAATTGAGGTATTCAACTATAAGGTTTGTATAAAAAGTATTGGTAACAATGTTTTCCTGATGTGAAGTGCTGAATTCAGATAATCGATTAAGCATGTGCATGATCGCAGATTGTATTGGCATTGATAAGATGACAGTGCACATCATCATCACTGAAAATTTGGTGATGAGAAAGATCTGTGCTAAACTCATTCCAAGGTCTTGACAGATGACCTAGAGCAGAGTCGAGTGTCTACTTTTGAAGACCTTCTGGAGTGGCATTGCAACCATTACCCAACCCCCTTACAGTCCTGCCTCGGCACCAGATTTATGACTCGACACTAATGGGGATCACAATGGCGCCTTGGTTAACGTACTGGCTTCCCACCGAGAGGGCCTGGGTTCAAATCCTGATGACAGCAGCATTTTTCAGTAGTATCCTGACAAAGCACCTCAATTAGGGATCGGGAGTTGGTACAATTCCATTGGATGGGATGTTAAGCGGCGGACCCCTTGGCACCTTTTCATAAGAGTAAGCTAATGCTGACGCCGGTTTTCTCTGCCTCTCAGCTTTCTCCCTTTCTTTCCATCGCTAATAGCAGGCAAATGACCTTAGCTGTCGGTCACCTCCCCTAAATTTACTACTCCTAGCAGACCATTTCCTATTCCCAAAAGTGAAATCCTCCCTCAAAGGACACCACCATTTGACCCTAAGTGCCATCAAAGAAGCTTGCATGCATAATAATAGATAAGGTATTCAGGGAGCATTGAGAGCTTGATATGCTTTTAGTGGGTAGAATTTTAATCCTAAAAAACCAAAAGAGAGTGAATATATTCAATCTGAATATAAGGCATTCATAAGATTAAAAAATTTAATCATTATCTTGAAGAACATTATTATCATTTTACACTAAAATCTGATGAGTAAAATACTATTTGTCTATGTCATTTTTAATACATAATCCAGAGGGGTAAAAAAAACTTGTGACAGGAGAAAATCAAATAAATTCACTGGATTTAGAATTTATGGTAAGTACACTTTCCTGATAAAACCACCATTTCAAATTTCCTGAGAGTGAAAGCAGGGACCTAACAGGTTACCAGTGATTAGTTCTTGATTTATGGCTCCCAGGAATTAATTTAACATTCTTCTAATGCTCTAAGAAGAGAAATCTGGGTATATGTTGACAAAGTTTTATGATTTTTACTAAATGTATGTATAGTATACATTTTGTTGTTCTACAGCTGCAAAATACTGCCAAGATTTTCCTTGGAAGTTTGGCTCTTGCCTGATATGATTAAACTGGTATAGTATGTCTCTCAATTGAAAAAAGACAAGCATAGCAACAATCCTCTCATTTTAGATTACTTCAGCTTTACATTTCATTTTGTGTTATGAAATAAGATACATGTAATCAGATTCTTTGGAAAGTAAAAAAGAATTACTTTTACTATGCAATCAAAATTATATACCTTAGTGTCTGATGTACCAGATATTATTATTACTAAACGTGATTAAATCCTAGAAAAATATTTGAATAAAAATTGTGGACTCATCTGGTTGTCAACTTTCATAATAAATATAAAAGCACATGCTAGCATATTCGGACTAATATGGCCAGCTTTGTGAGATTTACAAAATGTTTCATTTATGCCCGTATTAAATTAGCAGCTTGATTCCACTTAATCAGTATGGAAGATAGATAACATTAAAATGATTTCATCAACTTAATTAATTTTAGTAATTACTCATAAAGTGCAAGTACTTTTATTGTTTTCCTCTAGGCAGAAAAAATGGGTATTCATCAATTTAAATTTCAAACATGCCTAAATAAAAGCCAAAGTACTATGTACCATGACTGAATGAAGTTATTCTGAAAAATAGAGATTGGAGAGGCAAGCACAATGCTCAAATACTGAAATTGGAAATTTTCTGATATGAGTATATAATCCATTTCAAATGTAAAATACCCTATAAGGTACCTCAAAATAAAGTAACAGATGACATTTTTATCAAATTTTGATCTTGAAATATTTAAACTATCTCATTCTCACTCCTCTATGCAATGAAAATAGCACTGAACATTTATTACCTACCAGTTGACTTGGATTTTCTTTTGAAGTAGTTTCACACCATTGCTTGGTGCTAAGGTGCCTCTCAAATGAAATGCATAAAACTCAAATCACTACACATACCTTGCTTATATTTAACTTGCCATTTAGTTTCACGACAAGATATCCAGTACACATTCCAATTAGGTATGGGCCAACACGTGTCCATGGAGGGTCATAGAGGACATTCAACATAGCTAACTGCTCAGCAAGTCTTAAAAAAATAGAGTTTATACTTTATGTGCATCATATTAAAAGACTATACTAATTTTAAGAAATTTAAAAGTCTCAGATGAAAGAAAATTGAGACAAGGAAGTTAATTGTTTCCTTTCCTTCTTTGAAATATTTGATTTTACAATATCTGGTGGGTATGTATACAATAGAATATCAATGGTGGCCTTCTATAATGGGTTCCAGCATATTGGAGACATGTTTAAGGACTCCCTTGTATAACATCTTTGGGTGCACAAATACATGCCATGAACTTATCAATGTAAAAACATTCTAAGTAAATGTGACAAATTAATTATGAAAATACTTACGTTGGAATATAACCATAACTGTATGATATATAGCCAGTCAGTACAGATGAACTGATGAGAACGATGACTAGAATGATTGTACTCAGTACAAAGTAGCTGAAATGATAATTTTTTTTTAATTCAGACAGTTGAATCCAAAATAGATGATTATACATAACATTAAAAATTTCATAGACAAATGCTTTTGTCAAAAACAAACATTTCTTCTGCTTTTAATTCAAAAGTAACCTAAAAATGTAGTGCAACTGAAATGACTAGTTATTATGTTTACTGAGTATATTGAGTTATCATGTTTATAAATTTCCAATCAGACATATGTTTACCCTAGTAATCATATGCACACATACTTTATCAGTTAGAAGGTCAAAATGTGTCCAGGGAACCTCAAAATGTCTATTTCTTTTGAAATTTCAAAGTCCATACTTTTAATTACAATAATTTCCTCTACAATATGTATGTAGTAAGTGAAAAATCATTTGGTAACCCTATAGTTAGAAAATAGGAGCTGAGTTAGAGGTTAAATATTCACAGCAAAGTAGATACTAGTCACTGTAAGTCTTACCTGCTTGAAAGTATGAGTAAGAATGTGCCAAGAATGAAAAACTGCATATCATTTGACAAATACCAGCTCCAGGACATACACTAAAATGCAAAAATAAATTCAAGGTTAATTAAATTAATTAGGTACTTTATTTGTATGACTGAAACTTTTGGAATTACTTGGCATGGCATTTGTTATCAACCAGTTCACTGAGTAAGTTAGTAACTTATCCAAAATATCTCCCGTGACCTTAATTTTGACTCCATTATATATAGTTTTGTTCTTTTCCGGTAATTATATCGAGAAGTCTAATTTTGGGATGTGCAAGAGCTATTATCATTCTGGAACCCCATCCTCAGAGTTGGTCTCATTGGGAATGTATACAAGGGCCTTATTTTAAAGAAACTCAATAAGAGGACCCAAAAGGAAAAAAAGATGAATGCATTTCCTAATCTAGTCATAAAATGAACATTGATATAAAATGTACACACATTAAGGAACTCAATCTTTACCAAATTGAATCAAAAAGTGCTCAGATTACCTTTCCACCAAACAGAACAAAACTACAAGGCATTTATACTCTTTTCACAAATGCCATTTGAAAAATTTATACTCCATTTCAGAATCTAAATTGATAACAAAGGTTTCACACATGTCTATTTTATTGATTAAATTTTAATTAACACTCATGGTTTGAAGTTATTCCACAGATTTCTTATATCAAGAACTGACTACCAAATCTACCCACGATATTGCTCATTAAAATATATTTCAAGATAAGATTTACCAAACTTTTTGCATTGTATATTATACTACTAAAATTTTGTTTAGCCTTGCAGAAAATTCATTTCCACCAATTTGAACCCACATGGATATACTTCAACCTTTATACCATATGTTATGCTCAATATGTGAAAATGCTTACATCGTTTACTCATTTATCATAAAACTTGAGTACTCTTAAGTCATGAACTGAATCATTAAATTGAGTGTTTTTATTCTAGGGAAATCTATGTAAAAAGTGTCAGAGAGAAATAAATTCTTTGGCAATAACAACTCACCATTTCCTCACGACTGAAGAAGTTGTTAATATATAGGATATTTCTCCACCAATATTTAGAACATACCACATCCGATCTTTCAGACATGGTGAAAAATGATGTCTTGTTATACCAGCTTATATTAATATCCACTATTCCTAATACCAGCATATATGTAGGTGTCAACCTAAAGAGGAGAAAATTAATTATAACTTGATAATGGTTTGGATGAAAAATGATCTTGATTGCGGTAATTGTTTGCAAATGGAACAGGAATTTGGACAGATGGATTCAAGAATTATGGTTGCAACTAATTAAATGTAGCAATCATCCATTCCTTCTTATTTGCAAGCCAAGAGGCTACCAAAATTTTCTATATTATCATTTTCAGAGGTATCTGCCTCTTTTTCTCCATTCTTGCTAACACCAAATCGCACAGTCTAACATTCCTCTACCAGCGTTTGGCCTTCACACTACTTTCTATAGTGTCATGGATTTATACAGTGAAGTTTAGAAAGATGATTTACTTTCATCCATAATGAATATGGTCATGATGTTTGATAATTAATACTAATGATGGTATCAAACATTCCACTTAAGCAAGCTCTATCACTTACATAACCACAGGGACCACAAATGTATAGGAAGTTTGGCACAGTACATTTTACACATAACATCTGAAACCACTTCTGAAAATAAGATCTATAACTCCTAATTTGGAAGCTACTTTCATGGCCTTTTTTAGATCAAAACTCCAATAATGGGAATATAAATGGACCAAGCAACTTTAAACCACTCAAAAATTGATATAAAATTGCATTAAGCAAACAAATAATAATAATCATAATAATGCCAAATATTTTTCACACTCACCTGTTCAAAAATATTGATATAACTAATTTTGCATCAGAAGGAAAAGTAGCCATAAAATTAGTTGGTATGAGTAAATGATATCTTGAGAAGTCACATATAGTATGTATTCTCAAGTAAAATTATTTTTCAGTAATGTAATTGACATACCTCATAAATCTTTTCAAAACCATTAAAAGAAATTTTGTGACATCAGCTTTTAGTGTTGTCTTCTTTTGCTCTTTGGCTGGTTTTTTGCTTATCTCCTCTTTGTAATACAGGTAGGACAAGAGAAAACCACTATGAGATACCAGAAAGAAAATAAATTGCATTATTTATTGAGGTTAATTGTTTCAAAACTTTCTATATGCATACAGCAAATGACAATGAATTATCAAGGCCCTCTCATGAGTCAAACATTGATGATGAGTAGGAAGGAGAATGTTTGATTGGAATTGAAAAATCAATTCTTGTGATAGCTTGAATAATTTATCTATCTAGTGAGAAAAATTTGTGAATTACCTGATAAAGAAAAATGTATCCACAGAGAGAGTGGCATTGCTGACCACTTGTACCATAAATCCTTCAGCTTTGCGAACTGCAAGTGCTTTGTTATCTGTAACAGTCATATATCATCATATACAATTATGCCTTTATGAGGAATGTTTAGTCTCGAGTACATGTATCTATTAACATTTCATACAGACACCTTTGAATTCAACTGTTTTTCAAATATTTAGTCAGTGAAATGTTTATTTTTGAGTCGTGTATCAAAATTTCATGCAGATAAAAATTTTTATTCTACTATTTTATATAAAGTTGATAAAAATTATTTCAATCAAAAACAAATTTGTCAACCATAAAAATACCATTCTAACTAAATTATCAAGTTTAGGATGATAGTAGACTCCTCACTGAAATGGGAAACCATGAACATATATACTACAAATATATCATATCCCCAAAATCAAGTTAGCTGACTGCATCTGAAAACATGTATAAGAGACCTTGAAAATGAAACCCCTGAAAAATTATTGAATCTTTAAGGCTATTGTTAATGCCTTAAAAAATTCACAGTGGGTTTCATACATTTATGCCTAATTCTCTGAGGAATATAAATCAATAACCATCAAGGCAATGAAGTGAACTAATGAGCTAAGTAAAAACAAAGAGTAATTTGGAAAATTTTTCATCCTTTATTGGCTTGTTCCAAAATGTGTTCCTAAGACTTAAGTTCCAAAGAGTGTTCCCAATATATGAGCTTGAGAAAAATATTCTGGTGCATATTTATTTGGTACTCTTGAAACAGTTCCAGTTTACATTGCAATAAAATTTGGAAAATGCTGAAGACATTTGAGAAACCAACAATTGAACATTGAATTAACAAAGTTTGAAAATATTCCTGTAAATTGTACAATTTTGTTAAAGATAGAGCAACTCTCGCCTAAAGATACAAGAAATAAATTTCTCTTACCACAATAGTCAGAGAGATAATACACTGTGTGAACCATTATGATCCAGCCCATGCCCATGAAGCGCAGGCCATGGATGGCATGGACGGAATCATCACCCAAAATGGCATCAAAGATAATATTTGTATTTCTGGGCACAGAGAAACATACTAAGAAGCGACCCAATGCACCTGTAAGGACAATATATAAATATGATTAGATAGAGAAATTTAGAAAATATTGGCTTTGTGAATGCATACATAGGATAATGCTGGCTTCCATCTGAATTCCACACTAGTCTAGCAAAACCAGTTTCTGCCCAATTTTGTTCTACTAATTTTCATCTATAAAAAAACAAGTTTATATTTTGGAAATAAAAATTTCAAAAAAAAAAGCACCCCTAGTTGTCCAAACGCAAGGATTTTGCGTATTGGAAGCAATTCTTAGTCTTTTGCTAGGAATCATATATTAAAGGTCCCCTTTGCCTTTAGAAATCCTATTCACATAAAGCCATGCATGTTAACTAGAAACATTCCATTCGTAAGTCATCATTATGGTAATTTCATCAGGACTCTCAAAGTAGCTCACTTTAGTCCTACAATTAAAGGATCTAACCACTTCACTAACCTTGTTTTGGCTCTTTGACCTCTTGTTTAAGGGACTTTTTCATATCTACAACCATCATTCCTTTGCTAGGAATCATTGTTCCAATATTATTAGATGGGCATCCTAAAATGATACATGAATATTTGATTAGAAGTAGAGTAGATGATATACTTATATAAAAAAATCACAATGTTGCATTTAGAAAATTCACATTGAAAATCCATTATTCTTAAAATATCACAAGTCAAATGCCACAGTACCACAAACATTTTCTTAAAATGTTAAAATGGCACAAAAATATTTCATTATCATCATCTAATTTTCTGCCTAAAAAATATTTATACCTAAAAATATAAACTTAACAAAAACTTCAACGATTTAATTGTTACTTCACCGTAAAGTTTAAATTAGTTCAGATTTTTCAAGAGTTAGAGATGAACTGTTGAATACAAAACATATTTTCCCATGCATAAAAATTATCACTGAAGAAAGCATGATTCATTACAAAATCTCACCATTTTGGTTTGAATCAACAACAAGCAATTCAACATCAACAGGTCTTGAGCAGTCATTTCCTGGCTTTCTTCTTAAGTCATTGTTTTCGACAGGCACCACCTTAGAAGACAAAGCCTTCTTGAGAGCAGGACGCCATATTACTACATCATAGTATGTCCCCACAGCCACTAGGCTCAAAATAAGGAATATGACAAATCTGTGGAATTAAATATGGAATTACATTGAGCTCTGAAATGTTCATATAACAATCAATCGCACAATTAATCATTATTAATAGTGTCAATTTATATTACAAAAAATCAATTACAAGCACAAAAAATTTTCCATTCAAGAATGCTGTCATTTACACCTACTCACATGTTCTTAAAAAGGTATCCAAATAGTTAATGCAGTACGTACTCCTGAAATAACTGTGCAACCTTTAGGAACATTAAGTTGTCAGATTAAATACAAGGGTGGTCGGAAAAGTTTCTGACCTTACAAAGATTTTTTAAGACATTATTCTGAATTCTTTTTATTCTTGATTCTTTTTATTTTTTTATTTTATATTATTATTTTATTTTATATTCTATTTTATTTTCTTTTTATTTTAATTCTTGAACATATTATTCTGATTAAGAAGACATTTTTTCTGAAATTTTCTGAGGTCGGAAACTATTCAGTCCACCCACGTATAAGAAGATGCTCTGATTATATTTCAATAATTACTACTTCATATGACAACCTTCAATCTTTTCACATGCCATATAATTGAGACATGTCTGCAGTAATAATGATTAATTAATACATGATAGCCTGTTAAAGTAACCAGATATATTTAAATTTGAAAATAGACAAAGAGTACATTATTGATTACTTCAAAAAGTATGTTTTTTCAATTTTGTATCTTGTGGATTTTGCATTTGGAATTCTTTCACAAAATTGATCAAAAACTTAATTAATATTTTATTCAATATAATATAAATTTATGAAGCCCAATATATTCTTTTCAATTCAATGTACAACGCTTCACAAATAGAAAATATTACCACTTTTATTGCTGTCTAATTTTGATAAAAAAAAATCAACAAAAATCTGACATAGCATAACATCTCTGAGATACATCATCTCAAGAAAATTCATTTACTGTGGGGCATAGATTTCTATTTTTCAAACAATTGAATCAATTTCTTTTGACCAATATGTTGGCATTATTATTATGAGTATTTTATGGACCCAAATTCGCCGCGTCCGACTAAAATGTAAAACCCATTCTAAAAAAATAATTTTGCAACCAAACCGCTGCCAAAGCTCCCTTTTACCCGGCCGTCATCAATATACGTACAAATTCCACCCGAGCTGCGTGTATCCTTGCGCTTATGCTTGCCCGAAGTACGCCCAGGTACTTTTCCTTTCGTCTACGTTGGTCGCGGGAGGAGGGGGGTTGCATACATCCTGGTCGGGAAAATGTTTGTGGGTGGAAAGATAAGAGGGGGAAAGAAAGTCTCCCTTTCCCGTGGCTCTCCCGTGGAGGCTATGGCAACATGAAGAATCGAGGAAGTATAGCTCCTCAATTAGCACTTCGCGGGGAATTCGTAGACGCATTAACTTGCAAAAGGATGGAGAAATTTCTTATGCAATCCGGGAATTCGGCGTATGGAAATTTAAATTAAGAAAGTACGGATGAGCAATACTATTTTGTGACTTACCGAATCCGATAAAAAAATATACCTGCTCTAAATTTATTTTACTTCAAAGGTAGATATAGGAACTGGTTCTCTTTCATAAAAGCTGTTAACCTAGTAATTCAGAATTCAACCATCACTATTTGGGACATTTTTTTAAGATCTGAAAAAGAAGAAACGGAAGGGGACAGGAAGGAAACAAACTTCCATAATTTGAAACTTTTTATTTCCCGCAAGTAACCTAATAAAGTACCTACTATTGATGCGGAAAGTACTGAATTCAAGTGTGTTAACTCAACAGTAACGCTCATATACAATTTAAATAACACCGCAGAAAAAATAACACGGATCCCTCCCTACGGGCTAAAAGATTGGGTGGAAGGACTTGCACGATCTGATAACCCCTAGAGCTGTGCTTGCGGGAGAAATGATATTTGTTCCTGGGAGAGCGATCCATAGGTTGAAGGGTATGAGCCAGACGATATATAGTCCTTTTAGGGTCTGTTCCTCAGTGAGGCGGCTGCAAAGGCGTCTGATCCCAGTGGGACGACCATTTGAGTAATTGTGTCACATTAAAAACGAAGGCAACAGGAAACCACTTCAATTATATATCCAAAGACTTTTAGGATAGACACCATTTTGAAAATTAATCCTAGCAACTACGGGACTCGGCACAATGGGCCGTGTGCCATGTCCGTCTGCGGGAGAGGTAAGACGGTTGTAATCCCACGAAATCCTCGCAAATTGCATCGTTGTTTAGGCTCTGCCCATCCCAAATCTATCTTAACCGGCAGAGTACCAATAATAAAAAAATACTAATCTGTTAGCATGACTAACCAGTAAAAGAAGATTGCCTTCTCTCATAAAGGAAAGTTTTGGATGACTACACGATTTTCGAACGTCGAGTGATCATCTTACCGATGTCCTTCAGCTTCCCGCTTACATGAATTTTATGTCGTTCACTATTTCTGTCTTAAATGAAAGTCAATCACAATATGTATTGCTATAGATTTCAAAGTATTAGCGTATTTTTTCGATCGCAGCATAAGAATTAGTACGTTAAACATCTCAAACTACTACACGCCATTCATTTCTCCAACATAACGATTTATTGATCTTGGACGAAGTGTCTGGCATAGTTTCATCGTTTAAGCTACACATTTGGTGGAAATTCGCATATTTAAAATTTAAAGCAAGTTCAAATAATAAATCTCAAATTAAAGTGATGTATGATTTCTATATATTACTACGAACGTTTGCAGTAAAACCATGTGTCCAATTAGGAAATACTGAAGTAATATGTGTCGAAGTAAACGTTATTTTTTGAGAACCGTTAAAGCTACAAAAATAACTGAATTCATTTCAATATTGAAACTATTCTCAGGGGAATCTGAACTACATAATTCATAGACCTAAAGTTTCTCAGAAAGGAGTCATCATGTTCATTTTTGTTATTTAATGTGAAAATTGAGTAAAGAGAGAAACGAAAGAGCCCGGTAGTGAGGAGGAAATCAAGGAAAATTTGCATTTTTATGATAATAATGATGGAATAACAATTTTTAGTTATGTATTGTGAGATTCGACTTTTGAAAACGACGAAGTTTGAAATTTTATTCGACAGTAAGTATTTCATTAGATGTACTTAGCTTGCTTGGTTATATTAATACAATTCCTGAGCATATGTTTTTTAAACCGTAATCAATCAATCTAAAGGTTGGCTTGGTCGTGGTTCTCATTAAATCGCATTGCTTGGGTTCATCGAAGCACAGAGGTATCATCCGATTGTGAACCCGAGACTCTCCTTCCGCTGAAATTACTGAATATGCTACGTTACCTAGATACACACAGTTATTATCTTTACACAAATCATTCTAAATTAGATAAAATCGCACTACCCGTTCATTCAAGCACTCAAAATTCAACCAAGGACCGATCCAAACACCCGAAAATTATAGTTTCCGTTAATTGAAGAAATTCGACGTCCTCTTCGCATATGCCTGCGATTCCTGAATGCTTAAATATAAACAGTATTCTCAAGAATTTCAAGTTAAGACGACAGAAGGTTAAAAACCCAAAAACCTCACGGAAGTTATACATTCGATAGCGTGAATGACCACCTAAATTATAATCAATCACATTTGTTTTATTGTTTGCCTCTAAAGGAGTAAGTTTTGAAAATGTGACAACCAAGTTAAATTAAAAGAGAGCTGTGAAGGATGTGAATTGCTAAGTGATCTATCCTTAGCATTAAAAAATTATGCAATTAATTATATACTTACAACGAACAGGGTTTCCGCTAACAAATAATAAAATTATATGAGTTTTTCAGGTTTTCCATGAAATACTTTCAGTTAAACCAGTTAAGTACGGAATTATACAATTCAATTGCGATTATATGTTCCACACCCTCAAGCACCTTTCTTTACCAACTTTAACAACCCAATTATGGTCATGTACTATAATTACTGGATGCAAGGATCAGAAATTATAAGGAATGGTAAGTAGTCTGATTGTAATATCAGGTGGGTAACATAATATCCTGTTGTATGCCTGAGCACTTTCTTTTCGACGGAAAGGCCGCTATCATTCTAATCTGATGATGACGGCCTTTCCGTCGAAAGGTCAAAACTACATATATGTGAGTGCCTTTTCTTTGTATTTTTGTGCTTAAAGGTCTAAATCAATGTTTTTATATATTTGTGAGACGCCTAAGGGTGTTTGTTCTGTTTCGTCTATATATATATATATATATATATATATATATATATATATATATATATATATATATATATATATATATATATAGACGGGCACGTATGTGACTACAGTGACTCCGCGTGCCCTGATGAAGGTGGTTGGGACCACAGAAATATTGGAGTATTTTCTTTTTTATTAATCTTTTTATTTAGACTATAATGGAGTGTGGTTGCATCACTCATTAGTTAATGCCATAAAGGTGCTATCTGTATGATCTTTTTAAAGTCTTTTAAGTTTTTTTATTTTTTAGGTAATTAAAATTTCGCGCTAAAAAATTGTCATAATTATTCATCAACAGCAAGCATGAAAATTACTCACGACACAAGAAAACCACTGCTTGACAACTACACGGCGGTGGAGCAAAATGAAACAATTACTTTAAGTTACAAACGTCACAGATATTCAGGTGCCACAATAAACATTCTCATAAAATATAACCATCAGGGAGGTTAGGTATATTAGAAAAATTACAGAACATTATTTTTAGACCCTTGCACGTACGTACTTTTACGTAAAGCATAAACAACGACTTCAATTTGTGCAATCTCAATCCCTTTTCTCTCAAAGGGGGGGCGGGTCAAATGGGGAAAAGAGCTGCGGAGAGGAACATATGTACTTGCATTCATCTCGGTGCAATATTTTTTCCACAACATCCGCAAAATTCCACCAGTTTTCCAGAAGGGCGAAATTCCCTACTTTTACCAGGCTTTCCAGGTTAGCGGACACTGTTACAACCCATTATTGTTTTGTCAAGTCAATTTTCTCCCCTAAAAAAAAACGTGTACATGTAAATACGAGGCCTGTCAAGAAAGTAGCTTACGTTTCGCCCTAGCGTGGCGGTGGGTAGGGCCAGAGCCACCATCTTGGTGTCTAAACGTCCCTGCACTCAATACGCATCCTGCTGTGGTGTTGTGTCGATTGTGGTTCTTCTACTTTGCTCACAGCGAACTGTTAAATTGTGCGCTGCAATATGAAATCCCACGAGTTGTGGAGTGCGATCTGTGATAAAATATTTACTGGAAAAAACCACAATTCAGTGAAATTCATAGGCAACTTTGTGAGGAGTACGGAGACGGAATAATTAGTGAAGGCGGAGTGAGGCAGTGGTGCGTTTGGTTTACAACAGGCCACACCAATGTTCAGGACGAGGACCGCAGTGGTAGCCCTAGTCTTATGGCAGATGAACTGACAGATGGCTGGTTCATGGACATCATAGGCATTTATCTGTTCATTCTTAAACTAACAACACCACTGACGCACAACACTGTCACTCGTCACTTGGTCGGTGCACTGCACAAATTTCCCGATGAATGTCAACAGCTTTGAAGTTTATTGCCAGCAAAAACCTTATCACTAAACGGATTTTACATTTGGCGAGATTTCCCATTGCGTTGTTCATTTTGACTGACTACTGTCAAAAAACGACAAGCGGCGCTGCCTTCCAAACAATGCAGCTCGAGGCGTACTGCCCTAGTGTGTGTGAGTCAATAAAGCAATCATTCGGCTTCTCCCACTACTTCGCTCGCTACACGCAAACAGAAGTTAATTTCTTGACAAAGCCCTTAGATTCTAGTTGAATTGTCGTGTTCCAACAAAGTCCTACTGCAACATGGTTAAACAGAGACTTCATGGATAGAGCACATGCGCCTTGAATTGGTCAAAGTGCAGTAGCAATGGGGACGTAAACAACTCACGCCATGATGCCGAACTTGGGCTTCGAGATGAGGGACTCGGGATGCCATCTCAAGTTGCGTACGGCTTCCATCTGAAGTCTCAGACCGAGGAGCCTCTGCAGCGGTAGGGCCCTGGTGGTGAGCGACTCCTCCAATAAGGACCCCAGCGTCTCCTCGGGGCACACGTTAGGGGCGCAAAGACCCACCGACAGCAAGTCCTGGAAAGTGAGAACAGACGAATAAGAAAACACGCTCCACGGTCTCTCCTCAAGGAACATAAGGTAATGCTTCTACGCGCGATCAAATTGTGTACCTCTCCAAGGAGTCGTAATCCACAATTAATCACGGCGTGTTCATTTCTGTACTGGAACCCAGTGCATTTGCCGACTCGTCGGAAGCATCCGGCAGGAATACTTATCGTGGAAAATTATGATTATTTTATCCGCAAAATGGAATTATTGTAGGTTTTATTTTTTACCAAATGACAGATTCTATGCGAGTAAGTGATTTTAAAGCCCGAGGAAATATTATTCATGAAAACGACTTCAACAACATGCCAATTGATTAAATGAGAATCAGACAAAATGAGGAAGGCACTGACAGGACGAGAAGGTTGGCAAGCCTGTGTGAGCCCACTTAACAGGCAGCGCCAGGCTTTAATTTGCAAAATTACGTAATTTTTATTTTATTTTAGCCCCATGTTTCCCAAAAGACGCACAGAAACTTGATGGGTCGTTCTTCAGGCGCCAAATCTTTCCTTGACTGGAAACCATCCACTATCCAAATTGCCAATTGCCCACTCCTCTCTTCTCCCTTACACAATTCGCGATCGCAACAAAACCAAGGCTAAGCATCTGAAAGTTTTCAGTAGACCTCGTTGTCACCTATCATTCCATTTGAGGACATAAAATAGCCATAATACCTTAAAATCATAAAGTTGACGGCTGATGTTCAAAACACTCCATGCCAAAAATTTACGCGGCAGCTCTCCCAGCATGAATTTGGATATGTTAAAGCTTCGGAAAGTGGTAGGAGTGATGAAAATTCCTGAGGTTTGAAGAAGGAAAAGCGAAATTTTTCATGCCATTAAGATGGGTCCAAAAGGTACGCGGCCTGTTTCTCGAAAGGCGAAATTCAAAATACAAGGTCGTTCCCATATTCAACTCGCCTCGGTAATCAAAAACCAGAAGTTATAGGCCAGGGAAACAAGATTATGAAGCAACAGCTAAATATAAAAATGTTAACGTCTCTGATAAAAAATTATCCAAGAATTTCATTAATTGGACCCAGAAAGTTGTAAAAGAAATGTTAGAAACAATAAAATCTCCATATATTTTTAATTAATTAAAATTGGCAATTTTCCACAAAATAAAATATTTTATTAATACGACCGGTTTCGATGTAACTACATCATAGAAGATGATGTAGTTACATCGAAACCGGTCGTATTAATACGATATTTTATTTTGTGGAAAATTTCCAGTTTTAATTAATCATGATATTCCACCATATCACGCCCGAAACGTCTCTTTTTATCCATATATTTTCTTTTGCCATACAGATCATCTTTTATTTTAATTGACTCTCCACAAATTCACTACTGGGTCTAATAAAAATCTATTTGGCGAAGGAATGAGAAGAATGTCAGTTTTAATTCGATTCACCGGGAAAAAAATGCTGTCTTATACTCATATATTATCTCTTATTCCTCCTTTATTCATCACAATTTTAAAATGATGAAAGAAGACACTTTGCTTTTCCATATTGAATACTTTTATCACGACCTAAATATTTTTACAGCGTAATATCTACGGGTAAATTGGAAATTTTGGAACACATTTGTATACAAATGTTGAGAAAGAGTGGAGGGAACTACTTACCCTGCATTTGTACATATACGATGTGTTCCAAAATGTCCAATTTACCTGAAGATGTTCCGCTGTAACGAAATCTAGGTCGTAATAAAAATACCCTACGTGGAAAAGCAAAGTGTCTTCTTTCATCATAAAGGACATCCATCGAGTTACGCCTGAAACTGTATTATAATTTTAAAATGATAAAATATCGTCAAGGATGGAAAAAAACATGACCGTACATAAATTGTCATTTGTGTAGTGTTTCTCGTAACTGATATGGACTACCAACTGCGAATTTCGGTGGGGTCTTGAGGCCCAAGTTATTTCCACCCCCCCGTCTGGTCTTCTATTATTTCTACTCCCCATGGAGCTGCAGGGTCATTTGAAATCCTGTCGAATCTCAGAAAAATCATTCACTAATTTAATTTTGGGGAAGTTGTGGAAGTCCTACTTGCCCACAGAAAAATACGTAGCGTACCGTTTGAAGGAGCTTGCCTCAAATCGTGAGTAAGGAGAGAGAGCGGACAGAGGCATCCGAAAAAATAAAGCACGTGGACATTTCAATTCTGATCTAATGATAAAATTACGTGTAACTGTAGATTTTTTTATTGTAACTTTATTCAGACTTAACAGTATTGGGGTAATAATAATTTTACAATACATCCGTTTTTCAATCCCTTTTACGCAAACGAGACTCATTTTGGCGGGTTGAAAAGTCCTGCTTTGAAAAACTATAAGAGAATATCGTATTTCAATGATCAATATAAATTATTTGACCAGAATCATTTACTGCAAATTGACCATCATAAAAATAATTAAAATTACCATTAATCTAGGCCTTATGATTACCGGGCGTATTATAATGATATGCGGGCTGGCCATTTAGAAAAAAATCCTATTTCACAAAATTTCCTATTTATGAATTAGGTATTGTTTGCAATTAGGGTAGATGCAAACAGTAAGTGGTACAGTAAGTGCCATATCATTTGGCTGCATTCCAAATAACCCTTGACAGGGAGGAGACGGAGGTGAGAGGATGTGAAAACTACGTATATTGCAATCAAGCGTGTCCTGAAAATGGCTCAATGTCGGTCGACCAATGGACGAACTTCCCACGCTAAAATTAATTATTTTTACTTTCTCCGATTCTAGTTGATGAGAATAAATTATGTTGATGAAAAATGCGGATCTCGGGCTTTCAATGAAAATACAATGAAGGGGGTCCATGAGGGCGTTTTTAAATTTTCCAGGAGCTGTCAGTACGTTGATTCGTGTACGTATTTGGGTCCATAATTCAAAAGAGATTTCGAATGAAATTGAACCGGATGAAACGTAAAAATCCTGTTAATCTACGAGTAACCGTGAGGTCCTTTAAACGGTGGCTGTTTGGCCGGTTCACTATCTGTATCTAATTCAGTGCTGTCTCTTGTGGTTACCTCGGTGAGTAGTTAGCCACAGTAATAAACGTACCCCAAGGCTGTGAATTCAGATTTCGCTGATCGCGTTGATTCCGCCTTGCACTCCTGGTATTTAAGTTGATTGAACTCATGGTGAGTTGCAATCAACCTCACGCGCATCTAAACACCCAAGATGACTACTTAACGAACTGTGAAAGCTTAGAAAATCCAAAAAAAGGGAAAGCTTCTGAAACAAAGAGGCCAAATGCAGACCTAAAAAGGTGATAAATATTAATTCATCCTTTTTTTTGTGAAGGGAATGTCTAAGCAATCGTGTTTACCCGCGCGCAGCCGTGATATATGAATATGTGTATACCCTTCAGATTCCCACTCAACTCCCGACGGATGTCTTTCCCATTGGTGCTCCCGACCTCGGATGTGCGCGCACTGACTTTCACTATCCACCCTTTCATCTCTTTCTCATCTTCTCCCCGCGGTCGCAATTCACTTTCACTGGCGCTGCTGACGACGGGGAGCACAGCACACAGCGTCGCTTGCGGGCTGCGGACTCACTCCATTTTCTCCGATAAACAGCTCGCCGCTCTCACCCATTCCACGATCAAAGTGAACCAAGCTTCCGGCATGGAGGACTACCAACCTCGTGCTGCTTGAATGATGAATGAACCAAGATAGGCAGGGACATTACGAGCGGAGGTTACCTTCGTTATTACCAATTCCCGAGTTCAAAGGGAGAGAGAGAGCGAAGTGTGAAATGATTATGAGTTGTTCTGTTCCCTCCAAAGAGTCTTAGCGACGTACGGGATGCCGAAAATATTTTACCGGATTAAAAGGATGAAAAAATTCACGAATAAAAGTTGCGCGAAAAACCTAAAAGGTTATATTATGTGAAAACAAATGATGGCATTATAGGAGTGTGCCTCAGAGGTCAAGTTGTGAAAATGTTTAATTTTCATGTTAATAATACAGTAAAAACAAGTTAATTTTCACTGACCAAAGCTTCAAAACCTTTTCATAATTAAAGCCAACCAGTAACACTGTTTTGAAACTATGTTCGGTAAATCAAGGGCAAAAAATGACTTGTTCTATCATTTCATTGTAACAGAAATGTTATTAAAACTATTAGGGAAATTATAATTTCTGAATATGGTATTATCTAATGAATTTAATTTGGAGCGTAACATCTTAGAATACGTCAAATAGGTCTTTGAGGAAAGAGGATAAAACTCAGATTGGAGACTTATGATATGCGGGTGCAGAGGAGGAAGAAAAAAATTGTATGGACGGAAAGGAAAACAAAGGAGGGAGTTCCAGACATTGTAAAAGAAGAGGAAGGATTGGAAGAAATTCAAAGAAGATAGGAAAAATGAATGCAGAGCAAAATTGAATGGCAACGAAATGCAATGAAAACTGTAAAATACGCGAAGGTGATGTTGGATTAGGAAGGTAGAGAAAGGTGAAGTAAAAGCATAATGAACGGAATGAAGAATGATAGGAAATATGTATGTGAAGTGGAAGGATAGTTTATTGTAATAAAAAAGGGTATGCTTATTTAGTGTTAAGTGAAGCCTACTTGGAAGTGTAGAATATCTTAGTCCCTACACCAAAAAGGTTTCTTTGCCAGTTCCTTAATCCCGGTTAGCTCAAATATCTCAATAAATACTTACGCACCGTACACCATAATATTACCGAATATTCCAATGATATTTTAACGGTTCATATTCTAGTCTAGAAAGGGAAGCCGTGCTGCGGGCATGGCAATGTCATGACACATGCAATGGGGAGATCAGTAATCGACGGCTTGTGCAGTTCGCAAATTACCATGTCGAACTCCCACTACTTCTTTGATATTCAACATATATTTCTGCTTGACACTTTTCCCTTCATGTTGTAAAATATTAATTCGAAAGAAAGCAACTAATCCAGATCTTTTAAAATTTTCTCCGTTCCATAAATAGCAAAGTAACGACACATCTGGACACTACCATCAAATTTTCAATGAAAATGCATGGAAAGATGTCGTAGTTTCCACGTAAATGTATACATCTCTACGGAAAAGGAACAGTAATACGGAAAACTTGATTTTCAAATGAAAACTATGGCTATTCTAATAGATAGCAGAGCAAAACTTCTACTTTGCCTTTAATGTTCTGTAGAAATAATTACGTAGATGCTATAAGATGTGGGAGATTTATAGGAGTAAACTCTCAATTCAACAGAGATGGTCTGCTACGCGTAACATAAATTGACGTCTGGGTAACGATTTAGAACAAAAGAATGCCATTTCACAGATGCTCCTACTTGTGAATGAATTATGTTATACAATTAAGGCGTATTCAAAAATGCAACAAGAAATTTCGGAAAAAATAAAGACCCTTACTTGAGGGATTTATGCAGAGGAAAATTGCATCCAAAGAGCAGAGTGTAGCTATTGAGAATGCCAAAGCGTTTCATGCATACACCAATAGGTTTGATTCATACCTACATACTACCATACTACTTATGTTAAGTGAAAATATGAGTAAATACACCAATACAAAGAGGGCTAACGAATGCACTCCCTTTCCCATATCAAATATTTTCTCTCTACATACATAATTAACTTTTACAGCTAGACCATTACGTATACCTAATGTTGCCCTAACACATAAGGGCGACAACCGCTTTGAACAAGCTTTTTTTTATCTATTGCATCACACATCTTCGGGATTAGCCTCGGATATTTTAAACACTCGACGTTTCGCTCCTCTCACTTGAAGCATCATTATGAGAAGTGTAATAGAGATGAGGACGGAGAGACGAGCGAAACTTCGAGTATTTTTAAATACTGCATGTGAATTGTAATTAACTTCTTTGTTTTATACATATGGCAGTTAAAGACCATTGTGGTGGTGAACTGCCATGTTGAAATTTATTGTTTAAAAACTGCTCTCTTCAGTGAATCAGCGGCTGAAACCTTAACTTAAACACTTAAACACAACACTTAACACACAACTTAACACTTAAAATACAACAGATAGTACACGTATGGCTCCAAAGTGATTGCTTGGTGGGACGGAATTGCCACACAACAATGGCATTACACTTGAGCGTTCGTGAGAGAGATGTACATGTATAATATTATATGTACATATAAAGACGTGTGTATGTATATATATATACATGTTTTTATTATATTGGACGGTTTGGGCGGTAAAAATAAATTCCCGGAAGAGATCGGCGAACGTGTTCAAACCAAAGGGAAATGTCTCAAAGTCATGTCATCCCAAAAAATACATGTCAGAATGAGTTTTAAATGTACGGGAGACTTGCTATTCTGGCAGGTTGCATAACGAATACCAGATTCGCGAAGATGATGAGTCAACATTTCATGACTTCTATGTATCAGGAGTGTTTAGGTCTCTTTTTGAAGATGAAATCGGTTCCATGATAGAGAAAGTAGCTACGTAAAATATTTTATGTAACCCGTACATAAAACTTCAAGCATATTAAAAATAAGGACATCAAATGTGCTGTTTGAATGTTGAAAAATTATCAGGATGTTTCACTTACCAGAACCAACGTTCACGAGTTCAACTTACTGCAAAACATTTAATCGATAAAAGTCAGCAAAGTGTAACATTGGTCCTCAAGAAGTCTTGGATTACTACCTTGAACAAAAAGTTCCCGGAATAACCACCGTGTGGCGCTCCCATCGTTCCGATTTGAGTTCTGTTTTTTTTGTTAAATTGGTACATCTGTTGTTGATATTCCCTTTAAATCTTAATGTCATAAATTGACATTTGCAAAAGTTACGTAGCCAAGAGTACATCTATCTCTGTGTGTGTTGGCGATTTTTTACAATTGCAGAAATGGATTTAAATTTGCAACAACGAACTTGTATTAAATTTTGCGTAAAAAACGGATTTAGTGGCGCACGGACGTTGGAAATGTTGAAAAAGTGTTTCGGCAACGATTCTCTAAAAAAACGGTCGTTTACCAGTGGCACGAGCGGTTCAGAAGTGGTCGTGAGTCAATCGAAGATGATGAACGCAGTGGCAGACCATCGACATCGAAAGTCGGTGAAAAAATTGATAAAGTAAAAGAAATGTTGGTCAATAACCAACCGCAAATTAACCATTAGAGAAATAGCGGAGGACTTGAACATTGCCTATGGATCCGCCCAAGACATTGTGGTTAATGATTTGGGTTTCCGTCGTGTAGCAGCAAAGTTGGTGCCAAAAGACCTCAATTTCATGCAAAAAAGAGACCGTGTTGACGTCGCAAAAGACATGATTTGCGAGGCTGAATCCGATCCCACATTCATCAAAAGGATCATTACTGGAGACGAGACGTGGGTTTATGAGTACGACACGCAATCCAGACATCAGGCAAGTGAATGGCGTTCACCAAATGAGCCGAGACCAAAAAAACCACGTCGTTTTCAGTCAAAAAAGAAGGCAATGCTGACGGTTTTTATGGATTACAACGGTGTAGTGCATCATGAATTTTTGCCAGAAGGCCAGACAGTAAACAAAGAGTATTATTTGGGCGTTATGAGACGTTTGCGTGAAGCAATTCGCCGAAAGAGACCAGAAATTCGCCGAAAGAGACCAGAGACCGTCGCACAGTGCTATCATTATTCGTAATTTTTTGACGAAAAATGCAACAAATACCATCCAACAGCCACCGAATTCACCTGATTTGGCTCCCTGTGACTTCTTTCTGTTCAATCGAGTTAAAAAACCATTACGGGGAACGCGTTTTAGCAGCCGAGAGGAAGTAATGGAAAAACCGCAGGAAGCACTGATGGACATACCGAAAACCGAATATAAAAAATGTTTCGAGGATTGGATCAAGCGCTGGCATAAGTGTGTTGCAGTCGATGGGGATTACTTTGAAGGGGACAATATAGATTTAGATGAATAAACTTGTATTTTTAATTTTCTGAATAAATTCCGGGAACGTTTTGATCAAGGTAGTATTCTTTAATGATTAACTAATACCTTTAACGAATGTGGAAAAATTCCCTTTGTAAAAAATAATACATGATAATCCATATATTTCACTTTTGAAGTACTCAGCATAGCGCACAATGTGTAGTACAATTACAGTGTTTTCTGAGAGAGGATCTTTTAAAATAGCAAAGAGTGCTCACGTCCAAACATTTTGATAAAATTTTACTTAATATAGACTAGGTGACCAGTCATATTCTGAATACCTATTCCCATCCGATTCAATATTTTCCCAAAGAACGTGTTATTATATGTAATTCGGATTTTCCCTTGTAATCCATTGATCTAAAACAATGATCGGCGTTGTGGTGCTGCAGTCCATAGTTTCAATGAGCGCATTGGAAACATTTTTTGTAGTAGAATGGGGTGTGGGCACGGTAAACTAAAATTAGTTGTAATTGATGCGTTACGGTATTATGTTGTCTTAAACTCATAATGATATGTGCAATTTCTTGCGTCAATAAATCCTGGAACGCCCTTTCCTATGTTAAGATTTAATCAATTATTTGCTGAAAATACTTGTATAGTCTATAGGTATATATAACAACATTAATTAACCCGAAGGTTGGTTTGTTAGGTTAGGGTAGAGCTCACCCAATATCAAACCCAACGGGGTGTGAAATTCACACATCAAGGTATTGGTGGGCCAGTTCCTTCTCCTGTGCCGCATGTGGTTTCCCAGAAGGAAGATCTGGTACCCGAATATTCACGAGGCTTGGGTGAAGTCGATGGTGCCCAGAGGCGTCCCCGGGAATCGAAACAGGGCCCTCATGTCGTCCCAGAACTCCACCTACTTATTGCTACGCCCAAGGGATATACAGTGTCTTCATAAATATTACTTCAATTACTTCTATAATAATTTAGCATAAATAAAATCAATCGTTCAGTCAATATTTGAACGGTCGGTCGAGAACTACTGGTCGAATAATTACAATTCGCAATATACCCGCACCGAGTAGAAAATTAAAATATTAAATAACCAATCAAGGGCAAACCTAATATCTCTTACAACAATATATCTCTTATATTTGTGGCACGATTATTTGTAAAATGCCTCGGATATATTTTGTTGCTACACTTCACACATCCAGCCAAGAATCGTATTCAGGAAGTATGTCTAAGGAAAAGACTTCCGTGGTCATTTTTAGAATGTATTAAATGTAAGAAGGAAGATGAGGTTTACATACACACACCCGAGGGAGGAGGAAAAGGGTTCGATGATTGTAATACCATACCCAAAGCTAGCGAAAGGTACTTAGTTCACAGCTTGATGTCCTATTGGATGTTCGGTGCATGGCAAAGAGGCCCGACCTAGACCGTTTTGGTACTCGGGGTGAAAAATTCACTGAGCAATCCTCATCTTCATCTCTAGATGCTGCAGATATTTATTCATCACAATCTCAATATTTATATGGCACCCCTATTCAAGGGCCAATTAATCCACCACCAATATTGCGCCTTGGATAATAATATGTCTCTCTCTCTATGCTCGCCACCTTGCCCCTGGACCACTCGCGCTTCTCGACCTTATAGAAGATACAGCGCCAGTAATCAAAAGCTTGTCCTCGGCATGCGCATCGCCGCCGAGTCCATCCAATTCCTTTACCTTCCGAGCTGAGAGAGTTTGCTAGCCTACCTTTCCCGAAGTCGAAAGATACGAACTTACCGACACGAGGGCATCCACGGATACAACGAACGGCCATCCCATTTGAGTGATCCAACGAATCATTCTCGTAGTTCAATGACTTACAATTCAACGAAAATTCCACCAAAAATTCGAAACGATCTCCGCGGCCGAGTCTGACGGACGGAGAATCCAACTCCGCGCAGTTGCGCATATTTTACAGGACCCGCACGTCGTGGTGCAAAATTTTAAAACCGTAGCGAAGGAATGTCCTGTTCAAGTTTCTCCGGAAGTCTGAATTAAGCACCACTCGCGTCTTTTCTTGTACAAAACCGCGTCGCAATCTCTCTCCACCCTCCACTTCCGGTGGACTCGGCCAAGTGGAGGGCTTTTATTTTCCGCGTGCGTCGCGAATTTCTTTAGCGGCCGCGCCGCGATCGTTGCAGGGTGGACTTGAGGGAGTAGACGGAGGCTGACCTCATTCGAGGGCGCGCAAATTCTTTATTTTCCGAAGGTGCATACGATGGGAATACATGCTGCGAAAGATGACCGCGGTCATCCGCCGGAGATGAGGAAAACTGACCCATTGTTTTTATTTGAACTTGTACCAGTGATTATCCGGGTACGACGGGTATGCAAAGGCACCCGAAAGAGCATGGGGTAATAGAAAATGATAATGATTAGAAGATAACTTTCTGGCTCGATCTATTGTCTCTGGGAATAGTGTAATTACTGCGGTCACTGTGGTAATCGCAAAGCAAATATAATGTTTCAGAGTAGATTTACCATGGTAAAATTAGGGGAGGGCGTAAGGCCCAGGAAATTAACTGTGATATATTCCAACCATTCCATCATTATTGTAATGTAGCTGACGATGCACAATTCCTAGGCTGAAAAATAAACAACTTGGCTTTTCCACATGGAATATATTTTATTCACTACCTAGGTTTTGTTATGGTATTTTATATTCAGAGATGAGATTCAAAGATTCTTTAGAGAACACCCGAAGATGTTATACCATAACGAAACCTAGGTAGAGAATAAATATTTTCTATGTGGAAAATCCAAGTGTTTATTTTTAAATTTCAATATGAAGATTTTCCACCACGTCACGACTGAAACTGTTTTATTTACTAAGGAAGTGTTATCTTCACGCGTTTCGAATGGAAAGACGACCAATATTGACAAATTTTGCATCTCATTTTCATGTGATCGAAAAAAGAGAAATGTGAAATGGTGTCCAGTTCAGTGGACAGACATCGGACGAAAAGTGGCTTACTGTATCTTTGAGGTCCAAGGTTCATGTATTTTTTATGTTCACCACTGCAATTTCTATTGCTATTTAAGTGATTTTTTTCCCTGAGCACAGTTTTGCAATCATAGAAATTCGCATATTGGACAGTCCGAAATCACGGAATTTCGCACGTCACATATTCAAGATATCTCAAATGTCTCTTGGTATGTCTGCCAGAGTGATTCGTATCTAAAATATTACCGAGGTGTCTAAGAGAGGTTGCGCCAATATTCCGGAAAACAGCGATATCTCACGAGATATCTCATAAATGTCTCGAGACGTCCCAAAAAATCATTGCATGATGTATCAGAGATGTTACTGTAACAACGAAAAAAGTGAATTGATGTGGCTAATTTCCTGCTATCTATTTTCTTTACAAATGTCTCTGATACCTCTCATACAACATTTTACATCTCAAATGTCTCACACCAAGAGACTTTGCTATTTAATAGAGAAAACACCGAGACCTTTTAATAATGCGGTATAACCTCAATCGGTTGGCTATTTAGTCAAGTTTAATGTACACTCTCAGCGTGCTGCAAATTGGAAAAGTTCATAAAAATTCAACGGAAAGAAATGATGCAAATCAAAACCCTCACCCGAGGACGTATGCGAAAACTATGAATTACAAAGACCTGAGTACAACTCACCTTTAAACATCGATGATGATGATATTCGGACGATAATAACTGAATGCCAATTCCAACATAACGGCGAACTTTCACTTTACCTTTCTATTTGAGAAAGTAAAGAAGGACTCTAACGCTTCCTATTGATCGGTGCTTTGTGCAAACAATGACAACGTGTTACATAAGTTTTATTCATCTATTTGCAGAGAAAATTATCAATTGTGTATTACGTGATGTGGACGTGCATATTTAATGTCATGCAAACCAACACAATCAAACAAATTAAATCAAAAAGCTTGTAAACAAGTTTCAACAAAATGTGTCAAAGGTAAAAAAAAATATTTAAGCATAAGCTAATTTGATGGTCCATGACTACACCACCAATTCTGTCCCACAAATCTGTAAAAACTATAGTATAACAAAATATTCGGGTCTAGAGTTATTTTAATTGGACGAAAAAATCATTCATATTCTACGACACTTAGCTATGCTTGCATGGCGGTGTTTTATTATAAGTCCAATAAAGAAAGTAGTCACAGGTGGAGTACAAAATACAAATCTTTGCGTGAAAACATGCCAAAGAAAATGAGTAATCAGAGGACCCATAAATGTTTAAGTAGGAAACCAAGTTTTCATGTGATCTGCCCAAAAATTATCAGGATGTAGATTTGGGAAGGAGATCAAAGTGTCAAGGAGGTTATTATTTTACCAGCCAACGTTAGACTATTATTGTCCGAAGAACTATAAAGTCATAGTTCTGCCCGATTGGATATCACTGCGCCACCTACATTATCCTCTACTTCTTCACGGTGATGCTTCGTGACGTGAAAGACAATGTCTGTAGTGCTGGAAATTGAAAGTTTGCTGATGAGTACCATCATTAATAATTCCCGGATACTCCAATTTGACTGAATAAATAATGCAGCGTTACCGTATAAAATGAACGCCATTTTTTATGAAGGAATTTTATTTTGCTTGCCATTTCGGAAAAAAAATAAAATGAATTCGCACGAAAAAATCCTACAGCGATGTTTACTCCGTTTTTAAACAAAAGCTTAATTTTTGTTTCAATTATTGGGAAAAACACGAGGCAAGCCAGAAAAATAGCATGACTATTGTATGGAAATGTATGAATAACATTCACTGATCAAAATACATATGCCTGGAGCAACCAGACTGTGTCGCCTCAACAGAATTATATATTTCATTCCAATGGCAGAATCCTCCTATTTAAGTTAAACATCGCGAAGGTCACAAAATAACTGGAGAATATCTAGAATTTGTATTGATGGGTGACAATTCTTCATAAATTTACATTAAGCCGTCATCACCAATATCCATAAATGGCTTAGTGATGTATGCCTGTGTGTCAAATTTTAATTAGTCCTCACAAACGCGTCAAAGGGGAATGAATTACTGAGTACGTGAAACACTCGCTATTTTGGTAGTTGAAAGTAGGTAAGAAAAGCTAATTGCGAATAACTTTTTTTAGCTGAAAAATTAGGTAGCGCTCCATATTTACGAAGGAGTTGGCTTTTCCTTCAACTCATGGAAAAACGTTTATGTGTGCTTTCAAATAAACTGCGTGAATTGTCGGAAACAGTAACTTTAGCGGAGTCATCATCAGTGAGCACCAATGCGAGAATTTCGTTGAAAAAATCATTTGCGATCCTGACGAATGATATTTGCACAGTGTAAAAAATAATCTAATATGAAGGAATCCAGGAAAAGTTACCATCGTAATAAAACGATATAATAGTCGGTAGTAGAAATGTATATATGCAACTCGCTTGTGAGTTGCATAAACCAATTACTTCATTTTAGAAAACAGAATTGGATTGTATGGTTAAAAAATGTTTTTAAATTCCCCTTTCTGATTGCTAAGAGCATCCTTTCCCTGAACATCAGGTACAGATTTTATTCCCGTCAACGTTTTCCCTTTCCGGGATCCTCCCACGTGGAAATTCGATGAGACTGTGGAATTGACTTGGAGAATACTGACCTACTTAAAAATTACGTGTTAAATATTTTTTTCCACACAGTCCCTATCATTCATGGAATGGGAACATGGATGAGGGTTAGAAAAAAAATGTGCCCAGACTTACGTCACACACGTTTGAGTCCTCTAGGGCGCCAACGGACGAACTTTCTTTACGGGACAAACATTCGCGTTAATGCAAGGCGGAGCTTTCGGCGAATCATTGTCAAGGGAGAGGCCTGGAGACTGTTCCTCCTCGTGGCTCTCCATGCCTTTCATATTAGGTTATTCGAGAAGTTATGTCACTTTTCTTGGGTTCATGATCCCTCTATCCCAATATTTTTATAGCCTTAATTCTCACTATTCTATTACGTGATTCCTTTACGAAACCGCCTTCGAAATTAAGGAAATGAGGGTAATAGAAGATTTTTTCCGCATTTCTAAATCGGAAAGTAGGCAAGATGAAGAGGCAAAATTTTACAAGAAGAACGGTAAATATGTGCAAACAGTGAAGTTACGCGAAGTATGACTCGAAGTGTTAGGTAGTAAACAGATATCAAGTACATAAAATCGAAAGAAAACGTACTTAGTGATTAAATGTGGAAATTATGAGTAAATCAAAGAGAAGAAAGTAATAAGAAGGGAACTCATGATTTTTAAGCTCAACATTAGTTCCTATTGCGATAACTAACGCATGAAATCTGTCTAGAATGACATACAGGACAATGCATTGAGAATTCAAAATTACCTGGCTTTTTCAGGATCTCCAGGGTAAAAGTTATATTGTAGGTATGTATTTCGACGAAAGAAATTATGGGAAATATAATTTTAAATTGTATGACTAACTTTAATTCTTTTCGTCAATTAATAATTTCAACGTTGTTGTTCTATGGAATTTACAGGACTGTCGGTCACCGACCTCCAAGCTCGAATGAAAGCCAACAGATTCTGCGAAGAGATAGCTGGCCCAGATTAGCCCATACATGTATACTTCAAAAGGACTACTCCTCTGCGATACTATTGAAGGGGCGACGAGAGATATCACCTCGGGCTGCAGCGTGTTGACTAATAACTCCAACACCATTTGAAGTACACCGGCAAAATTGCACGGACTTTTAGCTGTGATTATGCCCATTAGCTCCTACAGTCTTTAACAGCCAATTAATCCAAAGATGAGCGAAAAATATTGAATCCAATACATTTCCATTTTTAGGAGGTAAATTTGGTTGCACTATGGTTCCCCAACACATTCATCCCGACTTTATATCATTGACAATATGGGCGTAATAATTAAAATTAGAGCATAAGACTTCCTTAATGCTATAAGCAATGAATTACTTCAGGGGAAATGTGACACTGTTTCTGGGTGAAGTATTTCGTTTTATATGAATTTTTGTGGCTGATATGTCATAGATATAGTTGTACTGTATACATTGATATAAAGTCAATATCAATAGTAAATATGACCTCTTAAGAGGTATAAGTTCAAAATTCCTAAGTTCAAGGTTCCGTTCCGATATATAATGAAATCATTGATTTATAATTATATATATATTTTTTAAATTTTGAACTCCTATAATTTGATACAGATTATGAAAAAGCTACGAATGTTCTTAAAAGACATGTTAAAATAGATACCAAGTCTTATAAAGTTCTTGTATAAAAAACTGAGATTATAAGTCTTTAACGCCTTAAAATCGACATTTTAGGGGTGAGCGTTGCGTACCGTTTACTTAATAATTCATATTATTCTGCAAAGAACTTATCACTAGACAAAAATATAACAAACCAAGAACAAATGTGATTATTACAACCAAATTAATAAATAATTATGGTTCATTTCGATTAGAGATCAGCGTAATGATGATGGAACGAGTCCACAATATGCTCCGTCCATCACGGAGACCCGCAGGAAAGATAATTCGGAACGGACTGCTCCATGGACGGTACTACCTTGCATGGCGAAGGATCGTCTCACCTCATTCGGGACCCTGATGTGCTCCTGGGGACTTCCGCGATGCCGGAAAGTCGCCACGAAGACCTCAACCTCTCCAGGCGGTCCATCCGGAATCACAGCGGATCCGTTGCCGTCTGTTGCTATTTCTTTGGTGCGAGGGACGAGGGAACGGCACATGGACAAGGAACCCATCCAATAATTGTTTCCCCACAGGAATCCCGATCCAGGAGTACCGCTGGCATCCAGCACTGCGAGAAAGATAACGGAGGGGTTATTCATTTAAAGTACGACACGTAAAGTAAACACGTCATTCGTACGTGTCATCGTCTAATCGCGGAGGAGATTTTAACGCATGTTGCATTTCATGAGTGGATTGTTATGAATGCGTAGCAGATATTCGATACCGCCGCTAACGTGCAAGCTGCCGCTGTTTTCTCCTCTCTAATGTAATAACGCAGAGAGAGAACAGGTAAATGTAAACAAAAACATTTGCAACCTGTACTTTTATGTTCTTGAAAGAATTATAATATTCACTGATTCGATTGCTCAACTTTGATGAAGATGTCTTAGCCACAATCTAAGACTAACGGAGCAGTGGACTAAGAGAAAGCGCGCCTGGTTGGTGACCTTTGGAAAATTAAATCCACTTTCTTAATAACAGAAGGAATATTCTAATTTACCTAAACTTCAGGTAACTGGATGGATAGCTTACTGTTGGGCGGGATGGTCGCCTGTCTGATTTCCATTTGTGGATAAAAGTTTTGCCCACAGACCAGAATCTTTCAATTTTTTCTAAAATGAATCAAAGACTCGGGAAGACATACTAGCATTTATCAACCATTTGGTAAATTTAACTCATTAGATAAGTGAAAGTAGTTTTAAAAAGGTCTGGAATTCATATTGCTTGGTGCGGTATTAGTGATGAAATTTAAAGGAGGATCTTATAAAAACTGAGCATTAGGTTAAAATTAATAATGGAGTGCAGGCTTCCGCGGAATGATGGTGGTGATGAAGGTGGTTTCTCGGACTCCTCTCTGCGTGAATTTCTTCTGATCTGAGCCAATCAGCTGGATTATATGCGAAATTGTGATCACAGCAGACGGAGAAACGCAGAGGTAAACTCGAGAGAACTTCTTGGTTACAATTAATGACGTTTCAGAATACAATAGCGATCAATATTTATGCTGCTAAAAAAAGACCAAAAATATAAAATTTTCCTGTTGTCTCTCCGAAAAGATACAGTCTTCAATGCTTTCAGCATTGAAGACTGTATCTTTTCTCTTTGTTTTTACAAGGTTTACACTCTGTTTGATCGAATAGTTAACAACAGTAAGATATGCAGAAATAGTTTTCTATGCAGAAAAAAGAGAAAGATGGTGGTCAATGTCCAAACACATTGATTATTCTTTTATTTCCAAAGATCCCTAAACTGAAGAACCTTCACTTTCCTTCGAGCGCGGTTGGTAATCCTCTAAAAAATACTTAAACACTCCTCAAAAAGGCGAACGCCCCCGTTACGTTTTCGTGAAAAGAATGGAGATAAGGCGTTTTCCCCTTAATGCGCGCGACTGACGCGAACACAGTCTGAAAAGGTGGATGGAAGAGTTTAGGGGTATAATCAGAGGAACGAAGCCCAACGAGGAGTGGACTCCTTTCGTCTCGCATTCGAAGCCAATAATCAACGGGGGCGAGTTTAACTGCTCTTTGTTTTCGATTCCAAGACGTGGGTTGTTTCGAGCACACCCCAAACTTCTAAACTCACCATGAAAACTTTGATCGAACGAGAATTTATAAAACCAGTCATTTGGGTATTACACAAAAACGGCCAATTTTTCTTCAGTTCATGCAAGAACAACGAAGAACTGAGTTTTCCACACTTTTTCAGTCGATTAATCTCATGATAGGTGATAAATAATTCGGCGGGGAGTAGCCCAATGGGTTAAACGTTTGACTTTTGGGATAAGTTTGAGAGATTCCTGCGGAACTCCCAGTTAAACCTAAGCCAAGTGATTTTTCTAGTTAGCAAGGGTTACTGGGAAATCGCAGGCATTAGAAAAAAAGGAATTTCCTCATTATCTAAGTACGTAAATCATACAAGACGCATGAGTAATTTTCAGGCGAGCTCAACTCTCAATATCACTTAAATTTAATGTTTCAATTAAACTTTTACAACGCACCACAGATAAAATGATTTTTCACAAAACTCGGATTTCAGTGATTAAGCATCATCGCCATCATCAGATGCAGTTAAAATGAAAAACGACTTCTGCAGCTTGGTTAGAGAGAGTCATATTGTTCTCGTGGTCGTGCGTCCATTCAAAACCTACATTAACAGTTATACTACCATTAAAATTAACATTATTTACGAAATTCGTCTAACTTGCAGCCAATGTTATTGTATTCAGCTTTAGCATTTAAGAATCTCACCATGACCGGCGAATGAAATTTTTTTCGGATTCAATTGATCGTGATGAACATGCAAGTATCGTGTATTTGTTAAATAATTAATATGTTCAAGCATACTCGTAGCATGCAGAATAAGATGGAATTCCCAGCTTATGCATCACTTACGCTTCATATCCACTTACAACGGACAGATATTTTAGTGATGCCCCATCGCTCAAAAGGCATCGAAACGCATCGCATCGGAAACCCGTTGTGAGTCATCACGATTGGGTTTTCGGTGAACGTACTTCTACCTGTAAGACCGCCGATCAAGTCCAGGCCACGTACGTCACTGCGAGAGTACGTGGAATTCGTTTACCTAAAAATCACAGACGTCAGATGTCGAACGAAGTCTTGTCCTCCCACCATTGAAAAACTTGGTTCCCACAACTTAAAATCTTCATCTCTTTCGCCCTGGTCAAGCTTACCTCCGGGGATTTATAATTGAGGTCAAAGAACACGGTTGCTTTTTACGTCTTTATGAGCTTGGAGACGCATGAGTCGACAAGTATTTTTACATGAGAGGAAATGCAACAATTGGGACTTGGGTTTTAAATCGAGGATAATACACAGGCATCTATGTATCGTATATACCAGGTCGAAGGCTAAGAGAGTCCATGTCATTCGGTGTTATTTCATCGCCGAACGTCGAAGGTAAAGTACCGATTGCGGAAGATAAATGCTAATAAACTTTGCACTCCTATTTCTACTCCTGCACTCCTAATCGAGGGCATGGGCTTAAGGCTATTCATCGCACCTTTTTTGCGAGGTTATCGACTGGAGAGAAACGCTGACTTAAGATGACTGGTTACGTTCCGATTGCAAGGGCGATGGACACCAAAGCGCCTCTTGTCCTGGCCTGCTACTCCCCCAGGGAACAACTGCTTCTCTTCTCTCCTCACCTGACGTCGTATTTTCTTATTCGGCACACAAAAATTACCCCTTTCGCAGATGAAAGGTTGTACGACGCCGCGTGCGAGAGCTGTCAAAAACTTGAGTACCTAACTGTCAAATGTTCATCTCTCTCCGCCTCCAATTGGTTCCTCGTCCCGTCTCGCGATCATTTTCATTTCATAACCCCCCCCCCCTTTCGTTAGATTTTGCATAACGTTCACAAATTTCAGTCAGGGTAGCCACTCATTTTCGAGTCTGTCTCTAATTTCCCGACATCATTTTTCCTGATTTTTCTCCTGACTGTCTGGAAATGATTGAGGTATATTTTATGTCGATCATTGCTTAAAGTGCCGCCCGGTGTAGTATATACTAAGTTGGCCCAATTATAATTCGTTTATTTTCACCCGTAATAACTTAGGGAAATATGAAATTATCTCACAACTAAAAAGAAAATATTAACCACCATAAATCCCCAATTCGAATACAAAATTTTCGACAAAATCGGTCCCTTTATCAATTTTTTCTGAATTTTTGAAGAAAGGGAACAATTCCCGAACATATCACGATTTTCCAGACTGAGTGGTCACTCTGCCAATAATATCCTGCCATAATTAAGAAACAAATTTTAATACGGTGTAAAGATGGAGTTCTTATCTGCGCGAAGGAATCTGATTGTTGAGGCGGCTAATATTCTGACTTCCTACACCGAAGGTTCAATGATTCAAATCCTGATACCGAAGGAGTTTTTATGATGATTATGTTCCTACTGGGGTGTGTCGTGTGGGGACAACAGCTCGAATTCGGGCTTGTGTGAGTTTCCCTACAAGCAATAATTACTCATTCCTAAAAAATACCTACCTATCTATGATGAGCTATCGGTCAGTTCCCCCTTATACGTAACTACTTCCAATAGTACTCAACCGATTGAATGAAAACACAAGGGTTTTTGGCGCCAATGGTGGTCATTTGGAACGAGTAGTCTCCTCCGGATGATATTTCAATAAATTTGGAAGTCAATGAGCCCTATTTCAGTCTCTATCCGAGGGGAGGAAACGTTATAAATTATCAATGTTGACGCAAATCATCCCAAAAACCTTTATTTCGTTTCTGCATTCATCAATGAGTCGAGAAACCTTTAATTTGCTACGCGGCCCCAATTGTATTTGCAAAATAAAAACGTGCAGCAGAAGGACTTAACATTTCTGATTAGTCACTAGAATAATGAGCCTCTGAAGGTACAAGAGTAGAGGCTAGGTTGAAACTGTAAAAAGGACAGAGGTCAACAAGGACTTACGCAAATGGAGTTTACTACACCTCAGTCGACTAGGCATAGGGCGGCTGAAATCGAATATATTAAGTAATGAGTCGGCAAGTTTCTAGTGAGAATATTTTCCTTTGCATTAGCAACTCAAGGACTGAATAAAATCCCCACATACTATGTACTCCTACTTCGCCTTAAGGACAGAAATATCTCTAAAATTAGGTAACTTGTCACCACTCTTTTTTAATGCTTGAGCGACCGACCGGTTTAGATAAAACACGTCATGATCAACGTACGAGAATAATATAGGCTTAGCGAAGGGAGATTTTATATCCAGATAATAATGATTGGATGCATCGAAATCGTTCCATCAATTCCTAATTGGTGTGAAATATTTTTTTACTTTCCACTTTAACATGGCACAATTCCAAAGAGTAACGACACCTAAAATATTGGTGTTGTGAAATTGGCAATTTCCTTTATATGTGTGTTGATTCAACACTTAGGTAAAAAAAATTACCTAGGAAATGTATACTGTGCCAGGTTTACTAATAAGATGTTCCATGAAGACATTAATGATGCCAAAGTTTTTCCTGCATCTGTCAAAACGCAGTATTTTGACTTCAAATATAAAACTATCCTTAAAATAGTTTCACCACGTGTAACGCTAATCTCTATTTACATATTTCGATAACATTTCATGAACTCAGCCAATAATTATTCTCTAATAAGTATTATATTTCAAGAAAACTTTAAAGTCGTCACATGAGAGGGGGGAGATAGCCTAAGTTTCACTATATTTCTTTATGAGCGGAGGTTACTTGGCGTATTAAGTCATTATCAAACTACCACCAAGAGACCAGTTTTTACCTATCTTCCTAAATCTTTCCTGAGCTATATTTAAATTCTTTCGCCTTGATAATTACGTGATACGCCGAAAATGATTGGTGAAAAATTAATATAGTATTTCTAATACATATTAAATCTTTTCATATTTAAAATAACAATAAAACGTCTTTATTGAGACGAGATTGAGAATAGATAATCATTTCATCCTCCTACCTAACCACTCATCATATACAACATAAATAAGTTAACGATTATAACACAAAAGAGATCAAAAATGTTTACAGTAACTATCGGAAAATAAGAAATGTAATAATGATGACAAGTAAAATAAATGATACACCAGGAAAAAATTTGTGTAGAGTTTGAAAATTTTTATACACGATATCTATTTCGGGGAAAATCGTAAGGATTGATATCCTTATCTAACTAATATCATTCGATCATTGGAATTTTTCAAATTACAAGAATGCCAGAGATTAATTTAAAGAAATGACAGCCGTATTTGCAGCAGGTTTTACGAAGTCTGAGGGATTTTAGTCGGTTTCCTGGGTCGTGACTACCGTAACTTCTTTTCTGCAACATCAAGTTTTGATTTACCTACATGGTTCAATTTGTCTTCTTCATTCTTCAGTAGTCTTGTTTGACCATTTGCCACTGCGAAGTTTTTCCAGGTATTTTATCCATCCCTTCACTTTTATTCGTTTTTTCAGTAACCGGAGGAGAGAAATAGAACTAAGAGACCGAAGGTATTTTCCGCCCTAAATATATCCGCTACCAAGTGCTACGTATTACTTAACCTCTCAAAGACGTCATTTGGTTCTGAGAATCTTTTTCTAATGATCAGCTTTCCAATTACGCCATCACAAAAGGATTTTTACTGTTCTGACCGATATTCCTCGTCCTTCGAAAGTTGCACTCAGAGGAGAACAATGGGTCTCTGCCGGGAGAGGCAGGTCACTCCATCACTTACTATTTCAACGCGCGTTATGTGTAGCGGTGAGGAGTTGCGATTTTTTGACAGTCATCCGCCCCAGGTTGCGCAACCGAATAAATTATGACGAATCTAGGAGATAAACTTCTGTGATGGAACTCCTCCTTTCTTTTGAGCTCTAAAAAAAACAGCATTCGCTGAAATAAAAGTCCTAGAAATGATGATAATACGGAATTTCTATTGTAAATGAGATCATGATGAGTATGGACGAAGCTGATGAGGCTGACAATGAGTATGGACGGAATTTAGGAAACGCACTCAAGAAAATAAGGCGAAAGGGATCAATAATGTTGTTTTATTCACAGTCTGATGACAAATTTCACTCAAAGGGCCAGTGAAGGAACGGCGGGAGATGGCTTCCATTGACGCGATACACAAGGAAAGAGAAAATGAAAACAAAAGATGAATGATATCAAAAATTTATATGCCGAAACAGAACTTTCCGTCTACTTGACTAAATATGTTTTAGTCGATATTTCCGTTAGTTGGATTAAGTGTCTTCTTCTCCCTTTCGTGTTTTACTTGACTGCTATTAAAACAACCGATTTGCACTCAAATATTTTATAATGCAAAGGACAATTTTGTCTCTGAGAACGCGAAGACTTGATACAGTAATTTAAGCTAACACTTTAGTACAGATTCTAATAGCGTATAACATGACAGTCGCGATCAACCAAATTATGAGGCAAATTCTTTGGTTAATGAAGCCAAGGGCTCGATGAAGAACTAGCATTTGAGGTCACCAATGTTTGGGAGATGAAATGGAAGTGATTGAAAAAAAGGACGGGATAATACATGCATGGAAAAAGTGAGAGAGAGAGAGAGAATACGCAAGGCCCGACGAGCGCCTCAGGACGATCCTATTAAAAGAGCTAACAAAGAGGTCACTTTTTCTTTTTCCTTGAGCGTGACGCCGAAAGGCTTGTTAGTTTAGTAACTCTAGTGCGATAAAGAGGAAGAAAACAACAGGGAAGAATTTACATTTGAAAGGTATGCAAAATGAATGCTGAGGACCCACAAAAAAAATCAGATTGAATCAAATTCAAATTTTCACCGTTGCTCACTGAATGAGCACACGCGAGGAATCCGATTCTCTCACCTTCGCCAATGGACACCTTTAGTGACTTAGGGGACGTAAAACGATGAGAGACTCACTTTGGACCACAGATAAAGCACTTGCATGGACATATTGTAAAATGCTGGGTGCTGAGAATCGAGATACCTATATTCAGTTGGGAAAACGTGCGACGAATCACTAAATCTTTTTTTTTTAGTTATTCGGACCCTATTAGGAGTCCCTTGAATCCCGATTAACCACTCTTGGCAGAAGAGATCAGGTTTTTCAAGAGCCCAACCACACAAACGATTCATTCCCCAAACGGGTCTCTAACTCCAAGGTCGCGGGTTAGGATAATACTGGCATTCAGATTCCAACGCGGCTGGTTGGAGTCTGAATGCCAGTACGGATGAAAATGATCATTTAGATCCTTGAATGAAATGTCCCCTATATTTTCGTTCTCATCTTCTGCAACATTGAATTTTCATCTCTCACAATTTCATATCAAGTCGTATCATGAATCCCATTGGTAAAATAATTTCATGTCTTCACAATTATTCACCCAGACATTAGTTGTTCTCATGTATGCCACTAAGAAGGAGAATTTCTGAGTAGTTCTTACCACTGAAATTGCAACAGTAACTGACTTCACAGTGTCAACGTATCTTATGATGCGCTAAATAAGTTTATTTACCCTTTCTTCTCATCATTGTTATGCAGAGAATACTTTCTTGTTCCACTATTATTGGAACTTCTTCGTAAATAATTCGATCCACCCGGGTCTATCACTTTAACGTTGTAGCGAAGAATCTTATTTCCGTTCCTTGTTTTTCACTGGGTGAGCTGAGCGACTACTAAAAGATATGGAGTGATACCGAGTGGACCCAGGAATTCCCAGGTCCAGGTAAACCTGAGAAGAGCCAAGCAAATTCTGTTTGAGAACTTTGAGAACGTTTGAATGATAACTCGTAGTCACTGAAATTTTTATATTTTCTGTTTAAAGACGGTCGCGGCTGAAAACATTATTCTTTTTCAATCCGACAATAACAATGTCATTTTCAACTGAGTAATAATGAAAAAAGGATTAGTAGTAGAAATAATTAGTAGAAGAGCCGAGGCAAAGGCGTTTAACCCAAACAAAATGATATTAAAAACACAACAAGAAAAGGAAAGCATAATAGAATCTTATGCCTGAAAATGAAAGAATAGTAATTTTGTGATTCCACAGAAATGTTATTACGATACGACCCGGGTTTTGACGTTCAACGTCATCTTAAGGTACGTTGAACGTCAAAACCGGAGTCGTATCGTAAAAAAATTTCTGTGGAATCACAAAGTTACTATTCTTTCATTTCCAATATGAATCGATTCCATAAAATTACGCCGGAAACCATCACTTATGCCTGGAACGAACTTATCTCTCATAGTGAATCCTGTATGACAATATTAGCAAATACGATAGCAGAGTTATTGACAATATAGAGGTATTACGTCAATAAAATAAACGGATATAATAGCTAGAGGGGTACTACGATGAGTAGGAAAGGAATACAATTCAAATAAAAAGATACATTCTGAGACACTTTGACTTGATGAAGACGGCTGTTATGGAAAAAATAAATGAGAAGACATCCAATCAGACAATTGGAAAAAATATGTTCTGGCAACAGGGAGGAGAAATACAGAAGTAGACTAGCAACGGCGCAATTGAATGTAGACCTGCATCGAACGATAATTACAAACGACTGATGATAGGTTATCAGTAATTATTCAACCAAATCATTCACTTTGGGAACATAGACTGCACATGCACTTTAGAATATGACGGTACGACACACTGGTGCTCAGAGATAAAATAAAACACAATGACATACGCAATTAGAGGACTAATTGGAGATTCAAGGTAAGGTAGGAATCAGATGAGGATGGAGGAAAATCCCGCATTTTAACTGACCTGTTCTGAGGAGAGCACGTTTTACGTAAAGTTCAATCTGACTCTCGGCGCCTTCTACCAATATCATATTCCTTTGATCAGTTACCATGGGATGAGACCAACAGCTGTGGTTATTAGCATCGTTGGGATTGATCTATCTATTTAAAGGTAGGTTTCGGACGGTTCCTAACGACTATTTACTTCTAAGTGTTGCGAGAGTTTCCTCTTTCTTTGTCTTATATGTTCTTAATGTCTTTGTAACTTCTGCTTCTCTTCATTCCGTATATCGTTAGAATAAGTATCGGTTGACATGAGATTTTGTAGAAAGAAGAAAGGAGATTTTTCAGAAAGGTTGCGAGAAGCATAATATCGCGTAGCTATCAGTCTACTCGTACATTGACTTGGGAACAAAATGACCGTCAGTTTAATGCACCATTTGAGAGGCGGGGTACTGAACTTTCTGAAGTTCCCACCGTTTGGTACTCGGGTCATCTTTGTATATGATACGCACTCTTGGGAATGAACATATTTACTCCCATATCATGAAAAAAAATTCTTAGAGCACAGAAAGCAGCAAAATTAGCACCTAAAATTAATTCATTCTAGACCTTAAATGCGCAAACACATTAACATTAGGGCACATTTTATTTTCTATGCATTAGTATCGCATTTCTGTGTATTAGTATCGCATGCAAAATTCACAGAGAAAGAGGGTAAAGTTACGGAGCAAACAGTAGAGAAACATTTGCAGTGAGAATTTGCGAGGCACAGTTTACCTTTTTTTTGAACCACTAAAAGATTATGCGTGCGAAAATAAGTAAAGTAAACAAATTTACGAGATGATTCTCACTCGCTCTCGCTGACAGTCTCAATGCAAAAGATAATACCGTCTGCAATAAACGTCACGATCCCATGCAGGGTGGCATTCTTGATTTTTAACTCGTGGGCTCAGTCGTTCGAGATTTAATAACGCTTTATTTTATGTATTAAAATGCGCAAATGCACGGACAGAGTAACAATAACGGCCTTGAAGTTAAAAAAAATTCAAATAATTTTGCTCGAGTGTTAATTACTGCCACAAGGTACCAGGAGCATAAAAGTGCGGATCGTGACACCCATAGCGAAGCAAAGTCCGTCGCGTTGCAAGCTCAGTATAATTCACTGCTGGATGACAAATGTCGATCCATCGAATAGCGACATTTTTACGGCATGTGGATTTGCACCTCACCCTAGAGGTTTATATGAATTATAAATATACATAAAAACCCTTAAAGCCGTTTCTTCTCGGAATAGGCAGATTAAAACGTAGTCTCAATTCAGGAAACTGGCTCCACTTTTTTAATTTCTTCCATATTGTCATTTCGTTGCAAACATCTTTCACCTCCTTTAGACTCATGAACTGTTTCATATACGCTCTTCTGATCCTGAAAATTCTTCATCTTGAGTGCCTCTTCGACCTCATTCGTCCACTGAAAACGCTATCGCTTTAATCCCTTCCTCTCAAACCATTTACTCTTCACTCATATATATGTCTGGCAATTTTACTGTAATCCATAACATGGCCAAACAAATGAAGCGTTCTTCGCTATAGCTCACGCGTATTCATAAGCCCATGGATTCACTTTATATTTTCGGAAAACATTCGGAAAATTTCGGACGATTTCACTATCTACTACCCGTCCGCCGGCTACGCTCTCCGTTCGCATCGCAGCGCTAAATTTCATATCTCTCGCACTGTGGGAGCGTGAAATATCGCACGGCACTCGCCTCCTCTTCGTCTGCCCACGCGCGTTGAGTCAGCGGACCGGGTCCCCTCGCACACGCTGCCGGGGCATCCCATTCTGCGCGAAAGAAATTAGGCCCTGCGGGTTGGACCCTCATTCCCCCCGGCTTCGCCCCCGCCGCGCCCGAAAGTGAAAACGATCGAGGCGCACCGGTCCTCCCACGCCGGAGAGACACGGGTGAATCGACCGACAAACCAAAATATTCGCTTTCGTGGCGGACGGTGCGATGGCAAATTTTTCATCCCCTCCCCCATCTCCCATCGGAGAGACCGGCTCTTCCTTTATTCGCGCTTCGCAGCACATACCAGCCTCTCGTCCTCCTCCCTCCTCGGGCAGTTCGCGCAATATTTACAAGACGGCTCTCGCTGTATTTTTTTTAATCTTTCAATTCACTCCTTCTTCGACTCGGGACGATGAAGAAGCTGCTTTCGAGCCTTCTGTTGTTCCAGGACGACAAGGCTTCCCAATCCGGGGGGCTGAATCTCTTATCCGGTGCGGGCCTTTTTGCAGCCGGAATAAAATTCAAGCGCACTGGAGACAAGCTCACAATCTCAGGAAAATAGTGGGTTTAAGTCCTTAAAGAGGGTTATAAAACGATAAAAATGAGCTTGGACTGTTCGAAAAAGTTAGGTAGAAGAGACTTCAACTCTCGCAAGAGAAAGGAAACAACTAACGATAAATAAGTTAATAACTTTTGAGTAGTTAACTTTTTTTTTGGATAAATGGTAGAGACACTTGAAATCTCCTCAAAATGTTCATGAAAATCCACAGAGAAATGATATATCTTTATCACCGAGGAAATTAATAGACAGATCCATTTCTCTGTGGAATTCCGTAGAAAACCTTAAATGATTTCCGGGAGGGTCAAGTATGCAAAATTCCGAACCTTGAATACAGTTATTTTGTGCCCATGGCTACATCACAATCGTATTCAGAGGCTGGCACTTCATGATTATGTTCGCACCATTTCAGTATGCCGAATAAAACTCACATCTTACACTTAATTGTCAATATCATTCTAATTTGTCGCTCCTTCTGATCGTACTACCGGAGGTACCTACAGGTATGTTACGGAAACACTTTCCGCCGACAGTAATTGTAACGTCATTTATATGGTTCTAATAAGATAATCAGTCTAATACATGATAACCCTAGTTCTGAAATCATATTGAAATAATTTTGCGCTTCGCAGCACATAGTCCTAATTTTCCCTGCATTACCACAAAACCCGTGATCCCTTTTCTGGGAAAATCTCAAATAAGGAGAAACAACATATTATTGAGAATGCTAGAAAAGCGGGTGCCAGAATGAAACAAAGAATAACCGCTACAATTCTGTCATTTACTCATTAATCGATTATACTGGGGTAGAAAAGTACTACTGAAGGTGTACTTAATCTTAAATAGAGATGATTATTCCTGACATTAGATTAATACTGGTAAAACTAAGACACTCGAGCCAAGAAAAGCAAAAAAAGTTTTTAAATTGAGAATAATGATTGACACGCGACAGAATAAAGTATAACATGATGTACTGTGGTTAGCTCTGTATTTGAATTTCCCTTCGCCGGATGTTATCTCAATCAATTTCAATCGCACTGCAATTTGTACATTATTTTCGGTAATCTGAACAGTGAAGTACATCATTGCCATTTATTGCCATCATTACAAGTTTTTCATTGCCATTGTAATTTACAGAAATAAAATTTCTTTAGGCGACTGGAGCCCGCAAGGCAGGATACGCTAAATGCACGCTTTGGTGGATAAGTCCTAGGTGAAACAGGGTGAAGAAAACAGATGATATTAGCTAATTCAATAATAAAAAACATGTCGTGTTCATTTCATCTTCGATTGGGACTATATTGCAGAAAATAATTTTGAAAAATTTTATGAGCACATGTAAGGAGCTTGAAGAATGATATATGATGTGAGTTAAATTAATTTTACTGGTATTGTAAACCAATTCACGCAATAATTTGATTGCACTTGAATTTTACGTACATTACGCATTTACTTTCAAACTGAGTGCCAAGCAAGGTGAATAGAGAGGGCAGTCCTTAATCGATCTTTAAAATTATATGAAGATTGTCTTCATTACATTTTTCCCTTGAATGAATATCATAATGTTACATGCTGAGAAATAATTACAATACACTGTATCACAAGTTCTTCCAGACAAGTTGCGGTAAATGGTATGCGGAATGAAAAATGGAATTAATGGGTGGCTTCCACACCATTCCATTCCTGCGCCGTCCCTGACCTTCAGCCTTGCAGAATCAACTGATCAATGTAAATATGAATGTTGGAGTTACATTACCTCGAATCAACTTGAAACATCACTTCTTCCCTTCACTCCTTCAATTAAAATTACCGGAACAATTGGATACACTAGAATTTTTTTGGTCCACAGACTTTCTAGACATTTGCTGATTTAGCGAAATGGTTGAATGAAGAAATTTTAACATATGGATGACTTAGCTGAAAGTTTTATAAATAGAATTGCGTCAGGACTGGAAAAATAAAACTTATAAATTCGCAAAAAATACGTGATTTATTCTCTGCAAACAGAGCTTCTCGTGATGAATTCCAATTAGTTGAATTTTCAAATGGATTTCCAACACCATGCAGTGACTCGCATTTTTAATATTTTCTTTATCCAATGGCTCATGTGGGACTTGTGTTACTTCATATCTCGGTTGCGGTGTGCATGATAAAATGCACTCCTGAAAGTTGAGACAGAAGGGTGCAAAATGGAGAAGCCATCCTGCTAAAAAGAAAACAAAAGAACTTCGAATGCTTTTTAAGGTTCTGACTGGCAGGTGAGGAACGAAACGAGGTCGCAGTTGCCTAAGAGACCCTCGAAATGCGACCCGCAACGCCCTCGACATTTTCGGTTGACTTAATTTATGTAATCTCCTCGCTGTAATCGCTGAGAAGCGTAACTCTCACTCGCAACTATTGTCGGAGAAAGGTCTGAAACACCCCTTGCTCGCCCCCTTGGTCAAATGTAACCGACCGCCTTCCGGGCGACGATCCTTAGGCAAACGATCGCAGACTTCTCCTTTGTTCTCGCAACACGCACAGTCGTCCTCAGGAGACGGGTGCTACTGTTGCGACACCACTGGGGGTCATACGAGCTCTTGCGGTCGCGAAACTGTCAGTGTTGACCGAAGTTGGGGCTCAAGCAGTGCAAAAGGACGCACTTTCACCGGTAGAATGACCCGTCTCAATACCGTGAGTTTACGATGCGGCATAAAACTAATGACTGTGGAGCTGGAGCAGAGAAAAGTAATAAAGCGGCATTATTACGAGAAATATTGCGCCATAGGATCAAAGGTTTTCAATACTCATTATAACACCAACTTTGTCGCAAACTTTACGCGCCCAATGAGTCATCAAGGAATTAAACACCAGAGTGAGACGATAGAAATTAAGGGAATAAGGCCATCCAACCATTACTTGCTACTCAAATACTTGATTATCAATCTACTCTGTACTAAGGACAAGATAGGACTGCATACTGCGAAATGACAGAACATAATGTATCGTAAGAATTACCTTACCGAAAACTTATGTAAGTAGACATCATCTACTCAGATAATTCATGTTCTCTCGAATAGATTTTTTCTTTAAATTCTACGCTAGGTCTCTTTGTTAAAGTGCCTACGTATAATTACGCTTCGAAGGCTTCCGCGGTGATTAAATGATCTGTGATAAGCAATAAGTCAATCATTGTTCCCACTTATAGATGTGCGGGATAATTTCGATTTCACCTGATTAAAGAATTGCGGGGGTTATCCATCGGTAGCAAGTCCACTAGACCGAGATATGAGGTCGATAACTGGGAACTAGTTATCTTTGTAATGATTCCTACCGAAGAGTGGGGGATTTCCCAACACTTCCATAGATTTAAGTCTCTGGATGTTTGATTGATCAAGAGAGACCCTCTTTGCCGATGAATTAATATTGGAATGAGGTCTCGATAAAGTCGTAATTACACTGTTCAATCAAGCAAAGCAAGGGAAATTGATTACTTCATTCAGAATAGAGAAATTAGCTTGGACACAATTTTCGCTTCCATCAATGGACATGGGACTTAAAGCAGCTACTTCACACCTTCGGTGAGAAAATTAGTCGCGCCATATCACGTATTGGGCCAGAATTTGGTTCAACTGGCACTTCAACTCCCGAATACGTAATCCATTTATAAATAGACTTTTCGTGAGTGGAATAAGTAACTGTTGCGACAAGAAATATTTTTTTTAAGGTGCAACTTAACGAAAGGTACAACTACAAATATAATACGACGCAGGTAAAAGTTAATGCGTATTTGCGGGACTCAAGGGTCAAATCCTAAACCGAAATGTTCATTTAATGCACGAATGGGCAAGTATAAACCGTCCTACGGTGGGTGAAGTCTCACCACGGGGATAGTCATTTGGAGGAAGTGGGGCCAAGATATTTTACTGGCTGGCCAAATTATGGGTAACATTGCGTAGAGTCAGGGATGCTTGATTGACCTTGATCGTATCTACACATTTTTGTCCAACCTAAAATCCTTCCAACGAGCCTCCTACAAAATAGCAGTACAGTTCAGTTCTTGTAAACGGGAATATCACAAGGAGAAATAAGTGAAACATCACAGATACGCGGCACGCCCAGCGGTGAAGGCGAAAGCTAGCTACATGTATAGTTTTCAATATATCATACTCATATGATCAAATCACATATGGGATCAGAATCAATATTAATAAAACAAAGGATATGCGATTTTCCAGAAAGGAAAAGGCTAAGCTAAACATTAAAATATGAGAGAAAAAATAGAGCAAGTAGAACAGTTTACATATCTCGGAAGTGTTTCGGAACAACACGGTCAAAGTAGTAGGGACGTAAGGAGAAGAATTGCGCTAGGCACGGAGGCTTTCTCAAGGAGGAGGGAGTTGATGGCGGGGACGTTGAGTAGGAAGGTTCAGAAAAGACTCGTAAAAACTCTGATATGGAGCGTAGCTATGTACGGCGCGGAAACGTAGTCACTGAAGGAGGATAAACGTAGATTGGAGGCTTTTGAAATGTGGGTGTGGAGAAGAATGGAGAAGGTGAAATGGACCGAAAGGAAAACAAATGAGGAAGTACTGGAGATGGAAGGTGAGGAGAGAGGTTTGTTGAAAGAAATCCTATGGAGGCAGGAAAAATGGATGAAAGGTGTATTGAGCGGTAGTGGAATGTTAAAGAAGGTAATAGAGGGGAGAATGTTGGGCAAACGAGGAAATGGCAGGAACAGGATAGGGATGTTGGATGGGATGAAGGGAGGAAAGAAGTACACAGAGATGAAGAGGGACCTGATGTAGAGTAGGTTGCTGGATTGGGTTTTGTTTGGAGTTACAAAATATTTATTTGGTAGTTGTGTCCATCCAAAACCTACCTTAGCCAGTATACTATTATATAGTATTACCTTATATTTATAAAATATTTATATTTCGATATTTAACACTGGCAATATAATTGATTGTGTTTGGGCTATATTAAGCGGAACAAATGAGTATGTTGAAGGCATCAAAATTAATTCGGCACATACCGGAGAACCAATAATCATCTGCGATTAATAACTCCAGTTAAAATTAACGGCCAAATAGAGAAATTAAAGAATAAAGAATCGATCATTGAAGAATTTGATTCCAAAAGAATTAGCCACGAGAATTCGTTACTGAAATAATAATACTGAATAGAAATAATAAATCTGTTTGGGGAAAACTTTACCCAAAAGGTGACAGAAAATTTTACGTTCCATCCGATGGAAAAAATTCTGCTCTTGAAGAACTCTTCACGTCTCGTTCAAGTGCAGACATCAAGAAAAACCAGTTTGAAACGGTAAAGCAACACGAGACAATGGCATGGGATTTAAGCGCGCTGATCATTGCATCAATTCGATTAACTTACTTTCGTAAATTACTACAGCTCCTATGTTTTCCCTTGGTATGTCGTTTGACGAGACTAAATCACTTGACCCCAAACTCCAAACAAATTATTTGCATGCATAACATCACGCTGTAATAAAAAAGATGCCATTTATCCAAAGGAATTTCATAACTGTTACTATCGATTCGCGGAGATCTAACCTTCAACTCGAGTAGGACGTCGGGGACACAGCTTCTGGCAGTCATTTCGTGTCGTCAGGCGAGGTCAAGGTGATGAGGTTAGTCGGTGGCCTAGATGAGCGCATATATGGACAATCCCCCAAATCTCGTGCGTCACATGGCTTACTTGCTATCAGTCTTGGGGAAAAGTGCTAAGATCGTGTTTTTATTCCCCTCGTAACGTCTCGAATTTAGGAAACACGTGAGAATCGAGAGTGGGGAAAGGGCGATTTTTGGGAGGAGGTTGTTACACAGGCGCGGAAACCTTGACCCGTGAGATTTCGCCATCTTGAAAATTTCACTCTCATCGAAAATGCTGCTTAAATAATTATAGTTATTGTAGCGCAAACCTAACGGTTAGAATTTTTATCATTTTTGCGACTCTCTTTAAGAACCGACCACTAATTCCTTCGGCTAAGAATGGCGCAAGGCAGTGTTGTAGGGGAAAGATAGTGAAGATAATTACCCTGTCCCCACCCTGCCGAAATGCCAAACACAAAAAAATTGCTCTCAAACCTTGTCCCTCGAGAGTGTTAAGCTTAGAAGAGGCCAAAGATTAATTGAGTTTTATATTAATTGTATTAATTTACCGTTTGTCCAATTCCGTAACACACAAATGAGGGTTGAGAAATCTTCTGGGATGAATAAGCGCAATTACTACTGCCAATCATAAAATCGTTAGTTCAAATTACTACATCTCTCATTGTGAATGGTTTTTACATGTTCTAAGGCCACTATTCAAATGTCCTCTCGGTAATGAACGCTACGTTAGTTACGCGATGAAGCGAAGCGTCGCATGGCTTGCAAAATGTTTGTCATTTGAAGCGGTGATTTTTTCGGCATAGGGGACCCAATAGTGTGTCACAAGCATTTCGTGGTTTACAAAATTACGACAAGGACACTATGGTTAGCAATCTGTTCAAATTGTCAAGAAATAATAGAACAGAAACACCAGAAAACCTTAGAGCCAAAGTCGAGGTTTTAGCATTATCTATTACTGTTTGCAATCAATATCATTCCAAATTGTCTTATATTGCCGAAGAGCAATCGACAGAGTGCACCGCGTCTACATTTTGAAGGGACGCACAACGGAGAAAGGAATGTGTAAAACAATCAATATCAACTTAAGGCACACTTAAAACACTAATCACTATAAGGGGAACACCGGATAACTTTCCAATTATTTTTCAACACACTGGGGTATGTAAACATCTTGATAAAAATATGCAATGTGGCAAATGTGAAACAATAACTTTGAAGATACCTTTTAAGTCAATTACTAATGATGATTTAAGCATTTCTCGTTCAATGTACATGTGGTTGGAAGTCCTCAATAGACGGAATGGTAAACCAACGATGAAGTCATAGGTATTTATATATTCATTTAACGTCTTTATTGGGGCGAGATTGAGACTACATAGCCCCTTCTTCCACTTAACCCCTAAACATTACACATAAGTGGAATACAATTACTAACCTCCATGCTCTAGACGTTTGGGAAATCCACCAAAACGGGAATCGAACCCGCGACGGGTTAGTTTTTTTTTAATTTTACTCCACTGCCATGGGGGCCGGTGGGATGACGGAAGGCATGTTAGGAGAAGAGAGATCGCCATTGGGATAAATTCGCAAAGACAGGAAAAGTGGATGCAGAAGATACTGAGAGGCGATGGGAATTTGAAAGCCGTAATAAAGAGGAGAATAATGGTAAAGTGAGGTAGAGGGTGGAAAAGAAAAGGCATTTTGGATGAAATTACGGGAGGAAGAAATTATCCAGAACTAACGAGTTATTAGTTCACGTAGTATGGGATTTTAGGATTGTTTTTGACATGTTAGTGAGAGATTTAGCAGTACAGTAGTGTGTAGTGTCAGGGTCCCACGAAAATCTACTGTGAGCCAGTAGACTATTGCTAATAATAAATTGTATTTATTACATTTCGGAGTATTTTTCTCACGTTGTCGACACACGGTGTATCATAACATATCCCACTTCATTTCACGGAATTATTAAAACTGTCGTGTAAGTCAGTACAAGTTATACCCAATTATACGAATCAAGTTCCTACGTAAAGACCGGTATATATTTTTTATAAATGAAAAAAACTCGTAAAAGGTCATCCATAAATTACTTGACGCACTTGGGGAGGCAAGGTGCCTTAGCAAGAGAGTCAGGTTGCGGTGCAGCAGAAATCAGACGAGAGCATCTGTTACATGTGACACGTTACTGTTAAGTAAAAGTTTTGAGTGTCGTACCAGTTTACAACCAACTTCCTGAATGTTGTTTGCCTTTATCCTGCCTGACCTTTGATTATTTTTGTGACCAAAAATTAAGGAAAAAACTTTTAATTAGTTTGGCTTGTTTCATTACTCAATTTTTTAAAGAATTATTTTTAAATACTGATCCACACAATGTATACTCAAATATATATTCCAGAAAATGATCTTGAATTGGCACGAATTATTATTATCGAGTTCGAATATTTTCTTACAGTTGTTTCCCCAGCTAAATGAATAAAGTCAGTCAAATCTATTTTACGGAACAAAAAAGATTTTTAGGTTATTTCACGTCAGAATAGAGCTGTCTCCGGCGTTCCTTCTCCTCCTCTGGTTGTAAAACCAATTTAATCAACTAAGTATATTCAAGCAGTGGACATCCTCATCATGATTAACCTATTCTGCACTAACTCAATCAATATTTCCATAACATGGAAACACCTACCTTACTATAATCGTTGCCTCAAAACGGTGGCCTAGCACATACGATCACAGCTTATTCCTGACAGCGAGAACTCGTAATTATTTCCGAAACTGAGACTAACATACTTCATTCAATCGGAAATGAAGTCGTATTTATTGGTCAAGAAATCATTGAATTCTTGCCTTAAAATTAGTTCCAAATGTCTAACGTTCGTCACACAAACTCCCATTACGGACCCTGTACGTTTACTTACCTCAGGAATTGCGAACGGAGTTACCTTCATTAACTCACACTCTGCAACCACACTTGGCCAGTAAATTCAGAGCAGGGAGAATTACATTACAATAATACATACCTGTATTATTAACTGCCTAGAGAAATAATTCTAGGCATTTCCCCGTGAAAACACCTGATTTAATATCTGCAGGCATTTTTGCAACAGATTTAAATTTTCTGAGAGGACGAGCAAATTAGCAGTTAGTGGTAGTTGACCTCCAATCTTAAAGATCGTCTGACTGGATTCCATTCCGGTCAAGGAGATTCTGTTAAAAACTTGGATGATTTGGCCGTTGGGTAGCGAAATATCGGATGACAACCTTAATAAATATAAATCTTTGCTTGCAGATGGTCAATTCGCGCTCCAAATAATCGAGGGGAATTAACAAGCCGACAACTGTTACCGAATGAAAAGTAGGGTAGGAAAAAAATTGGTATTCCGACACTCTCATTGTTAAGAGTGGTGAATTGATTCCGAGATGTTATGAACAATAAATTGATGTTGAATGATTTATGAAAATATATTCAAGACCACATAGCAAACAAACAAAAAACACTGAAAGGGAGATACGGGTAGAAAAGTGATATTGCCAAATTTAGAAATTCCATTCTAAGAACTTGATCGCATTTTGACGTACTCATTTAAATGGAGAGATAGGTGAAAAAAATAACCTATGAATTCGATAAGTCAAGGTAAAAATTTAATGAAGATGATATGAAAGGCTACATCGCAAAAAAAAACGTTACGTAATAAGGGTGAAACATTTTTTTCTGCTGAAATCCCACCTTTCTCATTCATCCTTGAAACCAAGACGGAATGAGCTACCGCAAACGACTGCCCTTTTTTATTTAAATAGAGAGAAAACTTTAAAATACCCATTATTTAAGTTAATAACGGCGTAAATTACGAATTGGATTGAAACATTATTCAACGATACGACCACAGATTGTGAACTTTTGTGAGGGAGTCGCACGACATGCCCGTAGCTACACGACATACTTTCTCGGGTATCTTTTGATATTTCTTGTAAATAACATAAACAATAGTTTAGTTGGGTCACTTTGTAAATCGAGGGCTTTCGGAAATATCTACGAATCACTCACTCTCACAATTACTTTTAAATTATTTTTTGTTTCTATTTTATCAAGAGGTAAGACATTTTTAGCCATGACAGGCTTCTGAAAACAAATGTGCAAGGAAGAAAATTACACACTTAGATCATTTTTCTCAATTTTTTCAGCTTGTCCTACAAACTTTATTCACCGCTCTGATGCAAAAAAAATAATGTGAAATAAATCACTTGAGATCAGCACGAATTAATGTTAGGGTCTATGCCAATGTCGAAATTCGGATGCGAGATGAATATGTGTATTACGCATGAACGTCAATATAAATCACGCGTGGACGAAAGTTTACGCTCCGAAATCAAATGTAATATGCTTTGATCTGGGTCACGAAAGCTAGAAGGTGAAGAACTATGCTGTAGCGAGGATTATAATGCTTATTGCATGATTGCAGAATGCCTATTAATATCACATCAAGTGGATTTAATATGAAGCTAGAAACAAATTTGCATCAGTATCGTGATCATAAACAACGAATACACCCCTCTGTGAAATGTAATAATAATCACTTTGATGCTTTCAAATCGATATCAAGGGAGAGAGTCGAAATGAGCCACTGAAAGCAAAGTTTCTGTGGATACTTAGGGATAAAGTATGCGCGCACATTGTATTTTTTAAAGTGTACTTTTCATGCCTTGCTAAATAAAGGTCAACTGGGGGCGTTTCCACATCAGGAACATAGTCCGTAAGAAGAAGGAGCATGACATTGTGACCTATTAATAGCATTAAATTTGCTCTTAATTAATATGTAGGCATACTTATGATAAATTTGGCTGAGCTATTGACAGAATGTGGCAGAAAAATTCGTAGAGTAGGAATTTAATTCAGAGAGAGGCAGAGAAATCTCACTACACTCACTTGTACAAAACAATTTGACCAGAAATATCATTAAAGCCAGAAATTGGCCTGAATTTAGTCATAAAACTGAACAAAGACCGAACGATAACGAAGGATTAATCAAGGTGTAACGAACAATACTAATCGATGAGGGACGGGTGACCACCGCTGAATATTGATACTACACTTTTTTTCTTTTCCAGGAAAAGGGAACGTTAAGCATTATGTGAAAAGAAAGTCATGTCTTCCTGACTTACAAAGAGGGGTACACACAAGAGAAAATCCAGATTTCAAACGACAAGATGGAGCGTATCCATCTCTTATGTTACAACCATGCGGAAGAATGTCTTCCTATAGTGAAGAAACTGATTACGGAAATTCCTCCTGAAATTTAAATTCCTCCGGAAATTCCTCCGGAATTTAACTCCTGAAACAAATGGAATACATGCTGAAGAAGCAATTAATATTATGAAGTAAACATTACTCGTTGAAGTCAGGACTGCCTATTCACCCATTTCGCCATATAAGGAGCTGAAAAGGAGAAGGCATATTTTCCGAGAAAGTCAGTAGCCTCCTCTGTCTTGCTACTGTTGCGTAAATGGTTGACAACAAACGATTTGTTTGAACATTCAATTTCAACGGTATTGGAAAAAGGTGGATTAAGTTGAAGTTGAGAAAAGGGTATTAAAAAAACCATAAACACAGTAATCAACCCGAAGGTCGGTTTAGTAGGTGATGGTAGAGCTCACCCATGTACCAAGCCCTATACGGCGTGTGAATATTCACACATCAGGGTAGGGGGGCCAGTTCCTTTCCCTGTGCCGGTTATGGTTTCCCAGGAAGATCTGGCACCCGAAAAATCAACTAGCTTGGGTGGAGCTGCAGGTGCCCAAAGTGAAGTGCCCGGGAATCGAACCCGAGACCCTCCGGTCAGCAGTCCAACGCTCTACCCGCTAGACCACCGCGACCCGCAAAAGGGTATTATTTATATTAAAATTTATTGAGCAGAGAGCTTACGACAATGAATTAACTATGAAATTAACTATGAATAAATCATTAAATGACAGCAGACTTGCATAAAAAACGAATAATAATAATATATAAGATAAAAATGCAATTGATAACAGCAATAAATATTTTCACATTTCCATCAACAACCAATTAATCTTCGCTATTCTAAAATTAAAGAAAAATATCATCGCTTCACAACAAAGGCACAGTATTTCAAATGACGAACGGGAATTATTCAGTAAACAAGCATAATGAGAGAAAGGGAAATGGCCTGAACAACTTTTTCAACCAAGGCATCTGGAATTGCCGTAAAGAATTTTGATTCGGTCTCGAAATCGGGAGTTAAGTAGATTTTTCCCTGCACAAGATTTCGCAGCTCTGGAGAATATTAGAAGGATGATAAAAATGCAAGGATTTCATAAAAATGAATGTTTTATGTACGTCAGATAAAGCTGAAAACGCACTGTAGAAAACGTCTTCAAGAGAAAAATTAGGACCAAGTATAGCCCGCACCCGCATCATTTATTTATTCCAAGTAGCCATGGATAGAAAGAGAACCACTTGGTGAGTGGCTGTTTGATTCATTTGCTCATATCCCTGAGCACCATCGGAAAAGAGACGCTAGAAAATCAAAGGTCAAATTTCGGGATATCTTGGAAGCAATAGAAATCTTTTAGCTGATATCTATCAAAAAATAAGCCGGAGAATATAAAAATTACAATTTATTAATCGGAAGCTTCCTCTGGTACTTATAGTGTCGGAAATATGAGCTTCATGGAATGCTCTTCTTTTGACAAATATTTTGACTATGTTATTGAATATTCCCCAAAAAACACGATACATATATAACGTATGTATTACTGAGCAAGCATTCTTGAAATTAGTAATTTCAGACAACTTTGTGGACGTGATGAGTATTTAAAAAAATGACACGTACTTTTCCATACAATCCAATTAGTGTGAAAAACATTATGCCTCTCAATTTTTTTAACTTATCATTAATTTTCTACCTACCAACCAAATTACAGCACGGTATGCTTTACAAGTTGCAATTTAAAGCATTTCATAGAAATGCATAAAATATTATGTTTTCATCTTAGAATGGATGAACAGTTAAATAAATCGAGATATATTTTTAAAATTTAATAATGTATGCCGAAACTGAGCTGAGAGTAAATTGGTATACTTGAAAATAACATGGTACTTGTGGACGGATTAAAAAAAATACCGTTTTAATGTTGTTTTACAACCGCAACCAACATTTATAATAACATACTATTTACATAAACATTAACAATCAAAATCGTGCCATTTAAGTTTATCGACTCCTTCCAGTTTGTGGAGGGTAAAACATACCGTACAGTTTCACAGATTTACAGCTACTAAGCTACCGCGTATATACCACAAGGGAGTCTCAATTCGCCAATATACGAGGACATCTTGTAATAACTAAGGACATTTCAAGAGGCAATTTATGATACCAGTAAAAGCCGCACCTTGCCAGCTACCTTGAAACACACAGCTGGATTCATTGAACCTGGACAGTTTCTTCCTAGTCACCGGGAAAAACGCGGTTTCACACTTACGTGGAATGATTCGTTGACAAGGGGGGTGGGGATAGTGGTGGGATAACATGCAAGAGCGTTGCTAAACCGGAAACGCCCGGCGAGGGCGTGGGTTCACGATGCCTCCTTTTCGACACTGTGTAAATCTACGGTTCAGCGTGGTATTTCTTTACTCAAATCTGTGCGTGCGAGCGCAAATGGGCGTGCGTTTTCTTGAAAGTGAGACGGGCAACCCACGAGGAGAATAAACAGCGTGTGGTCCGTGTGCGCTCGGCGGCCATAACCCATGCATTTCTAACAATCCGTCTCTGAAATGGCATGGAGGGTGGGTTTACAAAAAGATTGGTCCAACTCAGAGAGTATGCGAATTTTCCACAAGAAACAAGACATACAAGCAATTATAATCGTTTTCTATTTTCACTCGAACTCTTAAAGTATTATTTTCTACTCACCTTAACCATTTTATTTCCTCGCCCTTCGTTATCCACACACTTCCATCGCCTCCAAATCTTCCTTTCCCTACTTCTCACATCGTCCAAGCCGTAAAAAAGTAAACTGCATTCCTGTGTTACACAATTCATACTTGTTTGTTTGCTTCTACACAAATTAATTCGTATTGATTCATCATTTACACGGTTGAGACCAAATGGTCCAAATATAAGTCACCACCGTCATTGCACAAATTCGAGCTATTCACTTGTTCAGGCCGTAGCAGCTCAATTCCCTATTAATACTGCATAGGTAAAATTTTATGTACCACATCCTTAAGTTTAGGCTAATACAAAGAATAATGGTTAAGGAAAAGGTTGACGTAACGCAGTCTGATTATCAGTGATGATCGCGTGACTTATGGCGCTGCTGGCGTAGACAACAGCGAAGGTTAATGGCTCGGAGCAAGTGTTGTACGGAGAGCGCACCTATTAGCCCCGCGCACGTGGCCACAAAAAGGGAAAGTGGCGGAGGCTGGGAGGAACGGGCTTTGACGGGGATGGAGCGAGGAGGAGCCGACCACTCTCAGCTTGGAAGGGCGGGAGGACGGCCGAAGCTGTCCCGTTGGATTTCATGACACAGTGAACGAGACAGAAACTCAGCGCAGGAAAGGGACAATACTTTCCCTCAAATCTCCACGGAGCAGTATAATCCATGCCTGTGTCGAAACATGGAAGAATTGGAACTCTTTTATGTAACTGTGCATCGTAGCATATCTTAATATTAACGAAAATTAACGGTAACGTACAAATCTAATACCAAGGCGGGGGAAGCTCCTTTGCCAGATTCAATCACTAATATTCCGTTTTCATGAGGTTCTGGTATTCGGAAATGTTCACACTTGGATTTTTGATGGGGCTGTCTAGAGACATTAACCGGGATTTGAATCTGAGACCCTGGGGTCGGAAGCCCAACGGTCAACCCACTGCGCTACCATCCCGCCACATTTAATGATTTCTTTCATCGTTACAAAAGTGTCAATTTTTTCTCGCATTTTTCGCTAGATCTCTTGGCGAAGTGTTGTGTTTTGTTTACATACATAATTCCTTAATGATTGTTATAATTAATTATTTACTTTGAAAATGTTGGTAGGTGAATAATTCAAACTGAAATAACATCTTAAAGAATGAAGTTATTGAAAAATATCAATGATACATAATAAATAGGGTATGTAAAAGAAAAATTTCAGCCCAAAAGACTGAATACACGTACTTATCTCCACAATATTGACCCAAGAACTTGGAAGGGCATTATTCCAAACATATTAAAAAGGAAGAGATATCATAAATAACGATATCCAGTTGACTCAAGGTTTTACAATGACTTAAGGCTTTCATTTATATTTAACGAGTAGATCATTCACTACATTTCGTTGGGGCTGCATCGCCAATTCCAAGAGATGAAATGGCGACAGCTAACGGGGTGACTGAATACTAACTCCCCAAGAGAGAGATGTGGGGAAGTTTTTCCCACCGAAGTTAGGATTTACCCATCCACCCGACCCACAAAACTAATTCGCAGAAAAAAAGAGGATATATTAAGGTTGCAAAAGGTGGATCTACTTCGAATTTCTATTTCATTCTTGTTTCCTCGATTTCTCTCAAGACAGAACACATGTGCGCTTGAATAGAAGCGTGTCTGGATGACCGACGGCATAGACTGGGCGTTGGGATCATCTCCTCAATCTCGCCTCGGGGAAGTTATGCCAATTTTTAAATACTGTGAAATCACCAAGTTGCCTCCCGGCAGTAGATAATTCCGTCTCAGGTAATCTAATGTAATATAAATCATCCCACATCACGCAAAACTTGCAATATGACGGTGAAGCAACTCCCCGAGAGTGTGCACAGTCACTTAAAACGTACAAGGTGTGATCTGGCAAATTTCAAAGAAATAATCCATTTATAACGTATGGGATACTTAAACCAGATGTATCTGCCATTGCATGAGCACACAATGTGCTCACGCGGGCATAAGAATTGGCGGGAAAGCTACCCTATTGCATACAAATTCCATTGGAAAACAGAAAAACAAGTTATTTGAAAACGAACTCCAAGTAAGTCGATGAATGAAGACTTGAAGGTCATACTAAACATATCACAAAATATACGAGAAGAGTTGTCTCGGATATATTTTATGGTGGCTGAAAGAATAATTCAGACCGGAAATTAACCTGGTTAGAGCTAGATACACAAAAATTGTTTACTTTAAATTGCTTATGCATCCACAAACAAAATCTAGTCGTATTACTGGCTTTCAAATGTTGTTGTACGGTTTCATTAACCATTTTCTCATTTAGCTAACTTGAGATCAACTCCTAAGCAGAAGTGATCTCGAAGATCTTGATGTGTCGTTAACTACGTATTTACAAATTATTGCACTCGATTCTTTTATCGATTATCATGAAACGATCCTCATATCCATGAGCCTAAAACGTAAGCGGAAACAACGGAGAACATATTAGAAGCATAGACATTTTGTTACAAGGATAAATAATCTCAATCAAATTCACAGGCCAAATGACTAGTGAAGAAGAACTTCCAAGAATATACAAAGAAGGAATAAATTATAGGAAAGACAGGGGAAAGAAAATGAGGAGCACATATCGAAAAACCTTTGGGGCAATAATTCATCGAAGACTGCGATGTGAGGAACCACGGGAAGTGAAACTAAAGGGAAAACGTAGGAATAATTACGAGTATCAAATTATTATGCAATAAGCTACGCGGGAATAAAGAGACTGGCAGATGAGAGGATATTTACGATATTTTGCAATAAAACAATCCCAAATGTTAGCCACTCATGATGATACTGAATGAAACGACCCCAAGAAAGAGTAATTTTTAGTATGTCTCTCTCACTGGCAATTAAAAAATATGCAATCAATTCCTCTTACATCAACTCCAAAAGCCAGCTACAACAGTAGCTGTTAAGTGCAGTTATGGAACCATAACACTTACTCATCTCTTCGAAAGTGCTGAAAGATATTTTTTTTAGGATTTTTACGATGTCACCCTTCCTAGCGAGCTGAGGCGATAATGACAATTCAAAGAGATCTAAAGAAAGGGTTATAAAGGCATGTGAATGAAGAAGAGTTAATGGAGTCCTGCTGACGGATGTTGTAAAATTACGTGTTATGAGAAGCTTCTAAAAATAAGTGACAAGAATTTCAACAAATTTCAAATTTACGAGATTCTCCGTTTTTTTCTGTCTTGGTAATTTATTGCTTTTGGGTCCCATCAATGATCGGCGTTCATTAGAATAACCAGTTCAATGAACTTAAAATACGGAAAATATCGCGTCAATGTCAGTCTTATGCACGCTAACACAGGATTTAAATCTCCGGTCTATTTTTAATTGAAGCTAGTTGCGGACAAGATCAGTCTCATAGGGGTCTTAACAAAACATCACACCGATAAAAATCCGTGTAATAGACATCAAATAACGCGTCTCGGGAATACTGCGCGTAGGGCAACTGGAATGAATCATACTTCGGAGAGCATAACTGTAGATTAAGAGGTTTCAAGAGAGGATGATAGAGTTGTACAGTTAATATTCCCTTCCTATCCGACCTATTTGGCGGTAAAAATTCCGAGTCCTAAAGTTTTGCTGAAGAAATCCCCCAAACTCATATTACCCCGTTATCAACCACCTGACAGAGATTAGAAAGTGTTGGTAATGTCAGGAGAAATCTGACGGCGATCTGATCAACCCAACGGCTCACCAGTTCCATCCGGAAGACAAGAAATGAGATTTTTTAAATCGGAATAATATGAACGTTATGACGTCTGAGCTGTGTTTGTTAAAGGTTACAAGTGCGTTATACACTTCGGGGGCGTAAGAGAAAGTAGGGTTGGGCTAATAAGACGAGCACATTCCCGCCATCTAGACTTACAATTGCAGGCTTTCCTTCCTACTCCGTTATTACTTTCACGGAAGCAGGCAAAAAATCGACGAGCAGACCTCATAAAACACGCCCGAATAGCGTTCAGCTATTAGCTACACTCGCCCACAATGTCGGTTGAAAGTGAATCCAGAAAATACGGGCTGCCATCTCGGAAAGACATATGTTTTTCAATTTGATATTCCCTTTCAAAGCATAAGCAAACTTTAAAAAATTCTGAAACTGATTCAGGCGGTTGGCATTAAAACGCCTCGTGCCGCTTTAAAATTTACGTTGGAAAAACATCGAGGGGGTTCTTCGCAAAATGAATGCGTAAACACCTGTCGCAACAGATTGTTTGCCGAAACTTAAATAAAAATCACACGTTTGCGTTTTGCATTTTTTTCAGTTTAACAACATTTCGGCGAAAATTCATTTGGCTTTACTTCTTAGGCAAAAAAAATACGGGATTTGCTTAAAGAAGCCGCCCTGAAAAGGTAAGCGTCACCTTCAGAGAAGACAAGAACGCGTTAAAACATCTCAAAGGGCTCATAAATTGACATCACGAAGGTCACTTTGGTTTTTCACTTGGTCAGGTTTATTTACAGCAGACGTTTCGCTACACAACCCACCAGTCGCCTCCAGGTTCGGCGCCCTGAGGACGATGGACGAGCTGTACCTACATCGACAAGTCGAATAAGGACCCTGACCCGGAGAAGAATCCAAGAGACCTTCACTCAGATCATATGTCGCAAAATTACCAGGTTCTCCTTGGCTCATAAACTTTATTAAACCATTAAAGATTACTCTTAAGTTCTCAAGAGTCCGGGTTCAAGTCCTTTTGGCTTCGTATACTCCCAGTAAAAACCAAGCCGAGTGATCTTCCGGAAATTGGATCTTTCTGGGAAACCTCAGAAGGCACAGAGGGAAAGGAGCTGCCTCTCTATCCTAATGCGTGAATTTCACACACGCCGTAGAGGCCTTAGCATAAAGTGAGATCTCAAGATGGTGATCGTGTTACATTTTCTCTTGACAATTCGTTTGATGCGTTTCCGTATTGGTGATTGTATTAGAGCTGTTTCTCCATCAATAAAAACTTCATTAAGTAAATACGCCGGGAAACAACAGATATAACTTAGTGTTTTCTTTACAGTTCGCCGAGCCCGTCCAAGCTGCAATCATGGAAACAATAACACAAACTTATCTTGCAAACAAAGTTGGCGTGTTTCAAGACCGCAATTTTTTAAACACCTTCACCTATCAAACCTTGCTCATTACTGCGATTGTTAAAACCTCTCCCTTATGGATGAGGGATGCTTGTCGTTTAGGTGTATCTAGACTGGGGATCTAGTATTGACTATTACGAATGAAATAAATTATCTCAATAATAACGCTTGGTGGATGGAGAAGAGGAGAAGAGCTCAGGATTTAAAAGAACGGAGAACTTAAGAGACGGTTATCCATGAGCGACAAGTGAATCCACATGCTCCGTCACGAGGAAGGCCTACATATAAAAAACGCGGATGGTTTAAATATAACAACTTGAAAAACAAAATTGACCCTTAGTCGCCTAAAGGACAAAGGGTCAGAGCGATTTTAGGACTATGCGAAGAAATATGTCCTTAAACAAGAGATAATCAGGGAGATGTGGGGCGGGAAAAAGGTTTCATTGGTAACGTACGGGCTTTCAATATTTTTCATGGCGATTCTTGAAGACGTCATTTTCTCCCCCAATATTTTCTTTTGACTTTCGTGAAAATAAATGCATGCAGGACGAGGTCGGGGAAGTGGTTGGTAAACAGGTCACCGACGACGAGGGCCCGGGTTAGGCTTTCGGTGATATCAGGAATTTCTTGGCACTCCGGTCCCCACTTCGAGTGCTAAGAGGAAAGCACTTTAAGGATTGACTAGTAGAAGGGACGGTCAACCGCGAATATCTTGGCGCTTTTAACATGTTAACTAACGCCGAATATTCATCGTATCATACTTTATTTTACTTGTTTCCCTCCTACGCTAATTACCCGTCCTTTTAAAAAATTTTAATTTTTTAGACACGGATTCATTCATCTCATTCATTGATTCTCTTTACTTATTACCCACCCGTCTTCAAAAGTCAATTCAATCGAGTTATAAAAACATGAACTAAAGCGCGCCATGATGTTCTCTCGCTTGCTCTTTATCATGATTTAATTTCATACCATAACATCTGTCAGCAAAGAAAAACTAAGTTAAAAAACATAATTGTCGAATTTTCTGAAAAAAACTTAAAACAAATTTATCTTCAGAGAGCGCAAACATTTACATCCTGGCCTCATGAACGTTTGCTACTATTTCGCAATGATAATGTTAGAAAAAGGAACACTTCGTGGTACTCACAAAAGTAACACCCTCAGATCCACAAATTCGTCGACATAGTACAATGAACAAATAATTAAGATGGGCTATATACCCTTTGATGGATTACTGAATAATTCATTCCTGTATACTTTCCGTGATAAATATAAGTTCAAGATCATATAACTTGCGGAGGTAATAAGTTAAAATTTTGCACAGTGGATTGAGTTCTCCTTTATCAAATGTTTTAGTGGAAAAGTTTTGCAATACAAATCGAATTCTACAATGGTATGAACTGTGTTAAAAAATGACAACTAACGTCTGTAAAAATGAAAATATTCCACTATTTTGCTACAATATCTCTGATGAAACGATGACCACATCGCCGTCATTACCGTATATACATATGCACCTTATAAACCTCTTATATCGTCCACAAGTGCCAAAAATATCAATATTCTCTCCTCTCAGAATTCTTACCGTTAATTATCACCGTAATAGTTTCCAAGAGAACCAAATGCCAATTTATAGTGTACCCACGCATCACAATTTGGTTAAAATCCACAAAGTTAAGGGCAATTTTCTCCAACGATTCTTTCCTTTTTATCATGTAATGGATAAATTTGGGAATGTTACGTAATATCCGCAATATATATGATCAACAAGTTCGGTGGAGCGAATAAAGGGATCATAGATCGCATAAATCTTCGTTACGGACCATAATATTAAACCCCGCCCTTCTACGACACCGGTGATTGCGTCGTTGCCCTCGTTTCCTCGGGCGAACCACCCCAAGCTATTTTCATGAAATCACAGTGCCCATCCCACACCCAAATTTTCAACATAAACGTTTTCCACTCCTTTTGGGAATCAAAACGATTGAAGGCAAATTCACACAGTAAATTCAGGTTCCTCCGTTTTATTGTTTCCAAAGTCCTTTAAAAGCCCATTAGCCTCCCCCAAACAAAATCAAGGCAGGAAGCTCTTTGCACATAAAAAGGTTTGAATTACATGACATGGTGGCTTTCATCAAATGTGGACAACTTACAATCATGTAACAGACCATGCAAGTAACTACATATAAGAGCATACGCCCGCGATTAAAACAATTAAATTATGCTCCTCAAACAGGGAACTGCGATGATTTTTAGTGCCATCACATACTTATTTAAATTAATCCAAGTTAGGAATAATGAGGCACAAACGGTGTGTGATGACCTTAGAAATACCAATACTGGGCAACAAGAATAATATACTTTGACTCTTTTAAAGTTCATTTTAAATTAAATACTTCCACCTATATATTCATCGTAGAAAAGGAATTTGCCATGAATTGTTGCAACGGAAATCTAGGCAAGTAATCAACAAGAAAAATGCTGGATATTAATAGCAGATGCTACACAAGCTTCCCTATCAAAATAACGACATAAATCCCAAAGCTGAGTACGGCATATTTCTTTCTATTATATACCTATGAGGGATCGCGTAATTGACGAGTTATTTAAATCGACTGATGATTATATCATTCCTAAATTTCATGTTCATAATCAGTACTCGGCAAAATAGTCTTTCTACTGAGAGTAGCGGGCACCGGAAATGAATACAATTATTGATGTCTCACTATGACTAATACTGTAAGTTCTGAGGTTGATAACTAATCAGGTATTTTTATTATTAATATTATTATTAGTAGTAGCAGTCTGCCGTCTTAGGGTAGATTTTCGATTGATAGGGTAGATATATATCGCACACTATTGTACTCGTAACACCTTACTAACATATGCTTAACACTTTCAGGCTTCACTTCGCGGAATTGTTTGATTTCCATATTAAATGAGTTTGTAATTTGTACCGTAAAAAAAGTGTGGAAAATTACAAGCTAATTTAATATGGACCTTACTAACAGTTTACCAGAGACTTCGGATGAACACAGATTGATTACACCTTCATTTTATAGCATCGCCGGACAAAACACATCCTGACACCCCAAACTACAATAAACTATTTTTAATTCTCCGTACATTCTATCAACCATGAAGCCGTTTAACAACCATCCTTTTGCTACCTCCACCCCGCTTGCCTAACGTTCTCCCCTCCATCACAGTTTTCAGATTTCCATTGCAAATGAAAATTCCCTACATTCACTTTTCCCGCCTCCTATGGATTTCTCCCAACAATTCCCCCTCCCAAAATCCCTACTACCTCTTAGTTTGATTTCCTTCCAGTCCATTTTACCTTTTCCATCCATCTTCACACCTATATCTCAAAAGGCTCCAATCTAAGTCTATCATTTCGTGTAGAAGAGCACGCTCCATGCACAAGTTGTCATTAGAATCCGGTATTAAAAAGTTTATAATTCTGCGAACATGGTTGCAGTTCGACAGGTGATGCAACATATATGACGATTTGGTTGAAAATAAAATTTCACACACATATAATCCGGTCAGCGTTGACCAAATCATTTACCAAAGTATAAAACCTGATGATCATAAATCGGTTTACCATAAAGTAATTAGAAATGATGGATACGGCGGGTAATTAACTATGCTTCATTATTTCATGAGGCCATGTGCATTTCATGTGCAAGACTCCATGGTAACATCAATGATAAATAATGATGAAAATCAATGATAAAAAGTACACAATAACTTAACCTACAATAATTACTGTATACTCAATACCATATTTTTAATTTCCTCCATCACAACAAACTCTCGTCCTATGCTGAATAGAAAAAAAAGAAAATACCCCTTTCGTACGATACCAAAGGTAGGAGAGATTGTATTATCCAACTGTTATTATGATGTAACACACAAACTCTCAGGGATGTTTAAGGTCAACCGTTCACAGTTAAGTCTTTGGAACGTTGAATGGATTCACATTAGACACGTACTCCTCAAATAATGCTGCTTGAGCATTACCACACGGTTTACAGTATATACTTGTATGCAGTACCTTGAAATAACTGCACAATTACGAGGAAAATTATTATTTAACTTATGACCATGCAGATGCTTCAATTAGCCATTTAGGGAAATATATTAAACATCTCACTTCAGATTATATTAAGATTTTTCAAGCCGTTTGCAGTAAAATTTTCCGATATAGGTACCTGGTATTGATATGGTATTTTCATTACTCAGTATTATCTCAAGGGTTATTTGAACTGGCGTAAGAAATAATCCCCACACTTCACCATGTTAAAATTGCTCACGGTCCGATTCACTTTCGGAATGCATGCCAAGAGACGGGATCCTTCCTCAAACCTCGTTGAGAGAGGAAACTAAACGGAGAAAGGAAAGAATACGGATTTTTCGGAGTCTCTTACTCAACGAGTTGGATAACCATCACTTTCTCCAAAGGAAACTGAGTTATGCGACCGAACACCCCACATATCTATAGCCCCTGTCAAAGCATCCGACTTCATTTGGTTCTAGAACCTTGTAGGAAACAGGCAATCCCAGTCTGTCAAGGATGATAGAGGGATATATTTGGATCTACCGTTAGCGTAAATCGGAGCGAGGACAGTTCACACCGGTCACCGGTACCCAGGGGAGTATTTTTGGGTCATTTTGGAATGAATCACATTTTTTTGTTCCCGGATTTCCAACCAACCTTCCTTTTCTCCATCTTTTTCCTTTTCATTTTTTTAACTCCATGCAGATTATTTATTCAACTTGAAATTTAGCAATGCACCAGCGTGGAATATATCACTTCAAGTGCGGCTAAAGTAACGGTAGTTGTCAGGGGAGGCAACCGACAGCTGACGTCATTTGCGCCATAAGATGAACGGGTGGGTAATTTTGTTAAGAGATAGATAGTTAAGAGAGATATGTTTAGGGAACAGGTAAAGTATGGGTGAGGAGAAACTAACCCTGGGCCTTAGCCTACTTTATAAAGAAAAATGCAAATAAATGCACAAGTTAATATCTCATCCGACGGGCATCCGACTCCACCCAGAAGTTCTCTCCACACGGCACTCCATGCAGGGATCAGAATTGCCCTGAAACATTCTTCTACTGCTGGAATTAGAACCCGAACCCTTCGCGTGGGAAGCCAATGCATTAACCCTATTCCGAGCGCGACTGAAATCCTTCACAATATTCAATAAAATATATTTCAAGACAGAGTAACACTTTAAAAGTTTGTTCAGGAGTTAAAACTGCCTGTCTTTATTAACTATTTACTCGTACATCGAATAACGATCAAATTTGTAGCACCTGAGCAGGAGAAGTAATAAAACTCACAAAAAACGTTGACATTTAAATAAAACGGTATCTCGCGCAACCTTGGCCGACTTCTCCATTATGAAATCGATAATAAATGCATCATAAATTGCATTTCGGAGTATTTTATTCCATGAACATATTTTTAATAAAATTAGGTTTGTTACCGAAAACAGGCGTACCTGCCCTCTCAATTCCTCCCATACTTCCTGCTCCCCTCCCCACCAGGATAGTTAAAATGCATGACCGATAATCAACTGTTAAATTCTATTGGTACAGGATGATTCTCGTCCTGTACACATTCCCTTCCATCTCGGTTTCCTCATCTGTGCGCTCGAAGAAATACGTTGACTCATACCGCTGAGCTCGCCGAGGAGAAAAGGGTCGCAGATCCCTATTGCACTCGCCTACTCCGAGGGGTGGCGGGGGTGGAGAAAAAAACGAAGGCTGAAAATGTATCTCGCGACGCCCAGCCTCTCCGGTGCCGCTTGACGACCGCCGCAGCAGCTCATGAAAGTGAGAGGAGGTGAATGGCGAGGGGACCGCGGGGGGAGGTGGGATGGAAACGGAGCCTGGCGTCTCCTTCCGTGGAAAACAAAAGAGAGGACTACTGCGCGGCGCTGTAGAGGAAGTCATTGCCCGAGTCTTATCCGCAAGGACTGCTAATTCCTAATTCCCAAACCGTTTTCTTCGAGTCTTTAATACATTTTGTCGTACTGTCCGCATAATTAGAGTGCAGCAATCACTTTCTACTTAAATTATTAATCTAGTCCTTCCTTTATGTAATCAATTGACAGACGCGGTTGCGACTGGAGGACTGAAACGCCTTGTCATTGGATGACATTAAACTTTCTCTTTACGAAAGACGGCTTTGTGAATAGCGAGACAGCTCTGAGGAGAGAATAGGATGACTGAGCTCAGTTATGTTCATGTCAATAATTAATTTAGACGAGATAATATATGTTTAACGATATGTCTTTATTCTTTGACCGTTCGAACAGGCCCAGGTCACGCTGGCTCCCTAAATATTTTAAATACTTCATCACAAGGCCGGTGCGCCTTGTATGGATCTCTTTAATTGTTCCATGTGTTCTTCATTGTATTTCGTTGTATTAACGATCTGTTCGGCTCGTATTTCCTCTGTAAATTACTGTATTAACGGCTATTAACCTTTTTGCTACTGTTTGCTACTAACCGACTATTGCTTTTTGTTCATAAGGTCTAACGGTAATTTGTTTCGTTTAAGAAAAAAACGTTTTGTCAAATATTACACTACGCCAGGAGATGAAAGTCATTTCAGAGAGGAAAAGCATCTTTAGGCTCCAAATTCTCCAATTCAAAGTATATTATTGCAGGTATACAGTATATTCTGAAATTTACAACTGCCATAGATGAATTTACACCTACCTATAATGTATCAATTTGATCATATCTGATAAAAATTTGCGAGATTACTGTATTAATGAGTAAAATCAAGTTTGAGACAGGAAAGTGTTTAACGATTTTTCTATTCCTTGAAGATAAAATGAAAGAATTTATTTTCTGATGATTTTCTTCTTCACATACCCCTAGCATTGCTTCAATGATACGATCCAAAAAAATTGACATCCATTTGCTGCCCTAGTGATGACTAAAAGCTGACCACCGCAAATCTGATGGACTCAATCAACACCTATCTAATGTGAGTCCAACAATTCAAACATGTTTTATCGTATGACTTCAGCTTGGGGCAATTATTATTCTTGAACATTCGTTCGCCTTCTTAAATGATGTCATATTTCCAGTGCGCTGGCATGCCTTTTAATAAAGCCTAACATCTTTCTACCACATTTCCATTATCTTTTAGTTTATTCTCTTTACTGTATTAAATTTCACTAGTTCTCCTGAGTCCCATGTTCATATTTTGGCATTGCCTTCTAACACTCATATTCCAAATAATGGCTCCTACAATGCGTGACTTTCTTATTGTTTTGACTTTAATTAATATTTATTACTTGGCATATTTTATAATTTAACATTTAAAGCTTTCCTAATCTCCTTATTCTATTTACATCGCTTTATTATTATTTAGAATTTGATCCTTTGTATTCTTCCTTCCATTCTTATAGAAAGGTATTCCTTCGACATTTCACTAGCCATGTGTCTATTTTATATCAAGTGAACATGAAAGCACGCACTAATCACTCTGGTATGCTGAAATTCATTTGTTCTTCTGAGATTTGTTCCATATACTTACATTATACAGACAATGAATTTGTGTTTTTTGATCATTTAATTTTAATAACAGTCCTAACCTAAAATGGTCCGCATACCGTCAGAAATTTGATTATTGGTCATCTTACATGCATTATAGTTTTACCCCGCCAGCCACCATTCCCTGGCATTACAAAATCTTGTCTAATTAGTCCCCCAACAACCTAATAATTAAGCTAGCCATAACATCCGAGATGTTGCAAAATTTGAGAATAGTGGCACTTTCCTCAACCGAGAGAACTGGTAGCAAAAAATGCATCCACAAAAATGTCATCTGCGGGCATAGAGTGCGCCATAATGTAACTGTAAAAGTCCTGCAGATAAATTCGGGGTCCCCTCTGGTGATTTTGTAAAACAATAATTGCAAAAATTAAAACGGGACGGAAATGTAGAAAATTTAGGACGCGCATTCGGGGAAATTAATTAATTTCAATTCACAAAAAAAAGAGAGAAATCGAACCACCAAGTGGGACATGCAAGTCGGATCGCGAATGGACCAGTTGCGCAAGCGCGATGCGTTTTAATAGTGCCAAGGACGACTTGGGAGAGAAAAAAAAAGCAGCAGCGTCTGGAGAGGAAAAATTTATAAGGGTGACCGCCCAAAAACTAAACAAAAAATAAAATCCGAGTCGGCCCGTTGTTTTCCCGAAAACAATCGGGAGAACGCCAAGAGAGTTCGACGACCGACCATGGGCGTCCAGTATCGATTGAGAGTGGAGCGGTGATCGGATGCGTCATCGCCCCTCGGGGTGAATCAATTTCCTCCGCGGAAATAAGGAGAACACAAGTTCAATACAATAGTTATGGCTTCTGTTTTCGCATCTAGTGTTCTCATTTTCGATTGCATCGAATGTTGGAAACGTGGAGGGAAAGAATTTTATCATCAAAATACAGCAGGAGATCACTCAAGTTATATGAGATCATCAAATTTGGAAATTAACTTGACACTCACTTCACTACGTTCGCAGTGCGACAATGTATCGACCGGTACGCATATTACTTCTCTCACTTAAACATTTAAACGTTGACCCAATTCACTCAGTCTGGATCAATCTACATATGTAAATCTGATGTGTTGAACCTTATTTAGGATGCTAGAAACTTCGCTACTAGAGGTTGCAGCCTCAGGTTACTCGCAATACCCTCCAAATAGTATTTTATTACCTTTTCTATCTTATTATTTTACATCAGTCGTTCAAAACGAAAACAACGTGTGGCTTAAAAATATTCTATCTCACTTACCCATTCAATAACATGCTGTAATAAGTTTTGATAATTTTTTACTCCGCTAATTTCAGAGGCATTCGTGATAAAGTAATATCAAAGTTGAACTTGTAAGAATCTCCACATATTTGAGTTATATTCTTTGGCAGAGAAAGATTTAATTAAAAGAAAATAGACTATTACAAAATACTCTGATAAGATGAGAAAAAGATTACTGAATCCATAATTTTTAATGGATCATTACATGCGGATGTTCATAGACTTAATGGTGATTCATATTTAACAAACACCTATCAAAAACAAAGCATATTATTTTCCTTCCTTAATTTTTTTACAGCTAAAAGCCACCGAATAAACTAAAATTTAAGTACTTTAAGTGAAGAATAAAATGTATTTTTCCACTATTCTCAAAGAAGACATGAGCTATATATTGAAAGCATTCCTTTTTATGGTTTTCTTTCTAGTTTGTCAATTTTACGAACTTCTTAGGAATTCAACTCCTCCGGTTCTCGTAAATGTCCGAGTGTCCATTATATTGAGTACGATTGTTGTTCTTACTTCGTATCTACGCTTCACATAGTCTATAGTTCCAGTAATTCTTCAATCATTCAGTCAGTGTCTTCTGAAAATGCAAATTTCCGATGGATATATATGTCTTCACATTTATGTTTCATGAATAATTTCAAGTTTACTCATAAAGAAAGGCGACTAGAGGTCCATGGTTTAATTCCCATCCGACGGATGGAGTCTTCCATTCGAAGTGGTCTCCACATGGCACGAAAAGTAAGCATAGGGATACCGGTGAATTCTAACAACACCGAGATTCGATCCTGAGGTCTCTGTGTAGGAAGCACTAGCCAGAACACCAACCCGACTCTCTATAAATCCGAATCATGATCAATGAAGCTGCGTTATAACATTCTAAACTAATTAAAAATATAAGAATGAATTTGGACGACAATATCATTTGATTGCGACTCCAGCGTGAAAAAATAACTGTCGAAAAACCGAATCACATTTTGGCGACCATCTTTCGTCTTTTTTCTCATTGGCGCTCTCGACTTAAATCGAATTTCAGATTTTCTATCCGCATTAGTTGCCACACGTTGCACTTTTCCCAATGTAAAATGTGAAAGGAGACATCGCAGAAAGAGAGCTACAAGTATATTCGAGTTTTGCTCTCTTCTATGTCGCAAAAAATAGTGCCTTATGATATTCGACATTTGTTGCATGGAGTATTCGAAAACCCATCTAGATGATGTGCTGCATTTGGTAGCTAAGTTTCGATACTTGTTTTTCAAGTTTGGGCACATTTTAAGTTTCTGAGATTTTAAAAATAGAAAAATTCCTGACTAGCAAACGTATGAAGGTATAGGATGAAGATTTGAGTTCTAAACAGTAGTTTGGAGTTCTTTCTTTGATTTCTGATAACCTGCGAGATTCTTACTGCTAGAAAATATGGGAGAAAGCTTTCAACGACTAGCAATAGTGGTTAAAATTTTATGCTACTACTTTAGAGAATACTGTAGCTAATAAAGTTCATCCATAAGATGTAAAGTATTCATATTCAGGATCTTGATTGACCTTCTCGGTTGTAATGCAATAAATTTGCTCATCCAATTAACTAATCCCAGTTGCCGTTCCATCAGAATAGGTACACATTTTATGGCTATGAACCCCGAATACGTTGACGCGGTCTCGCTCGTCTATCGGCGGGGAGAATACAGTGGAGGCCCTTTGCTTTCATTCGCCGTCGCAATTTGCTGGAACGGCGATTTAAAGTCGTCGTACGAGAGGGCGAGTCCACATTGCTCTTTTCTCTCTTTCATATTGCGAATTCAGAGTCAACGACCAAATACGAATGCAGCCGCCATTGCCTCCGTTTGTTTTCCAGAGGTCTTTCCCAGCCTGATCTCGGTTTGTCGATTCAGTGGGGTTGCTGTCACTCTCGGAATATTACGGCACGATTTCTGATCGGTTCCGCCATTTTCAGGAAAAATGGAAGTGAACCAATTGCTTTAAAAAAACAGATGGCTGACTTAAATATGTTTGAAATTTACAACTTTGAAAAAATACGTCATTTCAGCACGAAGCGAAAAACAAAGAGAAATGCCTCTGCAAATAATTGATCCCTTACAAAAATAATACGAAAAACAAGCAATTCATCGTTAACATACCTATCAGAATAGCTTTGGTCTCATTTATTTGTGATGACAATCAATGTTATGTGAAGTTCAAAGCCAAATTTATGAGATAGGATTGAAGATGACATGGTAATCCAGCGGGTCTACCGTTCAAATACGGCGCGGAGCCCCCGAGTTCAATTCCCGGCCACCCTAAACTTCACAGGCACCCCAGACTGTGTGATTATGCGGGTTTCAGATCTTCCTGGAAAACTAAAACTATAGGTAGCACAAGGAAAGTAACTGGCCCCCTAACTCTGGTATGTGGATTTCACACACCGTTGGGATAAGTACTACCCTCGCCTTCCCTACCTTCGGGTTGATCACTGTGGTTTTGGTTTAGCTGCATCTAGGATTTTATTAGAAACACGGCAAGGTAGCCTTTTTGTTTCCGTCTTTCCTACTAAGAGTAGATGGCGAATCAAAATTCCTTTATAACTTAAATTACTAACTAAGCCAAACTGTGGGTGAATCCTGAGCTAAAATTTGCAGCATCTGTAACAGAATCAGGAAAATTACTATGCTTGCGGTTGGGCTAAGTGGAGGATTTCAGATACGACAAAAGAAATTGAGTCACCATGTGATATTTACTTGTTCGAGAAATAATTTAATTTTACTTAAGCGTAATCGTATTCGTAATATTAGCAAACTTGGTCTGGTTTCAGTTTAATATTTTGTTGTAAATTTGTAAAGCTGTGTAAGATGATTACAATTTATCTGTGGAACATCATATTTTCCATCGCTGACAGGACTGTAACTTAAAATTCTAGCAGCTCGATTGTAAAAATCTGTAAGTATTGCCATTTAAACGTTAAAGTTTTCATGGGTATATATAGCGTGCAAAGTATAGTGATTCCCTCATAGACTTAACAGTATTTTGTATATTACGAATACATTTGTGTGTATAAAATTAAAAATCATGGACCTCTAGTCGCCTTTCTTATAAGTATCCTGCTGCTAACCAAATTATTCACGTACTCTTATGGCAAACACATAATCTCAGCTATCGGTCGCCCCTCCTAAAAACTACGGCTACTAATATTCGGATTTATATCCGAAGTAACAGTTGTTGAACCATCAACTGTAACTATTGTGTTTTACTTACCTACCTATCGTTTTGGCACGAAGAACAGAACAATGGTAATAGCTTAGGCGCAAATTTGATTTGATCAGGTAGGGAAGAGCTTTTGCTGGCTCTTAGACGGATAGATCGAGATGAGAAGGCGAAACAAGCACAGTAATAGATAAAATTTGCGCACACAAGAACTCACAGGAAACATATTTTGAGCCAAGCACACCAAAAGTGCGCAGTTTTGAGAAAGCTGGCGGAAGTTAGAAATCAGTTAGTCGATCGAATATCCGACCGCAAGAGTTAACAGGAGTCCGCTAAGCCGTTTGCCTTTTTTTTGTCCAGTAATCAAAATTTGACTCCCGCCTTGCGCGGAGCTCCGCGCTCCATTTAAGCTGTGTGAGGAAGGATATAGTATGTCAGCGTTATGATGCAGCCCTGTTGCCAGCCCGTGCAGCTACCATACGATGTCACCGACGTTTTTTTCATTATTTCTGATGTAGTATGCCAGTCCAATCCTCAATAAGATCTTTATCGGTCTACAGTACGAAGATTGGTTTGCAGCAGTTTTTTTCTTCACCACTTTTCAATCCTTATGTGTGTGTGTATATACGCATACATACACACAGATATAAGGAATACCGAGGATAGTTGCATTGACAAAGCGATATCGCCGAGTATATCGAGTAGTATTGCTATATTGCATAGCGAATTTACCGTACATATTATCACATAGACAATACTTACATTCATTTGACATTCCCTCAAAGCACACCTATTGTATTTTTGACGTCACCCTAAGAGGTACTAACATCGTTGACCGGAGATACTGATGTCAACGTGTCCTGCGGTCATTAGAACAGTCTAGGTCCTGGCAAACAGGAAAAATTTTAGTTTATCAATATGATGTTAGGGTGCCTTGACGGCACTGGTAGTCATTAGAAGTGCTAGCAAAGGTGAGGAATGATCAACACTTTACACACTCGATACTAGCGCTAAAGCGGTCGATATGCAAAAAAATAGCCGCTAGGCCCAACGTAAAATTTATTTATTGAAGTATTATGATTATAAAAGCCTAGGTTCGACATTGTTTCGTTCGATATCTGATGTGTCAAACAAAAACCATATTTTTCAACGATTCAGTTCCTGTAAATCGTATTTTTAGAGTAAAATCACTTTTGCGATATTACAACCCCAACGCAAATCATGACAATGCCATGTGACTGTGTCAGTGCCCATTTCTCTCATTCTGAGCACTGAATGCGACGTCATACCATTTCTAACTCTACAAATATCTGTTATTAAAAACGACACTAATCGATTAGTAAAAAATATATCAACAAGGTTTCGATTTTTTCCTCACATCACAAATACTCACGGTTTCTGCGTTGATGGAAATGGGAACTTAGGAATATTTTAACCTTTAACATAGATATAGAAAGGTACACAATCTTTGACAAACCAACTCTGTTTAAAGAAAATGTGGTGGAATGTGACACTTTAAGACAATGACAGATACATTTTTATTTATTGAGTCCTGGGAAAATGACCTGCAAAAACGTTTTAGGTTATTACGTAACCGGTTTCCAAACAGGAAGCAAACATTATCTCAAAAGAAATGACGCTATAAACTGAACCTACTCGCATATTTCTCCTGGAAATGAAAAACCAGCCAAATCAGCTGAGTATGCGACATTAGCGTCGGTCGAATTGATCGAATCGGCATTATACCGAGGAAATAAAATGTCGTTTCCATTTACAAAAACGTGAACAAATTGGGGACTTTCTTCCACGAGCAAAAAATCGACTAGAAAATCACATGTTTGGAGAAGTTGATGAAAAGCTGTTCGAGCGCGGAATTTTTATGCCGGTTCATCCAACCGCCCGGTGAATTTAAGTCCGGGTATGTAAGGGCGGAAAGAAAGAACAGGTGCCATTATACCTTGGCACATCACATCCGTACTGAAGAAGGCTACTGCCATCAAACTAAATGGATATCGCGAGAAAGCAGCTACTTCCACACAGAAACCAGAAATTCCAAATAGATTTACAATTATAAACATTGAAACCCGTCCAAACTGAACAGAGGCACAGGGAATATGGAAAATAATCCTAAGTGATTCAAAGTAATAACTCTCTCCTCGAACATCATTGATGGCACTTTTAAGGTGGGATAAAATCCTGAGTTTATTCACTTCCAACGAAGTCAAAATACTAGACGGAAAAAGTTATGCACGAGTATATTTGCATAAGGTGAATTAAAGAAAGCATAATTCTGCTAAACTCGCTAAACAGTTTCCCAGCAGGTTAACTTGCATTGAAACTTCATGAATTGGTTATTTCATATGCTTTGATAAAAAATAATGCGATATTCTTTGCAATTTATAAAAAATCAAATGAATTGCGTTTGTATGACGAATTAGGTAATTAAATTTTCTCCATTTAAATTATTTGTAGTTATTGCGGAAGGAGCGCCATCGCTGATGCCAGGAACACCGAGATAGAGCAAATTGAGAAATATTGGAATAAAAGAGGAAGGGCGGAAAGTGTGCTTCCATCGACTAGACTCGAAAGACTCCAGGGGAGACACTGCTTGATAATACCTACGAGAGTCACTATAATTTATCTGTACACTTCATCCAAATCCATAATTAGGGATCACATCCAATTCATTCCCGGCAACATTCTCCCTAGAAACATATCTCTTTCTTCGGTCGCCAGAGCGGCACGAAAATAAATAATTCTAGGGTAGATTTCCCAGCCGTTTCACTGGGGAGAAAAATAATGTAGAGACACCCTTAACATTATCCAAATTAAGCCATTATATATTAACTCAAAGCATCATACACACCAAAAAAGATTTAAATAAATCTCCAACTCCGCCCTTAAACCAGAATATTGTACTGAGGGAGGTGATTTCCTGTTACTCAGAGGTTATAGTTCTTTCATGAGGAAACTGAAGTCTACAGGTATTACAGATGCAACATATCCCAACCGTGAACATAAAATTCCAGGTTTAGTGCCCCATTTGGTACAAGAAATTTCTAAGATTACTTAGCAATACAACGGATAGAAAATGGGGGCTTACTGAAGGACAGAAGAAAAATCAGAATAGGGAAGAATACAAAGTATAGGTGAAACATGGAGAGAGAGAATGTTGGCGAAAGATTCAAAGAAGGCAGAATAATGACGAAATAGATTGTATGAGGGAGTGGACGTGAGCTTTTGAAGTCAGTTTAGAGGAGAGAAGTTAGGCGGGTGAGAAGGATGAAAATAATAGACATTTTGGATAGTAAAATGGGTATAGAAAGTCTGAACGGTCGAGTTAGGCACTAGTGAGCCAAAAGATGTTTTCATTGTGCAGAAAAGTTAATACAATAAAAATGTGAAAATTAACTGAACATTTCCATCAGAGAGCGACAACACACGAAATAATACGAAAAATAATTATGTATATTATGAATATAAAATAGTAATTTAGAGTGTACTTGCTAAAGTGTAAAAGGCAGAACGATCAATTAGGATTTTTTTTATTCGTGGAGTATTAAAAAAAGTGCAGCGGCCGAGCAGAAGACAAATGGGCAATGATATTGTGATGCCAATTATGGACGATGCAAATCATTGAAAAAAAAAACAAAATGTCACAAAACAAGAAGTTGTACTCACTCTTGAGTGCCCATAGCTCCCTCTCGGCGATGCCCCTCCACACGTCCGCCATCTCGGAGATGCAGGCGCCCTCCGGCGTCGCCTTGAATGACGCCCCGACGGACTCGTGTTCCCTCTCGGCCGCCAGTTTGGCTACTCCGAAGAGCAGGGGCAGGCCATCCTCCATGGTGGCCAGGGACGGGCGGGGCGGGAAGGCAGCGGTGCCATTGGGAACCCCGGGCGCGGCTACGGACAGGGTACCGGATATGAGGCCCAGCACCGTGAGGCACAGGAGTGCGGGGTGCCGCAACACGACTGGCGGCATTGTGGGCTGCGTCCCGGCGAACTGATTTAAGGCCGAAGAGAGATATTCCCAACCGCTCTCCTCTCCTTACTTATCCCTTCGACTGCCTAGAATTACTTCAGCCCGGGACACGTGCCCGAAACAAACTCCAGCTGATCAGGGAGCGGAAACTCGTTTCCTTTTCACCATTGACGAAATCGAAGATTCACGAAGAAACGCGGGAAGAGATCGAAGCGGTCGTCTACGGAGCGGACTGACGCGCTTCCGATGCGAGCGCAAGTGAGATCTCTGACCGTGGAGGTGGAGGGAGCCTATCGTCCCTTCGGTCGGCCCTCGGAGGACGGGGCGATCTCCTCCTGCCTTCCTTCCCTGCCCCTCTCTCGCTCTCTCCCCCTCCCGATGACGAGGTCTCTCACGCCGGACAGTCTACTTCCCTCAGAGCTCCCGTCGGCACGCGACCTCCTTCTCGTCGTGGGAGACGAAAGGTCTCAATGGATCACTGAATCACGCAGGCGTTGATCTCTCCGCGCCGTTTTCACTCTCCGCTGATGGACCCTTCGAGGGGAAAAACTGGTTTTTCGCGAACCTCCCTGATCCGGAAACCAGCATCCGGTTATCACAGACTCCTCTCAAGTAAAAAAATAAACTTTCAAAATGGTCCTCGCCTCGGATCAAACGGATGGCCGCCGCTACAGGAACTTTCCTTCCGATGGGTCAGCGATCAACCGCAGCAACTGCACCAGGTCCCCGTTCTTTCACCTGCGTAACAGCCTCGTGGGGTACGATCCTCGTTTGGGGAAGACGTGCGGCGGCGAGCTTTTTGGGTAACTTCGGCGCGAGGGACGTGCTCCGTTGTATTCTCCTTCTTCCTGCTGGAAAAAGTGAACCGGAAGAGTAATGCAATTCTGCAGAGTAATTGAAACTAGGTGGAGATGGTCTGCTGTTTTTTTTTCCTAGAGGGAGTGCTCTGATGGCATAAATAAAGCTTCGTAATGAGTTTTTATTGCAACACGTTCATTGTGTTATTTTTTTAACGACTTCGCTATTCCGAACGATACCTACCTAGCCTCGAGAACCAAAATGCACAGCGTTACAAGCAGTAAAAACCAATGCCAATTACCTGTTTTACCTGAGAAGTCAGATTGTCGAAACTCATTAACTCATACTTCAATTGATGAGAAATCCATTGACTTATGGTAAGTGCTATCGAGGATTATTTACATTTGGCATGCCAGTTAATAAATTCTAACAAATATATTAACATCTCCCCAATGAAATATTTTTCATAGTTTTGTAAGATACGGTAAAATATCTAAAAAAAACTTCTCCGGTAAGGATATTTCTTTTTACTTTAGCAGTAGTCTACCGGGTTCGGTAAGTTTATGATGCACTATGGTACTTCACACTACTGCACTCCGAAGTTTAGACTACCAATTGCAATAACTTTAGCCCTGTATACTACGTATAAATGTCAACTGCATGAGCTATTATAAACATATCTTGAGAAATCATGAACTTTCGAGTTAACTTTCAAACACCGTTATCAATATAAATGGAAATTTTTGCTACAGAAATACATACAGTATATTTTCTGGTTTTAAAGTTTGAAATGGATTAATTTTTAACTAAAAGTAAAATAAATAATAGATCTGTTGAATTTTATAATATCTAAAACGGTAGAGGACTTTCAGATGAAGAACATTCAACATGCTGCTCCTTATAATAGTTTTCAATAAAGTTATTAATACGTGGGTAATTAGCCTGCCCTGATAGTCGCTAGTTTGCAAGTAGTATGTGGCACAGGATTTAATTTTACTGCTGAATTTTGTTGACGGAGATGACAAAGAATTACCACAAGGGAGATAAAAATTACCCATACATCTCTTTGTAGAATTATTCTTCGATTAAAATTAGGCACTACCAACTAAAAGCTCATAGCCAACGCTATTAACCTGTTTATAAATAAAAGAGAATGTACTTTCGACAGTGATTAACACCAAACTTTAAAAAAGGTATTAAACGCAAATTTGGATACCTGAAATTAAAAAAATCCAACAACTTACATACAAATTTTCCGAAAAAAAACTAACTAAACAGTTGAAATATTTTTATTTTATGGCACCCTCAACATATTGACGGATGATATAGGTGATATTTATTTCTACATTATATATTTGTAGTTTATCCATAGTTCGGCATTTAAAACAACATATTTCTCTGAAAGGACCAGTACTAAATAGCGGCAAGACGTCAATGAAGCACGTTAATATATCTCCTTCCTGTGCTTTACCCTCAAGGATAGAGCACGTAAACGCACTTACTTACGTTCGGGCTACGCTTGATTTTTCTGCGTGTATATTTTGCTGGCTAAGATAAAAATTTTGAAGCGTAACGCCTTCTTTCATTGCAAGAGGAATATTCCCTTCCATCCGCAGCATTTAACTTTTTGCTGCCCTTTTCACTTCCTAGGCTGGTAGCGATAAGCTTGGATGTTTTCGCTAGACTCAAGTCATCAAAGACAGGAGAGAAGTTAACTTATATTTTCTTCTAAGAATCGACGCACGCAACTAATATCAAAAGGTGAAATGAAAAAATGGATATCGTATGTATCCAAAACCAAGGTAAAAATAATTAAAGTGCATCAGAGCTGCCGGACTACCGTGAATTTTCGGCAGAAATAAGATTCGGCGCACTTGCAAATTTGAGGGCAAAGTAGGTCAATCCTCGAGAGGGAGAGGATTGGCGACCGTCTATATTCAAACTCATGTCTCCGCGTGGTCATCAGATCCTCCAAGACACAAATCGGTGCAAACTTTCCTGCCAACTGGGATGAAACGACGCCCAATGAAATCACAAGAAGTCTTACGGAAAGTGTTCTGAGGGAATACAATAGAATTTCTCACCAAACGCATATTCGCTCCACGTTCACGAAAGGAAACAATTCGACCCAAAGTATGCAAACTGATTTGAAGAGGAGCCAATTTCGGCGAAATTTCCGGAGAGTTTTTCGAGAGCTGGCACCACGAGTCGGCATTAATGAAAGCGTTTTGAATGAACCTGTTTTCCCGCGAGCTCTTCGATGGAGCTGGTTAAGGTCACTGTCACGGTTTAAACATCTGTAAAATTGCCTGGAGCGAGATAAACAAGGTGACCGCTCCCTTCTCCTGGCACAAGCCGTGAATTCGACCCAAACACTGGACATGACCATGAATATTCCTCCGTAGCTTGCGATTAGACAGGTGCTCCAGAGTCGAGTACTATTTTCTTGTTTTATAAGTTCGTGGTTTTCAATTTGTAAATCTGACATAAAAGGTTCCTTAAATTTTATGAATCTAGATGACGATTATACATTGATGGATATTCATTTTTAATCATAATTGAATGCCAATTAGTTTATTAACGACTTTTCTCACAAACAAATCATGGTCAAAACAATCGCTACGCGGAACAGAGTAGGTCGAATGAAGAGAAAGTACCAGGAATTGTGGTCCGAAAGATTCTTTATGGAATAGAAATTTCAGACGCCTTGACTGAGAGACAAAAGGTCTAGCACAAAATGAGGGAATATTTATCAATGCTACACATAGACACAGCATTTAAATTTTTAGATACTTGACGTAGCCTGTACCGCCCGTTCTCTGACGGGAGAGAAAGTCTGATCAAAAGATAAGGACGTGATCCGATTGGAGTCAAACAAATTTGTTAAGGCATGAAGGTTTCGTTATAAAACACCCGAACAAACACCTGACAGTGGAGTCGTTGATTCTGATTCAGAGAAAACTGTAACTGTTTTCTTCTCATAATTAGAGCAATTTGGGAAGACAAGCAATGCTACGGTTTCAGAAAACGTGAGTCATGATCGAATTCATCCCTGAGCAAGTCAAAACTATTAAAAAAGAAAAGCGCCTAGAAACCTCCAGTAAACGGCTACGAGTAACACCGCGCTCAGACCCCTGAAGTAGCGTCGGCCACTGGTGGAAAAAGAGATCACCTAGGGTCAATCATTCCGCCGGACTCGGTAGAGCACACCACCTTAGGTCACACCTTACCTTCAGCGTCTCGAACACTCGGTGCAATCTCCTACCCTCACGACAACATCAACGAGAGTGAGCTCTGCATTCGGGGTCCCCAGGTTGATAACGGTGGGCGGTCTTTTAGGACCACCCCTCGCCTCCAACGGGAGGAGAGGACGCTTGCGAAATCCCCAAGAGCGACCCGCGTGGCCTCTCTCCCTCTTGCGGCCACCTGGCGAAGCTAGCGGACACACGTGAGAACCGTACCGTCCTCGGTAAATAGTAATTTTTTTCCCTCCCTACCTTTTTTTGGAGGGGGCACTAGTTCCCGATTCCAGCAGAGAAAGAATTCACCCAAGAAATAGCCTAAGGGCGAATCCACCTCTATATTGTTTTAGTCGAAAGGGTCACGAACGTTCCACGCCTTGATTAACCCAGGGAGAGTGCGGTAGGGAAGGATGAGACGAGGAGTGCGCGCCTCGTCGCGTCCGCTCTGGGTCAGGTACAGCGGCGGAGTAAGAGTGAGAAAGAAAGTCCCTCTCTCTCCTTCTGGAAAGGAACAACGCTGCGGTGAGGGGAGGAGTTTGAAATGGCGAGTCCGGGGACAGAAACACGCACACTCGGGAGCGCCACCCCACACGATCATAATGATCCCCGGCGGAAGAGAATACGAGCATTTCTCATTTGTTTGTCTTCTCAATCAACGGCTACTCTTCAGTGAACGACTATAGATGATGGAAACTCGGCGTGTCGAGACGATTAATTCCACTTTTTTTTAAAGCATACGGCTTTGATAAGTTGGCTATGAGAGCGAATGATAAAAGTGAAGGGTAAGCTATAACTGTGTATAGTCCGAATAGAAAGCAATTTACTGAAGAACATGATGGAAGGAACCACGGAGGAAGACCTAAGATGGAATGAGAGAAGCATGGGATGGAAGACGACAGCGCCATGGACAATGAAGGAATTTAGAGATTGGCAGGAAAAGGATACTGAGGTGGCTTTCGAATTTGGCTCGGCACGGCACAAAGCATGCTAGTTGCCAAACTCGAAGGCCACCACAGCATCATCGTACGGCTGCGGAATCCTTTGATAAAGAGAATGCGGGATAACATCGGACGGATGCTACAAGCTGATCCCCGCACTCATAGCCTACAGAAATTACGTTGCTGTGGTAGGGCTCTCGGTTGCTGAACGCACTTGAAACCGACGGATGCCGGATTCAAATGTGTTCGTGTGATCTTTCTGAACTATCCATCTAAGGTCAAGTTTTGCGATTTTCTATGAACATGTACAAGTGCATTTTAAGATTACGCAGTTGACTCAAGGAAGGAGTAGTCAAGGTGCCGTGATTAGGATTGTGCATACATGGCTGTTGACCTAACACCCCCCGCCACACGCCCTTGCGGTGGCTTGCGGGATATTATTTAGATGTAAATGAAGGAAGCAGTTCGTAAAATCAATAAAAATTCATAAAAAAATAAGTATGGAGCATGCCACTTCATGGATCAGAGACATAAGAAAAGTGTACCAGAGACGAATAGAAATCTTTGAAGAATGGTGCTGGGAGAATGTTGAAGATTACGAGGCTCGTAAATGGATAGACAAAGTGAGGAACGAGTAAGTACCCAGAAGAGCAGAAGAGGAAATGATAATGGGGAGAACTCTACGGCATGGAAGAACTAGATGGTTTGGACACAACTTGAGACACAATGGATTAGTTAGAAAATAACAGAAGGGAATATCTTGCAATGAAGATCACGACACAGGCACAGAGGACAAATTAAGAAGGACTTAAAAATAGAAACTGTTAGGATGAGAGGGCATTAACACAATAGAGTAGGATGGAGGGCTGCAGTAAACCAAACTTGATTGGATTGAAATACCGATGATAATGGCAAGGAAAGTAACCGGTTCTCCTGTAATTGGGTAAATTCACGCGCCACAGGAATCCATAGACTCATTAGACTGAAACACTGATTTCACACTCTTCTTCCCGAAGCCAACAAGTGTTCCGGGATACACCGCCACTTGATCCCGAAGAATTTCATACAAGCGCCCAACAAGAGATCCCGGATCTGAGAATGCGAATAATTATGACGGTGCCTGATTCTTTCCATCATTCCTAATTCGATTTCTGCTACGGATAGGATTGGAAAGATGACCTACGAATCCCCACGCCCGGAGGATCAGGATTCTCAGTAATGGAGAGCCTTGTCAATAGCGTTCTTTTCCACGCATGAGATCTTCGAGGGGAAACCTTGAAGTACAGAAATCAGTCTGCCAAGTTTCTCTCTCCGCTTCACTCTTGTTCACATACGTTAATTATTTCACTACGTTAATCATTTCTGGCCATTTCAAACCCATTAGCTCCTCCAATCGCTTAAATTTATCCAAACTCATTCAAATTAACACGAGATCTTGCCCCTTTTCCACACAAATTTAAAAAAATTTAATTAATATTGTCGACTGTACAATTGGCTATCTCTGCTTTCACGAGCTGGAGGACTTATTCACTGGGTTTCATTGGTGTATGTCGTGTTTACCGATTAAAATCAAGCACTTCAAGCATGACTCATTCTTCCTGTAACTTCTGCCTCTCTCTATATCACACTTTGCTGTACCTCTCACTCTTTTAGTGTGACGTAACGCTTGGCCAGACTCTGTACCTGCCTAACTAGATTGCCGCACTTTGAGTACGCTTCCTTTTGTTTCTTGGTACATTCTTCGAATAGTTGCCCTTATGTAAAAACGAAATTAAGTTCGTGTAAAATACTATAATTCTATCCAATAAAAAGGACAGCTTAATTTCTCCTTTCAACTCTTCGTAGTCCAATCAGATACTGAAATATATTTCCCGTCACAACGAGCTTATTAAATAGAAATGTCGGTATATCCATGATTCGTCTATAGGAACCCAGAGAGTAATTTCTAAGGATCTTTATATTTCCATTAAACCTAATACATTGATTCAGCCTTTAAAAGCAAAAGAAAATTTTACACGACATTTTTTTCTATCGCCAGTTTATTAATTTGTGGTAGGCATTCCTGTAAATTACAAATTCATTGTCACTTTCTCAAATTTTAAATTACTGGGGCAGTATTCCATTTAAAGTTATAATTTTGGCAATAGTAAACTCCAAATGATTGTTTCTATTCCTCTAAAAAGTGGCTAAGTGACTATTATCTCCAAACAACCGGAATATTTTATTGCAAATAGTACGGTTAGTTTTGATTTACAAATTAATACAAATTTCGTACATTTAAGTGTAATCAACTCGATACATTTATGTATGTCCTTGGGTCAGGCTCCGTCGAAAGCAGCCGAGTACCATCTTTTGAAGCATCATTTGCTAATTTCGATAACTCAAACACTATTTCAGTTATATGAGACGTCCTTTTCTGGGAGTTGACATTGAAGTGCTAAATATGATGAACAACTACTGAGGTAATGAGCAAAAATAAAAAATTAGAATCCAAAGAAATTCGTTTGGCACTCGATGCAAACATTGAACGCGAAACTTCACGAAAACTTCCCTCCGAGATTATTAATATGCAAAATCCGGAATGTTTTTTTCAGCGGTAGGAGCTTTCAATTATTACACGAAACACAAATTCCCCACCCAACTAATTCTTGCCCTACAATTTCGAACATTACCTACCTCCCTTTATCCCGTCGAATACGCTTATCTTTTGTCTCCCCATACCTCGTTTGCCCATCATTCTTTCCTCTGCCACAGTCTTCAACATTCTATCGCCAATCAAAATGATCTGCATCCCCCTTTCCTACCGCCTTTGAACTTCTCCCAACAGCTCTCTTCTCCCCCACCATATCTATTCTCATTTCATATTATTTTCCTTAGAACCCCTTTTATTTTTTCCATTCTTCTCCAAATTCAACTCTCAAAATACTCCAAACTACGCCTGTCATTTTACCTCCACACCAAGTTTTTGTTTCCAATTAACCATAGACGTATAAAATCGAACTTTTGTTCAAATTTAATCATATTGTTCCACGTTTTAACACTCCTGAACCATTTTTGACAAATATTAAGAGAAAAAAAATTATCACATAATATTTCCGACGGATTTATCGCACCTTAAAATATCGATTAAAATAATCCTGATAGTAGGAAGGCAAGAGCTCGGCAGAAACTCGAATCAGTGACCTTTGGTAAAGCAGCCGGGTGCGCTAATGACCAGAAAAAAGTAATTAGTTCAATGATAAGATTAAACAGATTTAGCTTCAAGAAAATTATTAACAAATTATATGTCTTACCTATGGAAGGCTCTGTCAAAACATTTACCTAATTTACCACCTAAAAGATACCTTTGCACTGCAATGTTGCAAAGGACAGCTCGCTTACACTTATAACACCGCAATTAGTCCAAGACTACTTTAATTTCCTGAAACTACACTTATTCCGTTGAATTATAATATTTATTTTCTCCTCTACCAGTTTTTCCCAGTTAAGGCTTCATTAACCGTAGATGGACTTAGCAGCTTCATCGTGGCTTTCTCAGCAACTGTTTTTGCTAACATTGTGGCTTTTGAAGCCCCAGAATTAATTTTATTCTAAAAGTATTCCTTTATTCATTCATCACACTTTGGTTTTTGATACTTAAATGAGGTTTAAGGGGAACTTATGTCACTTGGACTTTATAATTGTTATTAGGAGTACTAGGAGCGAAGGAAAAAATACGGTAATTGAATTTTAGAGTAATGAAGCAAGACTCCATTGCAGCCAATTGAGAAAATAACTACTCAAAAAGAACCTGGCAAATTTTTCTCACGACTCTTGACACTTTCACATAAATTATTTCTTTGTTGAATTAATGCTTTCAGTTGAGCACACATTATACTTTTATACTGGTTATATCGTTTGTCCTAATCAAGAATAAAACCGAGTAAGTAAAATTAAGATTAATCCGATCAATTCCCAAATTCAACAGGGAAAAAAGTTATACGCTGCTCAACGATTGTAAATGTCTTTAACGGTCAAAGAAAACTGTGAAAGAGGGTCATCACTTGAGGAAGAGAATACAAACAAACCAATGAGGATCCGAGCCTATACAAGCCGAAAAAAAGAATTAATTGCACCTCTCCTGAATAAATTGACTGAAATGCTCGCAAACTGCTGTGTTAAAAACATAATAAGCGGTTGGAATCGCAAACAGAAATGTACTCAAAAAGAAAAATAATTATGAATTGAAATTTATAAAAAAATCGGCTTTTGCGGTTGAACATCATTTATTTTTTCCGGAAATATTAATATTCCTTCTTACTTGATTCATCTATTACGAACAATTTCTACCTCTTCAAATGAATGATTTATACAAATGCCATGATCTTACCTCCATCCCTGATCGATATAATGCAGTGAGCTCTCTTATGGAAGATTGATGGCAGTCACTGTAGGATAATTGTTGCGAAATTGGTGTAAACGTTATTCTGGATTTAAAGGAACCAAGCGAACTTCTAAAGTGTTTGTAGATCACTTCTAGAAAAATTGGATACGGTCCCACGCTCGATTTTATAAGATTGATTTGCAGAAGTTTAAATTTCACGTTTTTGCATAATTTTTATGAATCATAAAAAAGTTTTACCGGACCCGTACAATATCGATATAAGTGCATGCACGGATGAAATTGGCCAAATAGCTCACTGAGGATCCAGTAATTGGGCAAATAGTGATGGAGAGGGAAATATTAGCTACTATTTCTAGTGACTGATACCGACTCGTACGAGCATAAAATATTGTAAAATGTGTAAATACTTAAATTTACTATAATCAAAAGCTACCAACTGAATCCTACGAAGGAGGTCCCATAAAGACGATCATATTTTTTTTATTCGCGTAATTTATAGCTGACACGTTTACTTTTATGTTGCATTGTTAGCGAAATGTGCAATGCACATTTGGTATAAGTTTCACTGAGTTGAATACTTTAATGCGTTGGTGGAATCGATTGAAGAGTAACCTCAAACCCGGGTCAGTTAAAAAAATTAAGTGATCCCTAAAAAGATAATTTCTTTTCAAAAATTAGCAATAAGTTATACGAAGTAACGTGTGAGTTATTTAAATATAATAGAAAGGGAATGAATCAGAAAAGATAAAAATGTCCGGGGTTGGATTAATGGCTTTTTGAATGGTCGGGTACAAAGAGGAGCCATAGATGGAGTTAGGTAACGCGCAATAGAAGTTACTTCAGGTCTTCCCCAAGGAAGCGCTATTGGACCTCTTTCATTCCAACTTAACGTTAACGAAAATTTTTCATGGTCACTAATAAGATACGTTTATTAGCCGATGAGACATTGGTTTACCGTTATATCCGTGATCCTGAGGACACAACAGCTTTCTCAGATGACCTTAATGCTCTACAACGCTGGTGCGACACTTAGCAATTAAACTTTAAAAAGTGCGTAGTCATCCTTTCTTGGAAAAAGATCAATTCCCACCCGAACGCCTACTGCATTGGGAACACCGAAATGGAATGTTTAGACACAATTAACTACTTAGGCGTCACCCTCGCTTAGGACATCTCCTGGGTGAAACATTTACCGGCAATATGTGGACAAACTAACAAAAGATTAGGATTTATTTGAAGGTTACTGGGTAAATGTGGTGAAAAGTCAAAGAGAAATATTAACCTTCGTTGGTTAGGCCTCATTTAAAATATACTGCAAGTACGAGTCGTAAATGGGATCCTCAAGAAGTTGGTTTAGTTGCCGAATTGGATCGCGTTCAGCGTAGAGGTGCTAGATTAGTAAAACGTTGTCGTGATAAACTTAGAGGCGTATCCAAAATATTAGAGCAGCTAGACTTGGAATCACTCACGGAGCGAAAGTTACATTACAGATTAAATCTCTGGCATAAATTGGAAAGACGTCATTTTAGCAGTGAAGTTGAACATATATTATTACCCCATCGTACTATGGTAAGAGAGATCATGCTAGTAAAATTAGAGAGATTCAGTGTAGAACAGATCAGAAGTCATTTTTTCCACAAACGATAAGGAATCAATAACATTTTCCTACCGCGGTAGGCTCATATTCGGCTCAAAATTATTCTGATTTGCATTCACCCCCTGCCACACACCCTAGCTGTGGAATGCAGGGTACTAAAATAAAAAATAAAAAAGTGGACGCACAATGTTCAGCAAAAATAGAATAGGCATTAAAAGGATTATTGAATGGCATGGTAAAGAGAAATCCAATGAAAGGAAAGAGGAAGAAAATGACTACAGGCTTAAGACCACATAAAGGATTATTATATGCTGAGACCGTCTCTTCTCTTCCCGTTGGATGGGTTAGAACAGAGCTGCAGTAGGGGAAAGGGAACCATAGTAGCAAACGAAAACGGATTTCTTTTTGCCAACTTTGGTGTTGACCTGAACCCCTACATAGAGATGGATAACCTTTAATTTACATCTTAAATTTTCATGATACAATAGATGCTTACTCCATGTAATTGCATAGATAGAGAACACTCATTTTCATAATTATTACCCTGAGAAAAACCACAGCGGATACGACCAGCACGGGCATATCATGCAAGCGATCAAAGACCGATTAGCAAATATCATGGCTAACTACCCTGTAACGGCATCATCATCACCTTTTAAAGACAGAGTCTTTGCAGTCATTGGTCTCTCTCCATTGCCGTTCTTTTCAGTCCACTGTAGTGATTAAGACGATGTTTCCATGGGATTTTCAGCAAAAACGTTTACTTCATAGGGGAGACGAAGACCGCTGTGAGCACACATCGGTCGTCTCACCAGTGAATGATTACCTTGCAAATGAAAGAGCGAATGGGAAAAGGGGTACATTCGCGAAGGAAATTTCCATCTTCACTGGAATCAAGCGACTTAAAAAAAAACCTTCCGAGGGTCAGCTCATGCCTAAATTAACCTTCGGAAACGTCCTGAACGTATGAGCGTCACCGCGTGACGCGAATGTGGAAGGGGTCAGAAGATAGCACCCAAGACGACAATTCACCTGATCTCACGTAAAGTAAAACAGATCATTGAACATAAGGGAAAATATTTTTTCTGTTTTTTTTTACGGTCAGTCTACGATGAGATGAGCGGAATTTACAACACAAAAAATATTGGCGATGAATAAACAGAAAAGAAGGATAGTCATGATGTGTAGGATTAATGAAGGCCAGCGAATTCGTTTACTAGTAAGGAGCCACCTAAGGAAAGCGAAGCGAAAAACAAAGATTCATGAAACATACGTATTAGCTGGAACTAAAGAGTGACGCACCAGTGAGTGTTTACATAATACCTTGAAAAATGACTGGAACCCAACAGTCAATAATGGCACTAAAAATGGAGCCTTGTTGCTTTGTTTGTCAGCTTTACTACTTTTTCCTTCTGGATGATTGTAATGGTATAAGTTATGAAACTATGATGACCAAGGCATAAAAACTAGTACTGGACATGTGATTAGTGATACTTTTAAAAAGAACACCATTTCCTCACATCAAAAGTTCTCTAAACGTTGGGAGGCATGAACTTTTTGTATTTGTTTGTGAATTTCCCAAAAATGTATCAAGAAAAATATAGAATATAGTTGAAGGAAAATGTTTTTTGATGGATATAATATTAGTTTAAAATAAAATATTCTCGGCGACCGACGTCATCCATCAGATGACGTTAATAGCACTGTGAGCTCTGGCGTATTTATCCAGCGTTTCCACGTTAAGGCGAGTTTATTTCAGCACATCTGGCGAGATTTATTTTATTGGTCTCATTTTCGGAAAGGATAAAACTAATTTTCATCCAAACAAACTGGATCGTAACCAGATACGATAATACGATCATAAAATATGAAAAGGCATGTTTAGTTCTCTGCTGCACTAGAACATCCATTTCAACTTCGGTAACTGACTTCGCTTACGTCCCGAAATATAAGAAATACCGTGCACAGCTGTTGCCTATCAATGTAAAGATATGGTGGAGAAACGCATATATTCAATTTTATACCGAAAGAGTTTTAAAAATATATGACTTTCCATGCAAATAAGAAAGAATTTGATCCTTTCGTAAATTTTAAGCTCAAACGTATTTTAATTATTTATTTTAAAACATTATAAAATACATCCAAATGGATGGATGGATTGGTAATAACACTTCTTTATCTCTATGGTTTAATATATATACATATGTTTATATATATATATATATATATATATATATATATATATATATATATATATATATATATATATATATATGGTTTTCATATTGCATTTGGATTCGTCAAGATACTCGTATGTTCAATCGTATACACTAATCACGAACTAGAAACAATCTTACTCTTTCTCTCACCAGATAATATCGATAAACTGCTCGGCATACTACATGACATGAAAACGTGATGGGAAAATAGTTCCGGGAAAAAGTTTACATTTATACGTTTTTGTGATTAGGGGGAGGACAATACAATCGAATGAAGCAAAATGTGTCTTCGAAAGAAATAACCGTAGAGAGAGCAGGCTCTTATTTTCCAGTGTGCATTTCAAATTGTCTTTCCACCTATGAAATAAAAATATTGAGCATGTTTTACTTGAACAAAACTGAACCAGATGAACTACCATTAACTGATAAAGCCAATATTTCTAATGTCATTGAGCTATAAAAATTAATTCAGAGGGAACAGCAAAGAGTGAGTAGTTTAAACATGTTTTTGTCCTTCCTCTCTGGACTTGGGGTCGACCCTTTCATTCTTAAAAGTCTCCTATGGGAGCTCCCACAAGTAAGAAAGCATAGGTGGAAAGTTGTAGTTGTAAATAATGTTGAATATAATGCATACTTATGAGGTATTTACGAAAAAACTATAATAATAATGATCACACATCCCATTTCAAAGAACTGGTGGAAACCCTATTAAATTGTTGCAAAAGAGTAGTGTTTCTTCGGTGAATTTAATTCATTGCATTGGGCAACAGCGGTGGACGTTACACTGATTAAACAAGCACGAGTGAAGATATCCACGCAAAGACTAACTTTGATAGGGTCAAAGGTCATATCACATTATGCCCATAATGCGTGTGAAATCCTTACATTTGGTGTAGGCGAGCGAGTTCCTTTCTCTGTGCCACCCTTTATTTCCCAACAGTTCAAACACTTAAAAAGTGACATGGCTTTCATCTGTAGGCGAGATGAGTGATTAGAAATGACTTTTTTCAATGGACAAGAATCGGTCGTTATAATTCCACAGCGATTTGTTATGCACGACGTATCCAGCGTACGTATTTAATGGAATAAATGGATGCCACAGTCAGAAAAACAGATGAATCATTCGACATAAGCGAGGGGAAAAGATCAACTTTTTAAGCAATCAATTATTTTTTTACAAGCATAGATCGTTATAAGTTGATAACAGGGTCCTTGGTACACAATCGAGTGAAAGCTTCTTTCTAAAGCACTATTAAATGTTCTGGACATAGAGACTGAATTCATAATATGGTACGATGCACCCTCAGATTTCAAGAAGTATAATTAATTCCCCCTTTTTAAAGGGAACGAAGTCAACAATATCGGTCTACCATTTTAATATGACATGCTTCAAAAAATAATACGTGTCATTGATTTTAGTTTTTAATTACTACGTTTAATAACCGTGTTAATGATGACGTATGTAATCAGTGTGTTATGCTATGATATTTTTGATGATTTTGTTCCATAACAAGAAAAAGAGAGATTTTTGAGTGCTGAGAAAATAAAATGGACAGAAAAGACTAACGATGAAGTTTTTAGTTTGTTGGGAGGAGAGAGGAAATTGCTCTGTACATCTCGAAGGAATCAAAGAAGGGAGCGAAGATACTGACAGGTAGTGGCGTGGTAGAAGAAAGAATTTTCGGCAAATAAATAGTGGCGACAGGCCTTTAGGTGCCAATATATATGAAGGTATGAAGGAGGTATGAAAAATTGAAGAATTTACTAATGGAGGACATATATAAGGAAGCCCACGAGAGACAGAGTACAAAATAAATGAAGGAGACCCTCCAAAACTTATCTTTAATGGGTATACTATCGATGGTGAGGGTAACATAAGACATCAACATTTAGTTCATACAGTTACATATTTTTAAAGCACAATCATGCATTTTCCCAATCTACGATATTTTGCCCCGTAGCTGTCAGTGTGTGCTTTAGTATGCTGCCTTCAGTGTGCGGGTCACTTAAGTAAAATTCAAAAGATCAAGGATTTGACGCAGAAACGTAACGCTGGAATTCCCTTCATTTGACGTGCTCATCTCTAGCAAAAAATGAGAACACGCATTCGTGGCTCACATGCTAAAAGACCTATTTGTCACGTTCACATAATTTCAAAACAATTTATACTGACACCCTCCGATGGACTGCAATCTCGACGTGATGGAAGGGCTTGTGCGTTCCAATGACCCCTAGAGCTGTGCTGGAGGAACCAATGATGCAATACCCTACTCCTGGTAGGGTAACCCATGCCAAAGAGGTCGAAGGTTAGGAGCCAGACGAAAGGCAGCCCACGCAGCGTCTGTTCCTCAGTGATGCAACTGCAAAGGCGTCTAACCCCAGTGGGACGGCCATTGAGTGATAGTGTCACGTTAAAAACACGATTGAGGAAGGCAACGAGACACCACTTCAGTTATTATTCCAAAGAATATAATGATGGGCACTATAGGGAATATGAGTTCTGGAAACAACGGGACTCAGCCCAATCGGTCGTGTGTCATTCCCGGCAGCGGGAGAGACAAAGGTTCCGCAATCGTCATCCCACGAAACCCTTGCAAGGGAAAACCGACAGCAGCAGGACAGAAGACGCAGAAGAAGAAGACGAAATTAGTTAGATTAGGAACATGGAATGTTAGAACAATGTTGAGAACAGGAAAATTGGAGAATATTAAGCGAGAGATGGAAAGAAGAAATATAGATGTTTTAGGTCTATGCGAGGTGAGATGGATTAATAGCGGGGATTACTGGAGAAAGAATTATGGAATAATATGCAGCGGCGGGGACGTGAGCCAACGAGGGACTGCCATAATATTGACTAAAGAGGTAAGAAGAAGCGTAGTAAACATAAAAAAAGCAACGGATTGAATATTACTAGTAGAGATAAAAGCAGAACAACAAACTTGGTCATTAGTCAGGTATTCATGCCACCGAGCAACCAAAAGGAGGAAGAAGTGGATAGGATATACAATCAGTTAGAGGACATTATTGCATGCGTTCTTGCAGGGAAGCATTTGGTAGTGATGGGGGATTGGAATGCGACGGTAGGCGAAAGAAGAGATGGTGATGAGGACTATGGAACGTGGGGAGAAAGCAATTGAGTTCTGAAGGAGACAGGGGTTAGTCATCACCAACCCATGGTTTAGACACCACAAAAAGCGTAGGTATACGTGGAAAATGTCAGGTGACTCAGAAAGGTATCAGTTAGATTATATTATGGTTAGGCACAGGTTAAGGAACAGTGTGATAAATTCGCAGAGTTTCCCGGGAGCGGATGAGGACTATGACCACAATTTAGTTGTTATGAAATGTAACGCCCGTTTCAAAAAGATAAGGCAGGGGCGGCGGGTTAGGAATTGGTATGTAGCGTTAACGGGAAAAGGATAAGGAAACCATGGGTCACGGATGAGATGATTGTAAAGATGGATGAGAGAAGAAAATGGAAGAATGTAAACACGGAATTAGGCAAAATGAACTACAAAGAGTCAAACAATAAATTGAGACGGGTCACGAATAAAGCAAAAGAAGAATGGTGGAAAACGCAATGAGAGGATGTGGAAAGTTAACAGAGGAAGGGTGAAATTGGTGCGCTATACAGCATGGTTAAGTTATTATCGGGAAGTAAGAAGGTAAGATCTGTGCTATCAGTTAATGATAAGTGGGGTAAGATAATAATTGACACATAAAAAATCCAAGAGAGATAAAAGGAACATATAGAACCACTGTATGGTAGAAAACTTAGACCAAAAAGGTTAGACAGAAAAGGAACATGACGTAGAAGAAGAGAGCTTAGGTCCAGGCATACACGACGATGAAATAGAAAGGGCATTAAAGGAGATGAAAGCAAATAAGGCCGTGGGGGTGGACAACATCCCTGTAGAACTGTTGAAATGTTTAGGAAAATGCGGGAAGAAGACTCTATATGGACTGATTCGTAGTATCTATGAGGAAGGAATCTGGCCGGAAGATTTTGTGAGATCGGTGTTAGTTCCTATTCCAAAAAAGGCAAAGGCTACATCATGTGAGGATTACAGAAAAATAAGTTTGATATCCCACGCAGCTAAAGTTATTCTCAGGATCATGAACAAAAGGATAGAGTAAGGCAAATGATTACTTAGTGGATGATCAGTTTGGGTTTAGGAAGGGGACGGGTACGCGTGATGTAGTAATGAGATCACTAATCGAGAGGAATATAGAATACAATCAGGACGTTTTTGCCTGTTTTGTAGATTTCGAAAAAGCGTTTCATAGAGTGAATTGGGAAAAACTAATGCGTGTATTGCAGAAAATAGGAATGGATTGGAGGGACAGGAGACTGATCCGCAACCTGTATGTCTCAGACTGCTCAGGTGCGAGTGGGGAACGGAGAATCCGGATGGGCAGTGTTAGGAAGAGGTGTAAGGCAGAATCGCCCATTATCACCGGTGCTGTTCAACGTATGTGTGGAGGAAATGATTAAAGAGGCATGGGAAGAACTGGAGGTAGGAATGAAAGTCGGAGGGGAATTCGTAAAATTGGTTAGGTTTGCTGATGGCCAAGCATTAGTTGCTCAGTCAGCCAAGGGGTTGCAAGTATTTCTGAGTGAATTGGAAATTCAGTGCAATAAATATGGGATGATAATCAATGTTAATAAAACAAAGGTTATGCGATTTTCCAGAAAGACAAAGAGTAAGCTAAATATTAAAATAGGAGGGGAAAAAATAGAGCAAGTAGAACAGTTTACGTATCTCGGAAGTGTTTTGGACCAACACGGTCAAAGTAATAGGGACATCAGGAGAAGAATTTCGCTAGGCACAGAGGCTTTCTCAAGGAGGAGGTAGCTGATGACAGGGACGTTGAGTAAGGATGTTAAGAAAAGACTCGTTAAAACTTTGATATGGAGCGTAGTTATGTACGGCGCGGAAACGAGGTCATTGAAGCAGGATGATAGAAGTAGATAGGAAGCTTTTGAAATGTGGGTGTGGAGAAGAATGGAGAAGGTGAAATGGACCGAAAGGAAAACAAATGAGGAAGTACTAGGCATTTTGGGCGAGAAGAGGGGTTTGTTGGAAGAAATCCTAAGGAAGCAAGGAATATGGATGAAGGGCGTTTTACTCTTTGCGTATTGTATTGGATATTGAAGATTGTGATAGAGGGGAGAATATTAGGCAAACGAGGAAAGGGCAGGAACAGGATAGGGATACTGGAAGGGAGGAAGGAAGTTCACAGAGATGAAGAAGTATTTTATGTAGAGTAGGTTGCTGGAATGTGTTTTTCTAGGAGTCACAAAATATTTATTTGGTAGCTGTGTCCATTCTAAACCTACCTTAACCGGTAGATTACTTAATAATAATAATAATATACTGACAATCGCGTTGGCAAGGCTTAAAATTAGTCAAGAAGTTGGAGAAGGTACGAGAATTATATTTTTCAAATTTTTAATATTTTACCGCCTTCATATGTTACGACGTTAAAATTAATAAACGAGGAAAAACCTTTCGTAAGAAAAGACCCAAGCATTTCCTTAGAGAGCAGGCGAAAAGTAATTGTACTGACTGCGGAGCGTACGTGCTCGTTAATTCAAGCTTGGAAACAACTATTATTTCCCCATAAACGCGCATAATAATCCAACTGGCTTTCATGCAAAAGATACTATCGCTGCGAATGTTTTGAAATAGTCCTTTTTGCGATGGGGATGAATTGTTCGCATTTACATACAATAAAAATTTGCCAAATGTCACCCCGAGGACTTCCGAGAAGAAATTCCTCGAAAAAATTTAAAATTTCGCGTGCGACGAGTGACAAATATTTGTTTGAATTTCGCATTCGTAGTCGACTCGCACAGAGGGACCATTTGAGGTGACCGACCAAGACATGCGAAGGACCTCCTCACCTTGCTCCTTCGGTCTCTTCCTTTGACTTCATCATCCACAGTTAAACACGTCCCCGGTATTTATCTTCAGGTGCGAATTTCTCGAACACACGGTAAGGGCAAAAAAGCACCAATTGTGTGGAACGAAGGGTGATATCTGAAACCAAGACAATACCCATTATTAAAAAAAATGTGCAAACTTTGAAGCGTGAAATAACAATTTGTGCTCGATGACAATGGAACATGTACTCCTTGTTTACTTGAACAAGTAAAGAAATTCTGGGTGGGAAAATCGTACTTGGCGTCGCATCTTGCGTGAGAAGTGTGGATGGTTCTTGACATTGGCTGCCTTGAAGATACCGGATTAAAAAACCGAGCAACTTCCAACTGGATCCAAATTTAACACCATCTGGATCAGAGTACTTTCTATCAAACTGTAACTTTCACATGAGAAAGAACTCAACACTTAATTCAACATATGAACTTCACACTTCGCGAACTACCGAAGGGTTTAGTGGGTGGGCATCACTTACAAAAGCAGATTATCTGGAATTGTAACGACGAGGATCACACCATTTTCTCCAAAACTATTATATCCTATCCTTTCATCGTGCACTCCCTATTCTCTAAGTGCTAGGGATCGGCATGTTTGCCGACGAACGCACGTATGATTTATAGTTTCTACTCTGCTAGCAGTTTCCCATAAACGCATTTGACTCCGAACTGTGCAGGGTAAAATTGATCGGGACAGCGCGATGACGGATAATACTGCCCACTGTTTCGGGTCCAGGCACGGACGAACAGGGCATCTGCCCAGGGCCGGGAGTGCGTTTCCTGCAGGTATCCTGGAAGCGAAATACACGTGCCGCATAATATTTCAAGCACTTCAGTCCCCATCGATTCAAATAAAGATGCCAAAGCACTCGGTGCGGAATTTAAGAGCAACGGTTGCTCCACGAAGTCGAGTTAACGGGAAAATATTACTGCATAGCATAATGACATTCGTGTAAATTATAAGTTAATTTTATCTATGGCAAACCACCCAACCCAAATCGAAATGTATTTCAAGATCCCAGTCTAATATAGCCATTAAATTGAGAATACAGGGTTCGTCCGGAAAATAAGTGCACTGAGCTCAGGAAAAAAAATTATTACACTTTTACATATCTTAAGCTAATATTCCTCAAAATAGGACCCTTGTGAGTCGATACACTTGTTCCAGCGGCGTTCCCATTCCTGGAACGCTCCCGCGAAGGCATCATCGAGAACCTCTCGAAGACACGTCGTCACTGCCTCTTTGACGGCGTCCAAAGTCCCGTATCGCGTTCCTTTCAAACTCCTCTTTATCTACGGGAACAGAAACGTTCTCTAAAAAATGTGGATCATTATTGCAGTGATCCGCAAGTTGTATCGCGATTTCCAAACGATTGAGTCTTTGATCATCACTGAGCACTTTCGGCGCCAACTTTGCACAAATTTTTCGCATTTGTAATTGGTCCCTAATAATCTCGTGCACTATTGTTTTTGGCACATTACACTGCTCTGCTATCATCCGAACACTAAGACGACGATCAGAGTTCAGTACACCGCGAACTTTTCGCACATTTTCGTCGGTGAGTGTCGTTGATGGGCGTCCAGGCCGTGGTTCGTCGCCGACCTCTTCTCTGCCCTCCACGAACATCTTGTGCCACCGAAAGATCATTTTTCTGGACATGGCTGACTCCCCGTAAGCCTGGTTAATCATGCCGACAGTTTCGGTAGACGATTTCCCAAGCTTTACCGCAAATTTGATGGAATAACGCTGCTCCAAAAACTTCAGCATTCCGTTCCGTGACGTGGGTCGAGCGTGGAGGTTCGCGTTAACAGAGCTCCTCACTACACCACAGTTCAGAGCCGACTGCCTTTTTCAGCGTCGCTTGCCACATACCCCCCTCCAATCGCAGCCCGTCAGAGCGGTGCTGGGCGCGCCTGGAGCGGCGGGAAAAAATCAGTACAATTATTTTCCGGACGAACCATGTAATCTCAAAGAGAGGATTTTCTGACCACATTAAAACCTGCATGTTTTATTTCATCATATAATTTACCAGGGAAAATATTTGCTATGACCTCGATAAAAATAATCCCATTTTGCGACAGGCAAATTAATGTCGACAGCTATTACTTTAGAGTGCATGAACAATGCCTTAGGAGTTAGCTTAAGTGAAATTAAAGTTACTTGCAACCATATCTCGATACAAGAGAGACACTTGTTAAACTAAAATATAATGAAACAAGGAATGGTGATGTACAAAATTATATAAACATTTTACTTTAGAAAAATACAACTACTGATTTCAAGTTAAAATGTTGCCGAAATATAATCAAATTGATGATTAAGAGTTGATTTGATTTTTTTCGTTCCAAAATGTTACGGAGTACATATTTTATCATTATCAAATATATTTTATCGACTATATGATTTTTCGCCCAGCGTGAAGCACTTTAAGGAACAAACTCACATTTAATATTGACGTTGTAGTAGAAGTTACCTAATTCTAACCACCCTGACGTAAAAATATATAAATTACCGGAACGCTTTTTCAGAGAATTGATGGCAGAGAATCAGAATACAGCGCTGTCACAGAAAACTTTGTAACTCAAGGAGCTGTTGACAGGGGTATTTTGCGGTCCACTCAAAACCAACACATTGGCTCCCCTGAGCATATTACTAATGTAATTATGCAAGTGGTTTCACCTAAATAAAAATTTTTCTTCAACATGAGACTAGAGACATTTATCGGCGAAAGTGAACGAAGTGATCCATATGTAATCAGATTGATATCTTGAAAGCATTGGAATCTAATTTTTATTTACGTGGCATTATATAAAAAGTGAAAATATGGAACACAATTTCTTGAAATCTTAGAACCCAAATCCTGAACAGGAGTACGGAATCTTTGGAGAGCCCAACAATGGGGGATGGGCGAACGAAGGAGCGACCTTCAATCCCATTCCTAGCTGTGACCAAAATTCAATGAATATCCATAATGAACTGAATGACGCGAAAAATTCATAATGGGCATATTCATTACGTCGTTCACTCCCAAACCCTTCACCCCTTCCCTCTCATCTCTTTCGCGATCTTTCTTATTTACCTATTCTTAATTAGTTAATATTCATTATTAGAGGAGGTGACCGACAGCTAAGTCCATTTGCGCCATTAGGGATAGGTGAGTGATTTGGTATTGGTAAGATGTTTTGGGAATGGATGAAGGGTGTAGAGAAATCAGGCATCGGTATAACCCTACTCTAAACGAAATACGCCAAGGGGTTCTCAGTTTAACAGCTCATCTGACGGACGGCATACTTCATACTCCACATGGGACCCAAAGAAGGGATCGGAACACCACTAAATATGCTGACCTCCGGGATTCAGAAGCCAGTTTAGCCACCGCACAATCCCAATTCCCCGCCTATTCTTCATTCTCCGACCTCGCCTCATTCTAGAAATTTCAATTTTTATTGGAATTCATCCAATCTCTCATCCAGAAAGATTACGTAAATAGGAGAATGCATATGTGACGTTGTTTGAAAACCAAAGTAAGAAACGAGACATTTCTCTCGAGCCAAAATTTACTAATTGTTTTGTAAAAAAAAAAATGGAAGAAGACCTACTGACGAGTGCGTCTTTGCATCACCTCCGTGCATAAATAGCTCGAAGACTCGTTAGAAATCATTTCACACAAAAAAATGTTGACATAAAAAGATCTCCTCGTCGCAGATAAACAATGCAACATAGACTTTCTATCCACACCTGGACGCGATAAAAAAAGTGCGGTGGCCTTAGAACTGCAAAACACCTAGTGACACGAATCATTCTCAAACAATAATCCAAAATGAAAATGTGGGTAGTTTCAATTGTGTGGGTGATTTTTAGAGGACAATATTGGCTAACTATGGATCCAATGTTCAGAGGATAAAAGTTGACTCAAATGCAAAAACAAATGTGATTACTAAAATTTGATACTTATTACAGATTTTTAAAAATTCAAAGAAACTGTGGGAGATGCCGCAATAGTAACTTCTAATGGAGTCATTCGCTAATACACATTGCAATGCAACAGTTTTTCAGAGTGTATAAATCAATCGCATCATATTCTAATCCCGATAAAGGCGAATGATTTTTACACTTAATATTGTTGCATTGACTAAAATAAAAGCTTTGATCGAATCGCGTTCACTACCCGTAACTATATGAGAACATTAGGAGCAAATCAGAGACAGTTATCCCTCAATAACACACCAATGTAAGAATTTGTCAGCCGCGGAGGGAAATGCCATCTCCCAAAATATTCAAGGGCTTCTCTCTCAGACGTTTTCTCCGATGAAGATGATGCGGAAAATACATTGCCAGAATGAAATCGTCAATAAGTGATAATTTAGTGTTATTTTAAGAGTTTATTAGTGCGTAATTATATAAAATCCACTATGGAAGTATACTAATATGATACAATTAATCACCACGCCGAGAAATTTAGCCCTTGTTAAGAACTAATATGGCGTTGTTATCATACGTACTTTGCTCATTGTTAGTCACTAATCCATATTAACATCGGGGCCAAGAATCTCGCATAAATATTGACAATATTTCTCATAACTACTGGTTTGGGTACGCTCCTCTGAGGTAACATAAGAAGCACCTGATTTTCTTAATTAACCAGTGCTCGAGCCGCTATTTTCGCGTAAGGTATCTCCTTTATATTCTAATTAACCTGATTCGAAGTACCATTTATACATTCTATGTCGAAGAAGGACCAATAAAAAGTCTTGGATAATGATTAATGATCTAAGAGTGAATTCATTTCCAGGGTTATCTAATTTACGACTGGGTTTTGTTTGAGTGACGCCTTCTTCTTTTTTACACTGATGTAGATCTTATTACAATACAAGATCTGTCCCAAAGTTAGTAGGACTGAGTCCAATAAAAACAATATAGTACATTGTAAGAAAGATACATTCACTCAAAGTCTTCCAAGTAGCCTTCTTGTGCGTCGAAAGGACCAGAGTAGAGTTTATTTCGACGTTATAGCTTCTTTCGAATCTAATCCTTCGTCGCGAACAGCATCCAGTTCTTATACATTCGGTAACCCAAACTAAAATCAAAATATTGTACCAAAATCTGGGAAATGCAATACATTGTAATGTGCATAGTTTTAAAATAGTTCTTTCGCGATTAATCCTGTTAATATTTTGACTAATTAATGCCACGTTTATATTAGTAGGAATAACGAGCTTCGGATATAAGGACAATAATATCACCATACATTGCTTAATCGCTATACATAATGTTTAGATTAGACATTTTTTTCTATTTAAAATGATAGTTGATAACACCCTAATTGTGTATTTTAAATTAGTCACATGATGAGTTACATGACAATATCTTAATCGCTGTGTATAGCGGTATTACATATTAGGCAACACAATTTTAAAGGACGTAAATATCCCTTTCAAAAAAATATTTGTAATCATGATGTTTAGATTTCAAACCAGATTTTGTGGTACATTTTCCTTAATTGCCAACGAAGAACATGAAAACCATCTGTTATTTCTCTAGGACAACCTGTGTTAGAAATCCAACCCATTTGGGATCAATGGAATTCTTTGGCGGACTAATCAAGAGACGATCAATTTTCATTATTCCGTGCTTCCAAGAGATCTACAGATACGTCCTCGTGATAGAATTGCACCTCCGGAGACAAACGCTTTGCCCGTATGCACAACTACAATCATGTATGGTGGGGTGGCATATTAGTGCAATGAGCATATCACTTAGTGTAAGAGACAGTCCTATGAAGTCCAGTCCAGAGACAGAGAAGAACTATAGCAAGCCAAGTCTTTGATTTAAAAGCGACTAATGATGAGTCGGACCATATGCTAGCAAAAGAGGGAATAAGAGGAAAACGTTAGTTCATAGAAAAAATGAAGAAAGATTAAAAGGATCGGAAATGATACGTTTCCAACTTTTGTAAAAGGCCGAAGTACCGAATCTTCAAGGTGGACTGTGATTCTGAATTTCCTGGAAACCGACCAAAGCAGTCGTATTTTATGTTATCTTTATTTATCAATATTAACTGAAGGGGTAGGGAGGAATGTTTGGACAATTCTTCCGTTTGGTTGCTTGTTATCCAACATCAGTCTAATTACCAATGTAAACATTATTTTTAACAATTAGATAAGTACACGAATATAAAACTTGACTACGTAAATACCCTTCGTGACGCCCTCTTTCGAGTTAGGTAAAGCCAAAAAAAAGCGTTATTTTATGTAATTTCAAGAAACCTACCTCAATCTACTGGTTTCCATACTGTTCACTATCACTCCATACTTCTTTCGCTTCTGTCACATTCATATACTGTTTCATATGTATCCTGAGACTGTTAAAACTCTTTCCTTGAGGTTCTGAATGCATTCACCGACAACCTTCTCGGCCTTGTTATACAATTCACACACACTTTTGGCAATTCCACTCCCATCCATTCTCTCAATACGTCAATGGAATGACAATGAGCATCAGCGTTACACACTTTTCTCATACTTTTCCATTTATGGCGGATCTAAACCACATACCGCCATAACCCAATCGTTCCTCATCCTATCAATCTTGTTTACCACAAACACTCCTCAAGGACCCTGCCCTCACCGTATCCATTCAACATTTTACTCAAGTTTTGCTTTCATCGAATAATATGGAGGGGAGTAAGCTTTTGCACAATGGCATTTTGGCTCCTTTGACAAATATTCATTTTCTGATATGTATTACTAACGATCTTTCTGTCGGCATTCGCATGACTTCAAAATCCCTTCATCTCTCTCACCATCTGCAAATATTTTACCTAGGATTACAAAATCATCCAACTCTACAATTTTGAATGTGGTCTCCATCATCACCTCAGTCACTTGAGGCATTAATTTGAATTCTGACTTTTAATAATCAAACCACTTTACTTTTCCACGTAAACTTTTTAATTTTTACAACCCAGGTTTCGTTATAGTAATACATCATCAGTCACACACACCTGATGATGTTATGCTATAACGAAACCTGGGTTGTAAAAATTAAAAAGTTTATGTGGAAAAGTAAAGTGGTTTGATTATTAAAAGTCAGTATGAATATTTTCCACCAAGTTACGCCAGAAACTGTTTTATTTTAATTTGAATTCTGGTAAGTTTTGAAAGATAGGGCATGCAGGGTCACCAGCCTTTACAGAAACCATGACACGTGGGGCATATTATGTTGACGACTGCGGCACTCTACCGTCAGTACCGGCATACTACAAGCAAAGCCTAATAATACTCAAATCCGATTTACTATTCTAAGCCAGCTTGTATCCTTCCTGAGGAGATCTACCTAAAGAAGAGACTAAAACTTTACCTAAAGAACATACTAAAATTTTCTCGGAAATTTACAATTTTTCATCATTTCACGGAATTAATCGAGAATTTGAAAGAAAAACGCACGAAAGCAGCGAAGAGGAAGAGCTAATATCACCAGGGTATGAAGGAAGTGTAAGTGGTTTAAGAGCTGCAAGACATCTGGACGGATAACATTTATGAGACTCCAAAGGACGAACTGTTGGGAGTGAATGATTACTTCATTTTAGGGTTATCATCGTGCCCATTAAGCGGACACGATTGAAGCGAAAGTGGTACTCAATGAAAAGAAGGTGAGTAGAATCATACTAATAGGGGGCAGGTGTAATAATGTGGCCGTCAGAAGGAGACTCTCGGAGTTGCAGAGGCATTGCCATCCTCAAGAGGATCCTCAAATGGAAATGTGCTAGTAGAGATAATACCACAGAACATTGCAGAAACGCGGGAATTAACAGAGAGCTTCCAACGAAAAAATCATAACGGTGAGAGTGGAGCTAAGAAACCCACGAAAACTTTATAGTGGTATAAATTTCAATGATCGCGCCCGAGAATAATGACGACAAAAGATGAAGACGACGAAAACGCGGAAGTAATAAAATGTAAAGGGATAATATAAAATCTTAACAACTTGGGTGACTGGAATGCATTCATCGAAGAAGGACAGAGGACGGGAAAGAAAAAGAATGACAAACAATGGTAAAATAAAGGATTGGAGAAACGACAACAGAGGGGACAATGTTTATTGGAGTCTGTGTACGATACAAATTAGCTGTGGCAAACAGGCAGTTTCAAAACAACTTACGAAGAAGACACAGGTGGAAGATGGCTGAATACATAAGAAGGTACCAAACTGAGCACATTCTTGTAAACCAGGAATTGCGAAATCAAGTAAAGGGCGGCATAAAACATTAAGGGGTGGAGATTGAGAACTACAACAGTTTGGCGTTAGCTTAAATTCAAGGAGGCGATTAAGAGTCAATTGAAGGCAAAAATAATGAGGGAAATGCATAATTTCTAGAATTAAGGAAACCATTAAATGAAGAAGAGGATCGTACAGGTTTCCCACCGTGAGGGTTCGGGTTCAAATCCCGAAGACAACAAATATTTTTATCCCTACTTGAGGTGCTTTGTGGAGAGCACTGAGTGAGTACGACGTCCGTCGGATGGGACGTTAAACTGCGGACCCCTTGGCGACTTTCGACAAGAGTAGGCTAATGCCGACGCCGGGTTTCTCTCCACCCTTCCTTTCTCATCCATCCCTAATGCCGCAAATGACCTTAGCTGTCAATCGCCTACCATAAAAACTATTACTACTACTATAGATGAGATAAGTACAAAAACTACAGTATTGAATTGGGGAAAAATATTTCAAATGAACCAGCTATGAAATTAGAATAAGGAATAACAACGTTGTTGAAGAAGTACACAAAATAAGAAGCGCAAAAGATGTTGAAGTAGCTTTAAGGAACGGTAAGGCAACAGCCCAGTGGTCTCAGCAAAAAGCAATGGCATTCGAGGTGGCAATGTTATATTATCCATTATTTTTTCGAACGCAGACAAATAGAATGAATTCTCAGTGTTTTTGGAGGTACCTGATAACGGAAAGGAAATTAATATAGGAGTACTCGAAGAAGAATTTGTTGGGAAGAGAGACCACATACTCAGGGCTGAATCTGAAACTGAGTTGTAGTACCAATGAGAAAACAAATTAGCAGAAATGAACGGAATGTGATCGAAAATTTCAGCGAAAACTGTGAAAATAGGTCTCGATGCATCTGCATTATTTAATTTGTCACATCTTAAAATAAAATGGGACATACCAATAGGTTTTCGGAAGAACGTACCGAAAATAAAAACCGGCTAGCAAACTCAATATCCCTCGAACAATTAGTCAAACGAACCACGTGTTTAAGATTATAATGAGAAAAATCTATCGAAAAATGTTGAGGAAAGCGGAAGAGAACTTCCATGAAGATCATTTTCTGTTTAAAAGAAGCTGAGGTGTATGAGAGCTATTCTCACCCACAGATTCATCATAGAGAAGACATGACAACAAGATCAACCGAGGCATTTATTGCCTTTGTGGACCTGGAGAAAGCTTTTGGAGAAGTGGGCTGGAACATAATGCCACATGCTCAAAAAGAAACTGGAATGAGCTTCCAAGAGAGAAGATTGATAGGCACACTATATATAGAACGGGCAGTAGTGGTCGACTGTGGTGAAAGTAGAGAAGCTAAAATAAAAAATAACACAGTAAGGAAGGAATCCTCATTTGTGCCATTGTTTGTTAATCTACACTTCGAGGAGTTTGAAAAAGAGATATAGAATAGAATAAAACGTAGTATGCTGATGCAGCGAAAAAAATATAGTATAACAATATTCCTCAAAATTTAAGGAAAGTATAGAACGCGTAACATGTGCAGAGAAACATAGATGTTCTGATAATACTAATTTATTTGGACGAAGGAGATGGTACAGTAAAAACTCAAATTGACAAAAAACATAAGTGCGTCTGATCTGTAGCATAAAGAAAGCGTTACATTCAAGTAAAGAAGACAAGATGGCTTTTGAAAACATTAAATCATTTATCTATTTTAAGATTTCCATATGACAGAAAATGGTTTAAAAAGATATAGTTCACATTTTTACGGTTGTGTAACACGAAATATATCAGCATTAGGGAAAATAAATTAGAAGCAATAGAGTTTGAAATTTGATACAACATAAGTGATGTAGATAATAAAATGTAGAATAAATCACTACTTACCAGGTCCACTGAAGAATGGGTAAAGAGAGAGCGAAGTCTATGAAATACACAAGAGGACTGGGAGGATTAATGGATATAATCTGAGACATAATATTTCCCTGAAAGACTTCAATGGAATAACTATTGAGGTGAGTTAGTGATGAATTTCAAGAAAATTTATGCAAATGGAGAAAGCGAAAATGAGTTTAAAAATGCTTAGAAATTGGACGGTATAATTTGACGGGATACTACAAACTAACCTTATAACGAGAACCTTTAATTGTGATGCTTGAGGTGTTATACACACAAATGCCGAATTATCAGTCGATTTTGTGTGGAAATCCAACACATCGTAAGGAAATGGTTAACGTTCAATTTTCCACAAACAAAAATTACTCACGATCTTGGTATCAGTGCCGATATTTCGTCAGCAGGTCTCATGATAATGCAATAACTTTGAAATCTGGGCCGAGAGTCAAATTTTACTTGAGGAAAATTGCGTATTAATCATTCCTTTACAATATGCATTATACACATGCATCCTTGCATATATTGAAGGGGGCAATCATGACGCATTCAAGTATTTCAGCAAGTCTCCACCAGTTTTGCAACAACAAACATAAATTTTTTTAAAGGTCAACCACCGGTGCCGACCCACTAAAATATGTACTAACTAAAATACGTTCGACATTTTTAATACGCTAGACTTTGTGAATTACGTAATTTCCGACACATTGAAAAACGTACATTGGAAATCGTTTTTCATAAATAATGACTTTTACCAAAATATAGTCCTAAAATACCAATTTTTGTATATTATTGTTGGTTTTACACAATTACTACATTGAATAAGGTTGAATAATAGCAGATGGCTGTGACTGTGGAGAAAATATATCTCTGAACGAAATTTAGTAAGAAATCGAAACTGTTGGACATTGAAGGTATTTTTTTTATTTACTAAATTCCTTAAATAATCAAAATCGACAGAATTAATTTTGTTTGGTCAACAACGGAAATGTGCCCTGGATATTAATTTCTCGCATATCTTTCACTGAAATTTATCATAATGGAAAATGTGAAGTTGATATTAACATTTTAAGGAAAAATAGCGGGAAAACCAGTTGTAAAGCCCAATTATTACAAACGTCCAATGAATAAAACTTCCTTTGGCGTTTGGTGAAAATTTCAGGCCAAAAAATGACAGGGTATGCACGTGAAAAGAAATAAAATGACATTCTATTGTTTTTGTTTACTTCCCAGGGAGGTTTTTCTGACCGCCGAGGTGTTTCCTCCGCGTGAATAAGAAAGAGTAAGAAGTTGAGGTAACTCCTACGCATGTTCTGACAAGAGAGCAAGACGTCCTTCGCGGGAGCGTCCCTTCAGCCCGCATTTCTCCAAGAGGTACCCTGCGGCCACAAGTCTCATTGTGTCGTGATCTCTTGCGCAGCCATCATTTTTTTTGTCCCCGAGTCTTTCGTGGAAAAGAAGACCAACGCGACGGCAATCTTAAAGAAGAGGCAAGCACATCAACGCAATAACTTTTTTGTCCTTGCTGGCGACTGATTTTTGTTGCAGACCGTGCGTGGGTTTACTCTGTTACGATCAACAATGACTAATCATCTATTGACATTTAAAACTGCGACGCCGAGCCTGTCACACTGGTGACAATGTAATTCCTGGTAACCTCCATTACTATAATCTAAACGTCACTGGTCCCGGCCCTGTTTCATAACTGTGGTTATTACTTAAGAAAGGTGTTTGGAGCGAAGAAAAATTCATCCCTGCGTCCAATTGGACCATCACACGGACAAGATGAGAAAATCAGTCGGCAACAGTCAGGGAACGTTCGAATATCCCAGTTAAGAAATTTCTTAACGCAATGATATTTCATATCTCATGAGATAATATTTGAATCTCATCCTTGAAAAGTTGCGAAAGTTCTCAAACAGCAAAATAGAGATTGAATAGAATAACGGGAAGTGAAAAAGATATCAAATAATTCAAGAGCATTAAAAGTCAATGTGAAATACAAGGCGTGCTCAATTATAAACGGGCTTTTGGTTTATTTAGGAAGAATTTTATTTAATCGTCTATATCAATCTTATCCCCTTCGAAGTAGTCCCGATTACATATTATACACTTATGCCAGTGCCTTTTCCAATCCCAAAACACTTCTGTAACTCGATCTTAGAGTATAGCTTTTAGCTCTCTCAACGATTTGTTTTTAATATCAGCTACGATTGTGAAATTTAAAGTTTTCTTTACTTTTGGAAACAGAAAAAAGCCCCACGGGGCCATGTCCGGTGAGTATGGAGGCTGGGAAATCACTACAGTGCTATTCGTGGCCAAATATTCCCGAACAAGCAATGAAGTGTGAGCAGGTGCATTATCGTGATGGTGCAAAAACCATGAATTGTTCCGTCACAAATACGGGCGTTTTTTACGTATTGCTTCACGCAAACGGCGTTAAACGCCGAGTTCCTAGACCTATCGAAAAGCTGCCTTGCCCGATAGATTACCTAATGTTAAATAAAACAAAACAGAAAATATACTACGAGTAGTATCTTGTAATAAATAAAGTAAAAAGGAAAAAATACACCTCTTTAATTTAAGACAATATATATTAACAATTAATTAACTTTGTAATTTACCACATGTGTATACATAACGAAACAAATATCCGAACTATCAGTTGAGAAGAAATAATTCCGAGAATGAACCTGTTATCTATCTAACCCCCGTATTCACGAATTCAAAAAAGAAAAGTGGCAGTAGTAAACACTTCAGTCATATTAAAGATCATTTTTAGTGGAACAGATAATTCTTAGAGTCCGAAATTCGCAATCTACGAATAACTTGTGAAATTTTCATGATTTACTTTCCAACAAGCGACGCCTCCGACGCAAAATTCATTAAACTCTCATTTTATCCTCCTTGAACCGAAGATATTACGATCATTTCCAAAAGTCACATGATGGCCATAATCTCAAGCAAATGCACAACAAAAAAACTTCTCTTCCATTTAAAACACTTCCTAATCACACGTACCGCATCCCGCAACAAGCCTAGCACCTGAGAAAGGGTTCCTAGCAAGGAGAAAGGGTACGAGTTCCTCATCGGATCCAACGCACATTTAGTCCACTTAATATTCAATAGGCCATATAAAACCCAGCTTCGCCAAACACTCCCCTGATACCAACCATCCCATCTCTCTCAAAGATTTACACCTTTTAAAAATTTCCTCCACCCTCATTATCTCCTTGACCCCGATGAATGTCCCTTCATCCATAAATTATCCGTAACCGTTTGAATTATGGCTAGGGTTTCAAAGTTTCACCTCACTTGCATTCATCCTTGCGCACTTAGCCCATTCGCATGCCCTCTTCCCTTCATTTCTTTTTGCAACATTTCGAAATCCTTTCTTGGCCTGTTAGAGGAGGTATTGCAAACGATCTTAGCGATCCTTTATCTTTCGTTGAAAACCTCTGACCCCTCTTTTTCTCCACCGCACCCAACCCTTCTTCTCCAACATGTACAAGCATAACCCATTATCCGAACTCGGTCAACACTTCATTCAATACTGGTCTCTCTTTGCCACCAGATATTCTCGATTAACGGCAGATGGTCATCCTGCAATCGGCAAGTCAAATATGTAGTAAAGTACAATGGTTCATAAAAGACCCAACCCGCCGGTCCCACAAAGCTAACCACAACATGAGACCACATTCTATTTAACTTCCTTTTCCTTTCTGTCCCCTAACCTCACCTCATGCATACCACATATTCTCCTCCACTCCTTCACATACTTCACGAGGCCAACTGCTGTAATGCTATAATCAACCCAAGACTTGCATTTAATAGGCGAGGTGATATTAACTTCTACCTCATACCGTACTAAGCCTCATGGCGCGGCGTGTGATTTTTAAATATGTGGGTGCGGGGGGGGGGGGGGGGGAAGCCCCCACCCTGTGTTGCATGCAGTTTTCCAGAAAGATCCGGTAGCCAAAACACAGCACACGGTTTCGGAGAAGCTGGGGGCGTCCAAAGTCACCGTGAATGAACCCGGGTCCTTCGTTCATTTGCCGAAAGCTCCCTCCACTTGCTAGGATAACAAGTTCCCTATTTCACAAGTGATGGCCATTAAATTTCACGGCGAAACCGAATCTCTTGCGTGTCCTTACTCCGAGAGATTCCATAAAGGAGGTTTACGAGTCCATTCGTGATCGCCTCCAGCGCGCACTTCGGGTTGCGATCCAAAAGCACCGAAGCAAAAACTTTTAAGTTTAGGCATTCCTTGGTGGCAGGTGTGGCGTATGTTGAAACTGCACCGTGGGCTTCACAAGAGATACTTCAAAATGTTAAACTCTGTGGCGAGATTGCAATAGACTACCCTACCCAAATAGAACATAGACGATGATATGATCCATGCAATGGTGTAAGCATTACCTCTGGTATTATATCTGGTTGTGCATAAACGTGAAAACTTCAATGGGTGTCTCAATCAAAAAACAAGATATGATTTGTGGAAAAGTGTTCCGCGGCGTTTTATCACGTAAAATAATTCCAACACATTTTTATTTTTTTATTTATGTTCCCTTCAAGCCACTGCTAGGGTGTGTGGCAGGGGGTGAACACACAACGACTAATTTTTACCCGAACATGACACTACTTCGAGCGGACAATGTTATTATGAACCCCAATCGTTCGTGGGAACAATGACACCTTAAATCTATCTGCTATGCACTTAATGTCTCTAATTTTATTATCATGAGCTCTCCTACCGTAGTACGATGGGGGTAATAATACATTTTGAACATCACTCCTTAAGAGAATCCCTTCCAATGTATGCAGGAGATTTAATATGCAATATAACCTTCGCTCCATGAGTGAGTCCCAGCTTAGCTGCCCTAATATTTTGGGTACGCTACTAAGTTTATCATAGCAACGTTTTAAAAATCTAGCTTCTCTAAGCTGTACGCGATCTAATTCCTTCTGACATGGTGAAGCACCTTCAGAAACTAAGGATCGAAGAATCAACTCTTCGAGTCGACTTTCGGAGGAATACTACTTTTTTGGAGAGCCTTTAAATTTGATACGAATCAAAATTAATACAGGGTGGAGCAAAATGGACTATCTAGGTTCAAAAAATCACCGAAGAGCACGCAGGTAAATTAGCACAGTGAGAGTAGTGACGTTAGCTGGGGCAAACAACGCCATTTTTTGTAGTTACCATAAAGTGGTCTGTAGCGATGAAGCGCATTTTCACCCGGCGCCCCGGCTCGGCAAATAAGCAAAATTTTCGTTACTTGGCGACTGAAAACCCTCGCGAACTTCACCCAAGACCTTTTTATAGCCCCAAAGTGACAGTTTGATGCGCTGTGTGTCCTCCATAGGTATTATTGGGTCTTACTTTTTTGAATCCCGAGGTTCAACTGTTGCTGTGAACTCTGTGCGCCATTGTGAGTTGCTGGAGAACTAGTTACTCCCCAAAATGGAAGAGTATGGTGAGGAATATGAAACAAAAGCATTTTGGTTTCAACAGGATGGTGCCACGACTCATACCGCCCGACGTTGACGCCAAATCCTGCAAGAATAATTTCCCGGCCGCCTCATCTCTTTTCGAGGAAATATTCCATGAGCCCCTCGCTCCCCAGATTTGATTTTTTTCTTTGGAGATATTTCAAATTTGAGGTTTACAAAGTTCGACCAAGGACTTTGGAACCTCTTAAGGAGGCAGTTACATTCGTCATCGCTGGAATAAAGCAAGATATATGCTGAGGAGAGTTTTTGAAAACTTTTTTCAACGACTCAACATGTGCATCGCTCACCAAGGTTGTCACCTGGATGAAAAAATTGTCAAAATTTAATGAACAAAATGAGATTATATGCAGTTTTCAGAAACAAAAATCTTTTTGAATTATCTTGGTTGGTTTTTTTACAATTCACCCATCAAATCAGGGAGTACATTCTGCTCCACCCTGTATTTGCCATGAATGAAATATGAATTAGAAATATAGTACATTAAACCAAAATTAATGCGTGGGAAAAACATTGTATGACAATGGATGAAGACTAATAACTTTGTCATTAGACTTAGGCATATTGAAGCTAAACTTTCGAAAGCGTCGATCATCAAAGCTTTTTGTCCTCCTTCCAATTTCAGCTTACCCATACGTACTCGAAATATTAATGGAAGAGCATAAAAAAAATTGTATTGTTTACATTCTCGACACCATCGATAAAATACCACTAGTTTTGTCAAGGCTTTTAAATTGCTTCGAGAAAGCGCCGTGGTTTCCACAAGGTACGCTGTTTTTCCACAATGAAATTTAACGGCTTACGGCCATGGTTTCGACGATGAACGTTATCATCAGGTGACGCTTGATGATGACGTCTTCGTGGTCGTAAGCTATTCAATTTAATTGTGGAATAACAAATGGTACCTTATTCAACCAAAATGTCCAGAAAATTCCATAAAGTATCGCCGGAAACCACCAGCCGTAGTTTGATCTGCTTTGGTCAACACATTTGTGGCGGTAGATTCGTTACGCCCTGACTTAATGCATAGTTAACATTCGTCGAAGTTGTTACAATGCTGGGGCACTTTACACTCCATGGCATGGCAACTCAGCCACAACGCTGTCCAGGACCGGCCTGTGAAAGCCCTGATCGGGAGGAGAGGAAGTGTGATCAGGGTAAACAGGCAGGTTCGATGGATGGATACATGCATACCAACGCGAACTTCCATTACTGACACGATTCTTTTAGGGACAAAAGTTGACTGAAGATTAGTTTTTCGGAATATTTAAGATAATTTTGATAATAGTGGAATGTTTTCAGTAAGTTTTCATCATTGATGACCACTATTATCCGCGGAAATGAATTTACCGCGAAAAAATTATGGGATAACCTAATGATGAGACAAGAAAACATTACAGAATGAATTCAGAATGGACAATCTTTCTATCAACATTTATTCTGAGATTTATTAACAGTGAGAAAATGGTCGATACGGGCAAGCAAGAATAAACCCTTGGCTCACAATCTAAATTGAGTAAAAAGAATAATCATAAAATATATGTGATTATTAATCAAATATAAGACATCCATATTCGCACATTCTATGTGCGCTTGTTCCATCACAACTGACTTCAGGAAGGAAAACTGCTTGGAGCGAGGCATGTTCACCACTCCTTCCATACGATCCTCCGCAACTCTGGGAAACCACGGTTGCTTAAGCATAAGCTGTTTCCAATAAGACATGACTCTGCAAATGACTCGCCCGATCGATAAGACGATCTCAACGAAGCTCGTATTATTCCGCAGCACTCGAGACCATCTCATTTTAAGAAAATCAAAATAGCTAGCGGTCTTGCTCAAGAAAATGTACAAGTCGGCTATGAACGCTGACCAAGGATTATTTCTCCCTCTCACAGTTACAATCTCATCATTGACATGGCGAACTTCTTTAGGCAGGAAAAACGAAACGTGCACCCTGCATATTCCGGATTTAAATATCAAGTTATTATTATCTTGGGAGAACTGCGACCGCTGAGACCATTTAAGATAGATGGACAAGGCAGAAATGAGTGAATTCAAGGAAAGGCGAAGTGAATGTTAGCCTACCCTTAAAGAAGGTGATGGCACGCTGACCACAGTACTCTCTCCCATCCGATGGACGTCGTTGGTCCTACTGCACATGATGTGTTCTTCACAAGAAATCCCTGGAGTGACAGGAGAATGTGACAGTTAAAAATACATGCGTCACTGAAAATCTAATCACAACTATTGATTTGGGAAGGTATTACAATAAAAAGCAACAGCATCATTCGGATCCTGCCAAGCATTAAAATCTCCCAGAGATGGGTGCGATTAACACCAAAACGTGCGATGTAACTGATTCGGAATAAAAATATATCCCTTCAAGCACAATAGTAAATTAATTCGAATGGATTTATTAATCAAAGGAAGTTTTAACACAGCCGGAACACAAATATCCGATGCATTCTTACCAATGTTGATGCAAACTACTTAAAAGACTCGCAACTTTCGAAACTAGAATAGGCAATTTAAAGGGAGTGATTAGACTTTCCGCGCCCCTTTTCTCTCAAAGAATCCCTTTATAAAAGGGGCTAATCAGCGACAAAACCAAAAAAACTAACAACTAATATTATTCATTAATATAGATCAAATTGAAATAAACGGTCAAAGAAGAAAAGTAATGTAGCAATGATTGGACCCGTTAAATATCGGCGACGCCCATTGCAATAAGTTGTAGAAAAGTAATTCAATCCCCGACAAGGTTGACATACGAGGTGTGTTCAAAAATTAACGGGATTTTTTTCATTTCGCGGGCTTGGAGAGTCCGATTGTCAAACTTTTTTTTATTATGTTTGTATACATGCCCCTGAATTATGATAAAACTTTCAGCTATTTCATTGTGGACTTTGTCTGTATGAAAACGTGGAAAAAGTGAAAGAAATGGTTATGAACGATCGCCGAATCACAATTAGAGAGGCCGCTGATGATGTTGGCATATCGACTGGATCATGTCATGAGATTTTTTCCAATTTTTTGGGTATGAAACGCGTGGCAGCAAAATTCGTTCCAAAATGGCTTTTGCATCACGACAATGAACCAGCTCACACTTAATTGCTTGTTCGTGAATTTTTGGCCAAAAACAATACGGTAACGATGCCCCAGCCTCCATATTCGCCATATATGGCTCTGTGTGACTTTTTCCTATTTCCAAAAATTAAGAGAACCTTGAAGGGCCGTCGTTTTACAGCCGTAGATGACATTAAAAGCACATCGCTGAAAGAACCAAAGGCTATCTCAAAGATCGAGTTTGAGAAGTGTTTCGGGGATTGGAAGAAGCGCTGGCACAAGTGCATAATCTCCAATGGGGGCTACTTTGAAGGTGACAACAGCATGTATAAGAATAAATAAATATTACTGTCCGAAAAATTAAAATTCCCGTTAATTCTTGAACACACCTCGTATTGTAGCAAGGCCTCTGCTCCAAAAGGGTTTTCTGAACAGATCATGGAAATCATTTGGGAATTTAAAATCTCTTATTGTTCGGCTGTGCCAATGAGCATTCACGGGGACGGTACGAGAAAGTCTTAGCTAAAGTTAAAGGTAAGTAAAGCTTCAACGAATCAACGACATTCACTCAACGGGAAAACAAAAGTTTTGGTGAAACTGAAAACGGCCCTCTTGTCCCCCATTCCAATCTTCCCCTACAAAACAATCGCAGATGTATCCCTCTTATTTGAAAGAATATGAAAAATAATTTTTTAAAACACAATAAAAATGTTTTGAAAATATGAAAAATATCAAATCTAACAGAGGGTGAGGGAAAATACGCTGAATAAAGAAGATTGAAGGGTTGCAGTAAAACAATTTTAGGAATGAAATACTGATTATGATGACTAATAAAATATACTAGTCTTCATAGTAGCATCTGAATTGCTTCAATTATGAGTGATGGCTGACGACTGTACTTCATTAAAACCAAAATCCTTGCCTCGATTGGCATTTCCTCTCCGACAAGACGAAGTTCTCCTCCTAAGTCCTAAGGACCTGAGTGTTGTGACCCATTTGCCGTAGGTACACATTTTCCGCCCCACCGGAGTGAAAATGTGTTTCCACGTTCTCTAATTCAAAATAAAGCATCTGAGCACTGCTTACGTACGGTTGTATTTTTCTCAGCTGCAAGAGAAATTGGCTCGCGATTGTATTGAAGAATATTAATAAACTCCAAGAAAACTTACACAAACCTTTAGACTATAAGCAATTCATTCAATTGATCGGTAAGAAAGTGCGCTAATAGGACGACAGTAAAAAAAACTCGAATCCATATTAAATAATGATCCAATTGCATTATAGAGTCAGGCTAGTCACATAAGAGCCTTTTCCCACTTTCTTCTCTATACCGGAAGAGAACTAGTTTAGCATGGGCGCCTCAACACTTTCACCCGGCACAACCACTTTCACCGATAACATCAGCCTGTGGGTGCGAGGTCAAGGTTCGAAGAGAACTCACACTTCGGACAGTGGCAGCACAAGTCAGTCACTTCGCGCAAGGTCTGATACGCCAAGACTACGAACTCATTTTTGCGTTTGTTTACGGAAAATGGAAACAGAAAACAACACCCATATCCCCAAAAGGGAGTATCTCATGCCAGTGGTAACTGAGTAGAATGAACTTCCAGAGATGGTGGGTGATTACTGCTGTATTCCTAAAGATTAAACTGTAAAATTACTTCTCAAATGTTGCTTGTTTCGAGATTTGCACACAACGTATTTTTAGGGGCAGTGCAGAAGGGAAATTAAAATACCGGTAGCTCTGGTGATATCAGGTTTTCCCGCTGGGTAAAGACGTTCGTAGTTATAAAATTGATTACTGTAAGTTACGACTTAGGAGTTTTTGGCTAAGGAGTATCTCCGCACATGCCCTATGGCCTCGTCAACAAAACTCCACTGACTTCATCATTAGAAAAAAGCTAGGGTTAAAAGCTAAGAAAGAATGCGGCAAAAACTAGTAAAAATAGGAAAAAATGAGACGATACTGTCAACTCAAAATATTCATCATGAATATTTTGAGTAATTTATTAAATAGTAAATATCTTTAACTTCTTAATAACGATAAAACTTCCCTATCCATTAGTGATATAGATTATGCTTAATAATTACAATCCAATGCCGGAGACAAATCACAATGTTCTGATAAAAACACGCATTTTGAATTATCGTTTAAACTTTGAGATTCGCCTGCACTGGTCCATTTTTTTTTGTTCAGCATTTTTTTTCCTTTGGTACGTACGATAAACAGCATAAAATATAAAAACATTCCCAGTTTTAGAGAAGCATTCAATATGCCGATAAGTTATGCGTAACGACCGGTAGGTATCTGGATGCTCGCTCCTACCTCTCCAAAGGTCAACACTTCATTCCGCGGTTACCACTGCATTTAAGACAGCAGGTCGTTACTCGCATAAAAGAGATATCTGACTTTGATATTAGGAAGAAACTACTGCCAATGGCAAGCTGGTCCTGAAAATGACGTTGCAGAAGAAAAGGACCTCGCACAATGACTGGTTGACCCGGAGAAGGAACAAAGTCACACAAGAAAGAAAGGAAAACCATATGCTACTACCCCGTATGTTCCTGGAGCAGGAGAAGAGATAGCAGTTTTTCAAAGGCAAGATGTGGTTCCACAACCGAAGGCTTGTTCAATAGGTGAGGGTAGAGCCCACATAATACTAAGCCCAATGAAGTGTGAAGAAATTCACATCAAGGTGAGGGGGTCAGCTTCCTTCCATAGCACTTGAGTGAAGCTGAGAGAATACCCAGAGATATCATCGGGAATCAATTCTGAGAGGTCTCCATAGCCCAGAACTCTACCCATTGAACTACCACATCATTTTAGAAGTAATTAACTGATATTTAATGACCTGAATGAAACTACCTATATCCTGTAGTGTTTCGGAAAACTTGTGATGCACAATTGGAACAAATACTATTAGATATCAATTCCTTAATATGGAGGTAATGTTGCAAGATAACATTTATACCACAAAATATTAACCAAACAACTGGTAGGAAGGGTTGGTTGATAAAAGAGATATATTGATCGCACTTGCGAAAGAGTAACTCACATATTAGAAAGGGTTTTCCAAATATTGATCGTTTATACATATATGTTATATGTGGGTCGCAGTAATCCAGGGGTAGAATGTTGGACTACTGACCAAAGTACCCGGGCTCGAATCCCAGGCAAGTCTCTCTGGGCACCCTCACTTCCACCCATGAAACTGATCATGTCTTAAGATAGATATAATATAAACTATAAACACAGTAATCAGCCTAAAGGTCAGTTTGGTAGGCGATGGTAGAGTTCACCCAGTACTAAGCCGGAAGGCTCGTGAAATTCACACATCAGGGTATGGGGGCCAGTTACACTCTTGGTGCCGGTAATGGTTTCCCAGGAAGACCTGGTACCCAAAAAATCATATAGCTTGGGTGGAGTTGCAGGTGCCCAGAGTGGCTTGCCCGGGAATTGAACCTGGGCCCTCCTGTAATTGGCCCAATGCTCTACCCCTGGACTACTGCGACCCACATAATTGCAGAAAAGATACTTTCAAGATATATTCATAGATTGAAAAACGTTTTGGTTTAAAAGAGTAAAATATAAAATGGAAAAAAAGACACAATCAAAAATAAACCAATTATATAAAACTTATATACACACTTACTTACATGTAATAATGATTACAACAAAGTTTGTACAATATGTAGAACCAATATTATATATTAGCATGTGATACTGATATTAACTAATGAGTATAAATCTACAGAGAAGGTGATGCTCATTTGAAAAAAAATGTCCATTCACATGAGTGCGACTCCAAAATACACACGCTATCAATATTTACAAGTTATTGTGTTTAGAGGTTTTCATAGGAATGAATCTTACCTTCTTATTATAATTCAATACCAATTATCCACAATTTCTGATTAAGTATGCATCAAAAATTAATATTAGTACATGGTTCAATTATGAAATCACTACAATTTTGGTGGGTAGTTTGGAAAATATTTTGGCCACCAAGAATATCTCATAAATCCTTCCAACAAGTTAAGGTGCTTCAATGCAGAAGCCTTGGTCCAGGTATTCAAAGTTACATGAGGTGTACACTGAACCTACCTGCCACTGATGGCAATGTTATAGTCATAGATATTCAATTATTTTAAATTGTTAGAACTGCATAAAAACTCCATAGAAATATGCTGTGTTATTATCAACTTCAGTCCACTGATTACATTAAGTTTTGATGGACTCAGTGACTGATGGCATCTTGATTTCCAAGCCTCATTAAACACAATATCAAAAACATAAATATGTACCCTAAACAGACAAATTACCATAAACCAACTTTTAAACTCATAACCTTTCTGCCTCCCTTCATTTCATCCAACATTACCATTCTCTTTCTTCCTATATATTGTTTACCCAACATTTTCCCATCTAACATTCATTGGCTATCAACATCCATTACTTCAACTTTCCTGGGAGATTTAAAGTTCCCTTGAGTGCTTTCTCTTTTCCCCTTTCCTATCTTCATGGGTAGTAGTAGCTTTAAGGGAGGTGAACAACAACTGAGGTTATTTGGAATGGATGGGAATTGAGGAAGGGTGGGGAGAAATCCAGCATCAGCATTAGCCCTCTTTTAACGAAATGCTAAGGGGTCCACTAAGTAGAAATTGGGATACCACAGAAACATCTGCCGCCTCCAGAATTCGAACAAGGCCCCTTTGGTTAGCAAGTCTGCACTATAACCACCACACCATTCCGATATCCACATTTTCATGGGTTATTCTTTGTCCATTTTATTTTTCCCATTCTTTTCCACACAAACATCCAATAAGTCTCTAATCTAAACTAATTCACTTTCCTCAATGACCAAATTTCATAACGAAATAAAAATATTAACCCTATTAAAGTGATCCCTTAATGACAACTATTATCCAAAGCTAGAGAATCATATGCTTCCGTAGATATATAGTATTTCAAAAGTACCTGAAATTAGGCTGCAAAAGAATATAGTATATTATCGTCAACAGTTCCTTAGCTACTTCCTTAAATGTTGCCGTCACCATCATTCCTAAATCCAAACTAATATTCACGGGGGAAGAGAAAACACTCCATGCCCATATTGTTTTTTTCATGGAAGAAATTACAACTTGGTTTCATGAACGCAGGCCATCTGGTTCCTTATTTTCGAGGTGGCTTTATAGAAGTATATTTTATGCATACCTTACAACTGCTCAGTTTTTTTGCATGTAATAAGGTAGATAAAGAGTGGCACATGTTATAAGGACCTTTAATTTAAGCCAAATCGGAATATTACTTCTTTCCAAGAAATTAAGTTACTCGATTACAACCATCTATGATAAGGGTGCTTTGGTTTATTTTTAAATTACCTGTGCTATATCATTTAAAATACGTAATAATATCATGCTATGATTTCCTTTCACATAATATTCAATTAAAAAGGATTACTCACCACAAAAAAGCGTAGAATTTTTATTTATGTGAAATTTTGAAACCGCAGCACACTAGAACTCCTTCGTATCAGCTATTTGGGCGCGTTACTTTAATCGAAGTCGCAAAATATCGTGATGTTGAACATGTTCAATAGGTCGAATAATGACACTCAGCAAATTAAGTTACCATGTAAAAAAATGTGCCGAGACCGTAAACTTACGACCTTAGCTACGTTCCTTGTATATTTAAATTTAGTTACCTTAGCAAATTTTGAATTATTTTCGCTAAATGCATTGCAAGATAGTCAATTATTCGAATAGGAGGGAAAGATAATTTTAGACCAAAAAATTATAATCTGAACACCTCTTTAATATGGCAATATTCAACCACATGCTAAATATGGGTGACTTGCGATATCTTTGGGAGAAAAAATGGTTTAAAGAAAATGAAAAGATAGAGAAAACTCGGGTTGAATCTTTGCTATGTCGACTCAGGGCAGTTAGCATTAGAATTAGGGCCGTATGCCATCAATTATTGTAGTTATCCCTTGATTTAAAATAAATACATTTTTGTCAAGCAATATATGTTTTGACCCCGGACCCTAATATTCGGCGGACTCAGCTTACCTTCTTTGCATAGCTGGTACCACCAACACTTAAAATTTGGATAGCATATCCTTTTGGGAGTCATGTTTTACTGTAGCATCGACCACGGTTTTTGAGTTGGTCCTGTTATCTAGTAGGCATATTCTAATCGAAAGCTCAACTTTTCAAAAACATTTCCATGGTTTTTCCGTAACCCTTATTTTATCTGGCCCAAAATTTGGATTTTCACAGGAATTCCATCTGGGCATATCTAAACTAGTTCCCCTCTGGGTTTGCAAGAGTGCCAAAAAGGACCCTTGGCAGATGACAGTTGAATTTTGAAAGAATGAAGAACATGGTTTAGTTAATTAAACCACTGATAGAATATGATTTTTTTTATTTTTCACCTAATACAGTCCCCACTGTTCCATGAACCATCAATAGACATTTCATTTATTTATATTTCTGATGGTTGGTACATTCACCTGGAACTTGATGACATCAAAAACTCTCAACCATATCTTCATGGTGGAACTGAACTTAACAATAGGGTTTGGTCCTTTCTTATTAGATTGACTCAAAAGCACACATTAAAAGTAAAAGCAACACTTCTCCATCTTCTCTGTAGTCCATAGATGGAAAAGGGCATCACACCATCCCACATATACTTCTTTTTAATTTATAAAAATTGCTCACAAGGGTTACATTCTTACAATCACATTACGATATACAGTTTGCAGAAGCAGAAAAAAATTAATCGAGGACGAAGAAAAACAGTTTGGCAAGGAATTTAGACATGCAGTAATTTAGACCATGATCACATAGAAACTTTTAACTGCTATGAATATGTGAAACATCTGAAGATTTATTATTTATATGCAGAAATATTACATTAAGTTGCCAGAACATTACCTGACTATTTTGTACATTCAATTATGTTGATAAGCGACAGGTTCAAGGGGGATTCTAAGAGTTTTCAATGACAAACTGTTTTCACATCTGTGGTCCTATGCTTTCTTTATCCATGCATGCAAAATTTCCACTACTTCAAACAAAAATTACATCATTTCTCAAAAAATATAACCTGAACATAGCTTAGACTGGTTATTCTCCCACTCTTTTATCTATTGGTTGTAACTAAAAGGAGATATGTTTTCCATTCTGTTATTGCTGACTATAATTAAGCCAGTTGCGACAGTGAGCTGCAGTTACATTTCACAAAGAGCTGTTTGGTGAAATAGGTAATATTGTTGGTGAAACATCAATCTCCAAAAACAACGCCCTAAAATAAATTAATAAACATTTGCAATAAGTGATTTTGAATGGGCTCTTAAAAAGGTATCTCTATAACAATGAATTGATGAGGGATTTATTACAATTACACACTTTGAAACATGGCACACAACATGCAGACAAGAACATACAGACATTCATGAACATTTTTTTTTCATTTTGTACATTCAAACAGTTTTCACTTTTAATCTTTATTCTGGCACTCCTTCCAAAATGACAGAGGGATTTTCATTTCAATTTGAATCCTAGCTCAAAGGGGAATTTGATTATATTGACAACTGTACAGCCCCTACTGACAACACTCCCGATGGAATAGGACCAAAGTGTGTGTCATCCTAGCTCATGTATAAAGTTACTGTGTTCCCCTTGGGATCAACAACTGATGGCATGGGCTTCAAAACACACTAAGCTAAAGCAACAGCCATCAGCTAATAAAAAAATCCAAATGGAGGTTAAATTTTACTGTACATGAATTGACACACAGTATATTATCTGCTCTTATTTTAAAATAACAGGTCCATCTCAACACATTTTGCACAGCCACTATAACCAGCATTACCTTATGATGCAATTGGTGTTTAGATATATTTTATCAAATGATAAATTTTATAACACAATTCATTTTTTTTAATGTACGCAATATAAAACATAAACGCCATTCATGGAAAATTGTACCCTTTGGACAGGTTATGAGGCAAAGTAGTATCCATTATAAAGGTTTAGTTTTTAAAAAGGAACGTGCTTTTGAAGGAACCATGATTGAAAATAAAAGAAGTGTTGCTGAATCCTTTTCCAGTGAAAAGCGTGAACTCAATGCACTTACTCAGGAAAAGTACTTCCTCGACTGCAGTTTATATAATATAAGTTTTACTCCCACCAATGCTTAAATGATGCTTCCACTTTGTATAGTGTTTTTTATGCAGCCAGATAAATAATTATATGCTACTGATACAAAAAAAGCAGTAGGTCTACAATTGAATATTATCAGAGCATTGCATACACCAACATATGCTGACCAACCACAAAAGCATTACTGCCAAATGTAAATTTGAAATATACTTAAAAAGAATAATGGATGCATTCCAAATTCAATCTTGGTTCTAGATCAGTCACTTAAAGTCTGATATTTTTTTCAAAATTAACCAATTATATAACTTTACATGTTAGATTTAAAATCAGTGCAGAGAAAACAAAAAGTTGTAAAAGTTATCAAAACAATTCTGCCGCAAAAAGAATCAAACAAGACATCTTTGTATCTAAATGCTTGCTTTCCATGGAAGACTATAAATTAAATGTTATGGTTATCATGCCAGGAAGATGAACAAGATTTCTAAAACAATATAAATCCTTAAGCTCACTATCAAATCTATTACTCTTGGTACACAACATGAAATAAATTTTACAAACTGCAGAAGTAGAAGAAAACAAAACAGTTACACAAAAACTTTAACAAAAAGAATATTTTTCAGTTAGCTTTTAAGAAATATGCAATTTGTAATACACAGCATACAAGCATATGCCTTAAAATGCATTTCAAAACAAAAATACTATGAATGGCAAATACTAGGTCAACATATGCTAGCATACAGCTAGTGTCATAACTGAAAGCATATTTTCAGGAAAAAAAATGAAAATTTTCACAGTCAACACAGTCTTCTGGGTTATTTACATTAAATAATGATGATGTCGAGGAAAATTAAGGAAGACATAAATCTTAGTCCATGGCGAGTAGAAAGACAGTTGTGACTATGAAGTTACAAACAAAAGAGATACATGGCACTATAATGCCAACCATAACAATCATGGTAAGCCTAAGGAATTCACAATATTTTTTAAATGCTGCACTCCAAGACTTGGACCAAGCTTCTCCTAGAGAAGCAATAAACTGCTAAAAAAAAATGCTGCCTAAAATATGAGTATGTGCCACACAATATTTAGGCAGGTAAGATATTAAAATGTCAACAAACACAGCCAACTGGAAAAATCATGCTGTCAGCTGTAAAAAAGAGTATTTACTCAAAATAGAAAGTATTTTTTGTGATGGAAGGGAATAAAAATTATAATTTTTTTATCCACCACACAAGTGTTCCCATTTAAATAACAAATCCACTCATCACTTGGAAGACAAAACAAAAATTAGGTAAAGTACTCAGAACGATACCACAAACAAATGTTTATCCAAAGCCTTCAGAATTATCTGTACGGAGAGAATTCCTGAAAGCACACCACTTATGCATAAAACAACAGGAGGGCATCAGACGATTATGTAAGCACCATTCTGCATGCCTTGAAAAAAACAAGTAAGAATTGACCTTTGCTTGGCACTGGTATTTTAATGCTCACGGCACTGATTTTCATGTGATGTCCTTCACACAAACATAGCTATTTAAAATCTGAATGTCTTATGTAACTTTATTGGCTATGTCACAACTTCATTCACTAATGTTTGAGGCCATCAAGTGCTTCTTGTAGGGGAGTTATGAATTGCAAAACAATAAGTTCTGGGCTGTGTTAAATCCCCTGATGCACTCTACTCTTCCTGCTACCTGTCTTCAATAACAACCTGCTTGAAAACACCGGCTGGCATTTGACTTTTGACCTCATGACTCCCAAGTGCAGTGGATCCATCTTTGCCAATGAAAAGTTGAAGGCCTGATGCTGTAAAAGAAAGAGCAAGATATTTATTAGGAAAGAGACATCTAATATGAGACTTCATTTCGGTCTTGATTTTTATTGGTTAAAATTTTACCAAATTAAACTAAGTCAAACTTATGCAGCACATGGGGAAACCAAATGCAATAATATTTAATGATGTTTATCCATTGCACACTTAATACAAATCATAATTCCATAAGCTACTACGGATAAAGATATATTCATCACTAAGCTAACAGACCACAAGAGGATGCATCATGCAATAGATACTATATTCACTATAATTTTTTTTTAAATTTAGATTAACTTTACCATTATGATTTAAAGAAGAATGAACAACTTCCTGCTACTTTCGACTCACAAACTTGATTAAAACCACGAAGAAGTAAAACATTTTAGAGTTGGAAATTAAGCAACTAACTACAGAGAGATGAAATACTGTTGTTTAAATTTTTCTTTTAAAGTTAAGGGCAATGATTGATTGAAAGCAATTAAATTTGAGGAATTTAAAATAACTGTAGATCAATTTTACTTAAAGAAAATAACAAAATATGAGTAATCAACCATCCTAAATGAGCAACAGTATTTGACATTTGTCAGGAACAAGTTACTGTGTTAAAAACTGAAAGTCAATTCATTGGCGTCACTGTGATTGACTTTACATGAACATTTCCAAATACTCTCACGCCAAAGGGAGGGGCGAAATATTAATAATATGAAACAACAAAGGAATTTATGATTGCTTTTATTAAGGAGAGCATTTAATATCTCATGCTATCATGTAGAGTACAATCCCAGACAACAAGTTTCAAACAAATTACTACCGCGATCACTCCCTTCAGCATGTACCAGGGTTCATACAAATTCACTCAAGATAAATAGTGCTCTTCAGGAAATAAAAATCAAAAGGGAGAGTGAATTCAAACTTACTTTCTGCACTCTCATCCTGACCCACTAGATTTGTTGCTTTAAGAAGTTCATCGATTAGGTCATCGGGGTTTACCCTTGTCACTTCAACTCTAGAACTGGAAATGGCCCCACCACTCACAGATGCCTCCATGGAAGAGGCAGTGAGGGAAACTGAGGAGGATGAGGACATGGCAGCTGAAGTGATTCCTTTGCCCACCACCACATCATCCCCTCCAGATGCCTTTTTCCTCCTCTCGGCAGCCACGGCCTTGGCTCGATCTAAGGAACCAGTGGTGGCTTCGGCCAAAGCAGAACTAGAACCGGAGCTGGTGTTTCTATAATGTGATCAAACAAGAAGTTTGAACAATGATTGCAATCGAAATCCAACCATTTTTTTTCAATGGTTTGCATTAGGAAAACAAAAATGTCTCATGCACAATATTTAAGATGAAACCTAAAAAAAAAGGAAAGGTTATCTATGTATCCTACAAATATAATATTTGAACATGCAATAATTCTCAAAATCATCCCAAACAAACAAAAATTAATCCAATAATTATATTAAGCATATGGAGTATTTACAAAGCAAGTCATTCATCAGCCTAACATTACAAAATTTTCAAATACAATATGTTCACTTAATATCATTACTCTCTGTTCATCCTCATTGATCACTAGCACTAGCAACAAATTGAAGAGATATGCAATAAGAAAGGAATTACTAATGAATCTCTATAGTTTTTTGAGCAATCTCTGTAGAGTAATTATTTTTTCAAATTTACTCACTGTCTATGCTAAAAAAAAAGTTTTTCAGTGAAAAAATAATTAAGTAGACATAATTATATGTTTACTATTGTAACTGACCATTGTTGATTTTCACAATAATAATTGGGCACAAAGCTAAAAATATGAATAAAACGACAAAAATTGAGAAACTGAATAGAAAGTGTTTTTTATCACATAAACTTTACATTATAGACTGGATAAAACTACATTTTACACTGAAAACACTACATATAAAACTGAATAGAGAATTAATAAGTTAAAAACTTCCATTGATAAAAAGACATATGTACATATAACTAGATACCAGTGACTAACAAATATGGATATATATCAATAACCTTTTTTGAAAATTATGAGTAATCATGCAGTTTTTCACTAGTGACCGACTGTTTAGCACGTCTAACAATACCATACATTTCCAGGCATATGATTACATTCACCTCACTTATATGTGCATGCAAGCTAATCAAATATTCTAAAATAATAATAATTTGATAAAATGAGAAATATGTAAACATTATAGCTTAAAAAACAATTATTCACTATAAAATGCCTTTATCTTCAGTAGATGACTGCACTAATATATATTCTACATAAGAAATAGATGAAGTAAATATTTGAATTAATCACAAAAATTAATTTATACACTTACCAGAATGCCTGAATATTTTAAATTTAAAATTTCCCTTGTAAAATTAAGTCTCAAAACTATTCATCAAATGAAATTGTCACTTTGAACTGTCACTATCACCTGAACCATAACTGAATCATCATGACAAAGCTTACCCACTGAGCTGATTTTTGCCCCAGAAGTTATCAGAAAAACTTATAAGGCTTTGAATCAAAACTATGAGGAGTGCGTAAGGGTTTACGAATCATTGCCATAAACTAAGTCTATATTTAGACTAAATATATTCAGGATGCATATATCCATTTTGTGATTGGCCCATCAGGTTGGGAAAGAATTAGATATTGTTTAGGTCACTTAGAGTAGTATTTTGAGATTACTTCCTCAAATGGACATTTAAATGAGAGTATGAGGATCCCTTGCTGCTGCTGAAATATACTGAATGAGGACAAGTGTTAGATGTTACTACAAAATAATTGAAATGACATGAACACTGCACCATTTATCATATTTCATTTCATCTAACACTATTTAGAACCAAAATGGTCAACGAGAATCAACACCTGGGTTTAGTGCAAAGCACATTATACAACTTAAATTTAATTTTACTTGCATTTGCAATATTATACCACCACAATAAAAAGGGTACCTCGTACATGAGATAGTCTCTAAAATTCTTCTCTCGGCTTTCAATTTTTTTTATATGGCTTGAATGAAAGTTCTGTCCTTCACATGATTACACCACCAAAAATATAATTATCTTTAAATATCAACATGAATTAATTGCTTCTCCTTTGACATCAAGGATCAAAATGTGGCCATTGAAAATTTAGTTCTTATGATCATAATTCCTACTAATTCTGGACCCAAAAACATATTTCTTATGGTGAAGATACTTCTCAAATGAGATCATAATCAGATCATAAACTAGTTATATCTCTAAACAATGGAATAAGAAAATTAACATAAACCAATGAAGAAAATTAATATCATTAATAATTAAATAATTATAGATTGAATATGATGACATCATGGTAAAATGTATATAAAATTATGTAATAACTATGGAATAATGATAAATTTCTAAAACAGCCACTTTCCATAGTTTAAGCTTAGTAGTCAGGTCACCAGTATCAGTTGGCAGCACAATCTTTATAGCAACAAAATCAACCTATAACTTTATGGAAATTAACATTCAAAATGAAATTATAAGCCTATCTAATGCACTGGGACTATTTGGACATGAAAAGGAAACTACATGCTAAACACATACTTTAAAGCTCTTACCGACAAGTAAACTTGATAATTTCATGAAGTAGCATGCAGAATTAATGACGTTTTAAAACATTATTAGGAACTGATTTCTACAAAAATCAAAAACAAAAATTTAAACACTTTATTTTTTTACGCGGATGCCACTGATTGGCTCATTTGAATACTATATTTACTCTACATTGGTTATTCTTTTCAAATGTGTACGCATAGCAATTATAGTCATGTTCTACCTTCATTTTTATAATTCAAAAATATCCTCTGATTAATGGATTAATGAATATGTAAGGTGTGGAATGAAATGAAATATTATGAGGGTAAGGAAATGAGTAGCTAAGCAGCATACTATTGACTTCCACAGTTTAAGGAACCAATGCTTCCAAATTTTATCAAGTAATGTTTCGTAAAAAGAATGCTTGTCCATGGAAAACATACAGCAAACATGTTCAGCTCATAGTCTATAACCAAAGGGATTAAATACACTACAAAAATTCAAAATTGACAAACTAAAAGTGACATGGGACCTTGACGAAATGGTTTGTGAACAGATGCCTAAATTACACTGAATTCCTTGCCTATTGAGATGATTTAAAAGGTAGACTTTGCACAAGCAAATAGAATGCACAATTGTAATATATTGAAATTCAATAAAAACTTACTGCATATTCACTTTAAAAAAGGACGGTTTTAGAAAATTGCACTCAATGCAGGAATGAATACAAGGAGATTAAAGACACAAGAACATAAGGTCAAATGTAATAGTTTAATCTCTCAATGAACACCAGGATGTCTCTGACAAAGTTTTTCATCAAATACACATAAAGTGAAATGGCACCCATCTTTATGTACAGTTCTACAGCACATGATATCCACTCCTTGAGCCAAGGAGTAGAAGGCACAAAATTTATGGCATTGGAAGCTTATTCAATTAAAATATACTTAATGAAAAGTTCCTTGACAATTGCTCATTTCTTGGAATGACTGAAAATTTGTACTATCACTTTCAAAAGTTAGGTGATATCTGGCAAAAATCAGGAGTTCTGAGTGGCGACTCACACAAAAGATCTTATACCTAAGGATAGCAAGTAGAAGTATATATCACATGTATTGATGTATCTTTAGAGTAAATATGGTACTGTAAAATGAATATAGCAATAAAAAGTAATGGCCACATGGCAACCAGTGGCACAGCAAAGTTTCTACAAAAACATTAATGATTTTTCACAATCACAGCTAAAAGAACTCAATGAAACTACACAATCCAAAGGTAAATTTTAACAGGGGGTGCAAAGGAAAAAGACAACTAGCCATATAGAGATTGTGCAGGACACTAAAGGTTGGATACTAAACATGATCGACAGTAAAGAACTAACGGTTGAGATCTCCCAAGCACTTCCTCAAAGAGGTCATCTTCGCTTCCTCCTGTTGCCCCAGCTGCTGCTATTAATTGCTTCCTATTGCTCCTGTAATTGGGAGTTGCAGCACAATCTCTTTAGAAAGCAGTAATTTATTAGCAACATGGAAATCCTAATGGGATCTAGTAAAGATAAAGTAGCTTACATTCATACTCTAAAGCATAAAGTTTCTCATTTACTATTATTACATTATGTTGCTTCAATGATGAAAGAAAATGTAAACAAACTTCTACAATAGTTGTGTACACTACAGCACAGCAGGTCTAGCATAGTACGTAGGCTTTAATATTACGAGAAGAGACACGTTTCGTCAAAATGTCATCATCATGCCATGTCATCGCAAAAACTTAACCAAAATAAGAAGGCTCCTGTTAGAATACAATCACACTATACAATTTTTTGTGAATTTTTCCAAAGTGTAAGAAGAAAAAAACATTTTAAGTTCACGTTGGCCTAGAGATTATGTTAAGAAATAGAAAGAACAATACACAGAGAAATACTGGAGAACACCAAGAATATTCTTAACTTGAGATACAGCCTAGGAAATTGGTTTCATTTGTTATTTAAATTGTAAATTGTCAGTGGTAGTTGACAATGTGTACTTGTAGTGCTTTGGTTGAAAGAAAACTAGCACACAAAAAATTCTATTTCACAAGTCAAATCAATATCACCTTTCAGATAAAAAGTTTAGCTTTGTAAACAATGTAGAAAATCAATAATTCATTAAATATTCTAGTGTAGATTAAAAATAAATATGTGATATACAACTACAATTTTTGGATATTTTCATCGGCAAAGCTTCATTTTATTTCAGATGACATTTCCTTTAGCACCACTTATTAATTAAAAGAACATTGATGGAGGAAAAGAATTAAAAAACTATGCTTTCCAAAAAAGGCCTGGATGTACTTTACTTTATAAAGGAGGCTCTAATGATACCATAAAGAACCATAATGGATGGTGAAAATGTAGCCAAAATGTCAATTTCAATACACAAAACTTAGCATTTACACACCACCTTAGAGATATTTGGAGCTCTAAAAAGATTTATCTACATAAATTTATTGGCCATAGAATAAAGGTATTTTTTTAACTCTTGCACAAACAAAATAAAAATGATTGTCCTATCCTCTATCAACATATTTCACTGCCAATAAATATCAGTGCATAAAATTAATTCAATTTGTATGGGTTTTTATGAGATAACTTTTATTAAGATCATACTCGATGTCCAGAAATAATTTTCTGGCCATTCAATTGCAAGCAACAAGACTTCCTGTTCAACTATGCGGAATTTCTTGAGTAACAATCACTTCAGATTTTAAAAAGGATGTCTGATCTTGGCCAAATAAGAATATTACTTTTAGAGAGATTTTACTTTTAGAGGGATTTTAAGCTATCATAGGCCATTGAAATATACTCTAAAAATATTAAACACTATGCATTAAATTTTCCACTGATCAAGTTAAAATTGAAAATCTATCACAAATCAAAATTAACTCATGTAAATCCAAGAAGCAACACGAGGCCCACTTTTATCAGACTCCTCATTTACTTTGGCACACCAAAGGTCGGATTGGATAAACCATGATTGTACTATAAAATGAGTACTATCTAGTAATAAACATTCAATGTTCACATGCAAAATTTAATTTGTACCAAAAATCTGTTGTTTAACATATGCTTCAATTTCAATAAAGTCACCACAAAGACACATAATTCTATAGTAGTCATTCTTGGAAATTGGTTACCTAAATAACAAGAGTAGATGATTTAATTGAGGTGAGCTCAAAATGTATTCAATATTCTCAAAAAATAGACAAATCTTGTATGAATGGTTTTGTGCTAATGAGTAAAGAATGGAATTTTTATTAACAGGTGGTAAGACCATAGAATGTAATGCTCTAACATAGGAGCACTGTATTGGTGCAATTTTAGAGAAAATTAGCACTCATTGTCTTAAAATACATTATTATTACTTGGCCTACAGAACATTAAATTAGCCTCAATACATGAATGTCAATCACAAAAAAATTTTTACCTCCTTACTAGTTTAAATAAGAGACCATACACATTTTAAATCAAGTTTAAGGTCTCAGCATTTTTTTTTGTTTACATCGACCACACACATAGTTAAAGCTCTTATTATCAAACACCATTTTTACAATAGATGCAGATGTTTATTTGAAAATGAATAACTGTAAATTGATTTAAAAACTAATTTCATAATTTCTGAAGTTTTTTCTAGTCCATAGTTACCACAAAATTTTGTTAAGTTATTGTGTCCTTCCATTATACAGTAATTAATTTTCAGAGTTTAATTCAATATGGAGGCAAACATGAACAGGGCCATTAGCTTGATTTTAAGAACGCCAAAAACTAGCTATAATTTCCTTAAGAGCTTTCATGAAATAATTTGATTTCCCAGTTTTTGGATACAACCTGCAATGTAATCTGTCCAAATATACATGAAGGTATTCCTAATGTGTACATAGAAATCATGGCTAACAATTTGTCATAAACAGCACTGAATGATTCAATTCATATAACCTAATCTTTCTGTCAAATCCTACTTTGTCCATAATCATTTAAAAAAGCCTCTCAAATTAATTTTATCATTCCCAAAATATCTATGCTGCGAAATATTACTCATCAGTTTGCAACATGACAGTTAAAACTGTCTATGCAAACATTTTTTCTGATGTCAATATATTACTGTCAGAAACCCAAAACTTCTCAGGTGAAACCTGCACTCAAAACATAAATAAATATTTACAAAGAAAAAGGGTAAATTCGCCGCATTATTGATTAAAGAATACAAGCACATGATTAACTAGCAGCTTGGATAAATTATTTACAGCAATTTCCAAAAGTAAAACTTAAAAGCCATTATTCAAGAATACTACATAATCCACAGACAGCTAAATACATAGTTAGTTAATCGGCTATAAACCAAATTCACCAAATTTCTTCATGATAATTAATTTTTTAAAAAGTGCACATAACATGAAAGTGTACATAACTTGAAAGCTACTTGCTAGACTAAGATGCAATTAAATGTTATACCAATCCACAAGGTGTTACCTTCTCTGGAAAATCTTCCCAAGTTGCACTCCTCCTAATGGACCAATGGATGACTTTCCACCAGAACCAGCACCGTGCACAACAAAGTTGGGCGAGCAAGACTTATGCCGATGACAGTGAAGAGCATGCTGGGGGCATGGTGCAGCCAGCGGAAAAGGAAACTTGGGTGACCTTGGCAATGGGGATGTCATTGGGGTCCTGGGGTGCTTAAGGGAATTGGGTGGTGTGCTGGGAGAAGTCTGTACACTTTGGGACGTGGCATGATCGCAACAAGAGGTGCTCGACGATGTTAACTGCAGCTGTATCGATGGACAGTTGTCAAGAGGGGCTGAGACAGCATGGGGACACTGGCAACAGTGGCAGTTTGACGGAGAAAGTTGGTGAATGCCTCTGGGAGCACCATTATGATACACGTTGTTGTGGCATGAATCGAGAGGGATGGGTGAAGGATAACAATGGAGAGGATGAGGAGAAGGTGTAGTGGGGGGCACCTTGAGGTAAAGTGATGAAGCGGAAGATGACCTCGTGTTGGGAGTGAGAGTTTTGAGGCAGGGTGACAAGTTGAGCCGCGTTGGGGTTTGCGTGGGGGTGACCGAGAGGCTTGACATAGATGAAGATGTGGAGGAGTGCTGAGAGGAGCTGTTTGAAGAGATGTACGAGAGGTTCTGATGGAACTGAAGGACGGTGCGATGCTGAGGCCAAACTGGCCAGGATGGTGACCTTTTTCAAATAATTCAGAGGCCAAGTATTTTTTAAAAATCACAACAAAGTAATGAAATAAAATTTTCAATTATTACACAGCACAATGAGATGGAATTCAAGCACATTAGGGCAGTCATAAAAGATATTTATGCATATTTAAGAGTCAAAGATGGGAGAGATGTTTTGATTTAATTGTATAAATATATTGATATAAGATAATAGGTGGAAATAAGAGAGCATTAAAAATGAAAGAAATGACAACCACAGAGTATGTATAATGAGGAGATCAGCCATTGTTTACAATGAAGAAAGGGATGAATATGAAATTAATTTGTAATAAAATGAATGAAAAATAAAATCAAAGAAGGAATGCAATGCCAAAACATGATTGGGTTGCAAAGAATTGTGCATAAATAAAAGTTAATTATGATTACCATGAGGAATTATAAATTTTGAGTTCACAAAACCATGATCAAGGATTATAAAAGAAAATATTTATTTTGAGAAGAACAAATAATGAGCAAAGTGTGGTGTAATAGTGTCCCAAAGTGCATGTAGGAAGGGTTTCAGGAGAAAAGATATGGAAAAATTTGGAAAAAGAGACATGCTGTTAGAACTATCACAACCATGCCAGTCAAGTTCTTTCAAATAAAAATTCAAGCATAATAAGTTTCAAAATACAAGCTGCAGCAAAGTTTTCAAGGTGAGTAGCGTGATCACTTTTGGCCATCTTCAAGTTAAAGACAACAGCCAAATGTGAAGAAGCCATTATACCAAAAGGAAGTTGCATATCAAAAACCAAAACCACATACATATGGTACATAATTTATTTTTGAGCATTTAAAGTAAAATACAATTAAAAAGCTTCTCAAAACAAAAATTATAAGAAATACCTTAAATGAGTTTCTACTACCAAAAATGATAGCATTATAGAAGTGAAAATTGGTAAACGTGTCAAAAAAAAGTCTGAATTGAATTCAAATTATTCACAAGCGTGAAGTGGAAAATCTACACTTAAGGTTGCCAACCATTTAGAACTTTTTTTTCCTTCAATTTTGTAGCTCCTTCATTTATTTTTCCTGAGGTATTTACTTCAAAATTTCAAGACCTTCTTACAGCAAAAAAATCTTTAGTTCACACATTTAACATTTCAGTGAAACCTCTTAAATGTGAAACATTAAACAATTTCAAATTCCTATTCAATGTCTTAATGGCATCTTTGGTTCACCTATATCATATAGAACACTCATATAAGATAGGTAAAAAAAATGTATACTTTCAAATGTATTTTTCTTTCATTTTATATAAATTATGCCAATCCTTGAGTGGATACTCTACTCATTTCATTAAGGTTTTCATTTGTTCCCACACAATTTTGATACTGGGTTTATGAAAGGGAAACACAGAATTTGTTTAGTATCCATGATTAGTACCAAAGAGTTGAAAATTCTATGATACAATAAAATACTATTTGAAAATGTCAAAAATATACCAATCCTAGAAGCTACAAACAATGACCACCAATCTAAATGAGAGGCCAAAACATAAGTAACACCATAACAATAATAGCTGAAAATAATCAAAATTTTATTCTACGAAATATGAAACTGCATAAAATATTTCTAGTATTTGTAACATAATTTATCAATCACTCTTTTTAATATTTCAAGTAACTGGAGATCCTTCCTACTACCTTGGTAGTATCAACCTGAATTTATGGTGAACACAGGAAGAGCATTCACAGAAGGTACAAAACTTCCATATCCAAGACTCTCTTCATAGTGACCAGCACATACTAAGATGGTAATGGTTCTTATTTAGACAAACTCAACTGTATTGAGAGTAGCAGAAATTAGAAAAATGCTTTACTTCATCTTCAATTAAATATTGTAATATTGAATTCAATTGAAAAATAGACACAAATACCAATTTTCACTTGACTATTGACTCTACATAATCGCAAAAATATAGACATTAAGCACTTCATAAAGTAGTGGTTCTTTACTAGGCTCACATTAACAGACTGAAAATTTAAGACACCTCTCAAAAGTGTCAAAGATATAATTATCAGAAATAAAATACAAATAATATTATCAATTATTTATATTTTTAGTTCCCAGACTCACCGATTAATTACAAAAGTGATATGTGGTTAGTAGACATAGGAAGACATTTTGAGAAGCAAAGTGATGGCAAATTGACTAAAATGAAAATAAAGAACCACTGCCTTAAGGAATAGGTTCAGGAAGACTGACTCTTAACAGCAAGCAAAAAATCATGCAAGGAATAATATTAACAACTCATTGACCAGATATATTAACAAATAAAATATTCACTTATTTCATTGCAGCAGGGAAGATTTATAAACATGCAAAGTGTGCAAAAGCATAATGATCTGCAGGAAAATCTCAAGGAGCATTGGTAATAATACAAGTTAAATAAATCACGGAGCAGGCCTAATCTATGCAGTAAAAACAGTTAAAAGAACTGTCATTATCCTTTCTCAAGAATCAAGTACCCATACCAAGCTATTTGATCATCAAAAAAAGGTAATATTTCTTTAACTGTCAATGTTGATTTAACTGTTATTCCTTTAATTTTTAATGATGAAGTTCTGCCATTTTGCTAATTAGTGGTCACTAGAGGCCCCAATGGAAACATTTTCCTTCAAAGGCTTAAGTTCCAGTCATAAAATAACAAGACTAATTTTCAGAGGTATTACCCAATGTTGGAATTAATTTCCAGTTGCACACATATATGACAAAGAATAAATACATACTGAAATCTTAATTAAACTGAGAAATCATTGCCTCAGATTATACAAAAAAAATTCCTTCACCACAGAAAGTTGACACTAAAATTATCCCACAAACAAGTAATAATAAAGAATTCATATTTGAAGTAACAGTTGAAAATTATTGATTAATTTTATTAGTTTCCAAGGCACCAGTTGGATTAGTAACTTAATGAAACATCAGCATACCTAATGTGACCAGAATCCCCTGATGAGCTTTGTCGAGAGTGTTGCTGAGATTGTGAATTTAATGAACCATAACCGGATGCACGGCTCATTTGACTCGTGTTAGACGAGTTGCGAGAATGGCCCCCGCCGTTAGTCGCCCCATTTGCCCCTGCTGCCACCTCACAGCATCGTTGGTGCATGGCAATAGAGCCACTATGGACACCAGGGCCTCCAAGCGACAGGGGCATTGGTGTGGAATTGTCAATTTCCTCTCCCCCCATGCAAGGGCAATAGTCTGCACTAGGGTCTGGCAGCAATGCCACAGTAGGGAGGGTGAGTTCTGATGGGTCCAACCCAGTGCCGCTGACCAGATCTGAAAAAAGACCAATCCCATTAGATATTAGACTTCTTCAAGCTCTGCATAAGATAGGTGACGACTGACATTGAAATTATTTCAAGAATTTCTAATATTTTTTTTTTAAGAATCAGAGCACGGAACTAAGACCACTTTTTTAATCTGGCATGACTGCCAGCTCAATGCTAGACTTAATTCAGTGTTGAATCCATGGGGCAACTGCCATTTGGGAGTCTTTTAAAAATTCATCCCAGCAGCCAAGATACTCAAAAAATGTTACCATTTCAATGAATTTGGTGGATTTTTAAAGTTGTTGAAATCATCATAAGCATATGCATGCAATTGAAGAAGCAATTTCGATATTTCAAAAAAAATATTATTTTTTCTGGAAATTTGCACATAATTCAAACCTTAATAAAATAGCAAATACCTGAAATACACCAGAAAACACCCTGGAAAAATAGTCAAAACTAAAAAAAGAAAAATGCTTGCCTATCAATTTTTTCAATAAAATCTGTTATAATAAAGCATGGATTAAATGACTTAGAAAATTTCTAACAAATACAATCATTCAAGTATTACTTCTATGTCCCCATTTTTACAATGATTGTACACTCTTGATGAGAGCCACTTCCAAAGGATTACATATAGGCATTAAGTCTTCAATTCAAAACGATAATTTTGCATAAAAAATCAGAATGCACACATAACAATTACCTCTTTAAAATAATTACGCTTTGAAATAAGGTTTTATCACTACTAACTTTGACCTTAATAGCCTTGCAACAATATGTTGACTTTGGACATGAAAATCAAATTGTTTTCCTTTCTACACTAGGGGTACTTTAAGCTGCGCCATACTGAGGGTAACTATTACATCTTAATGAAATTGCAGTTCATGAATTTGCACACTACACGTAGTTAGTTTCTTCCACATGAAAGAAGTCAGTGTCACCTTCAGTCATACAATTGATAAAAGTCATTCTAATGATTAATTACTAACCAGATGATAAAAGTGGTGTTCTTTTCTTGGGTAAGCTACCAAATCCTGAGCTACCACTTGCTATGGAGCCTGCAATGGACCCGCCACCCACACCCAGGCTCCCAACACCAGGGCCCCCAGGCCCACCAGTCACACCTCCAACAAGCCCAACCACTGACGTGTCTTCTGATTCTTCAGGAGTAGGAATGGCTAGTTGCTTGTGCTTTAGAGATGGTGAAGGCCTAATTGGAATCAAGGAATAAAAAAACAATATTAATTAACTTCATACTACATGGATTAAATGTGAGAGTGATAATTATCATCCACTGCCTGAAAGCTGGTCTTAGTCATGTATAATTATAACTATAATATACATATACACGTACATAATAATTATAATTATACATGACTAAGACCAGCTTTCAGGCACTGACTGACTGACCTGGCTATGCAGAAGGCCACCCGATAATGAGTATAATGATAAAGGCAATGACATTCTTAATAAATTTTCAAAATGAAAAGGATCAATTTAAAAATAATTGATACAATTCATATCAGAAGAGACATTCATTAGGGGTTAATGATGTTCTGAAGCCTTCATAAGGATAGGATCATAATCATGCCACAATTCAAAAATAATATTGATACAAATAATATTTACTTGAATGAGTTATTGTTATGCGTTATAATAGTGTTATGCATTATTTCATTTGACTTTTAAGCTTGACCTTGACATTAGCTGTGATTTAGAAGAGTATTCAAATTTAACTGAAATGAACTAGAAACCAATTGTGTCAAAGTTCATCAGATAAGAGAAAGTTCAAATGGACAAAGTAATTGAAATTTGCACATTCATAGGAGTACCACATTACACAAACTGATCCTTCACTTTCAGAAAATGAAATGTTTTATATTAAAAATTTTCATCAAGTTAATTGTGGTTGAAGGTTATTCAAAATAATTTATTTAGTCAAAATGCTATCCCTAGACTCAGCCAGCAGGCCACTTTGGTCTATTGGGTAATGTGACAGCTCAAAGTTCAGATTATAGAGCATCTCAGCTATGGCAGGTGTAAGCTTTGCAAATTTGACCACTGATAAATCTGATAAACTGAAGCTAGGCTATGCAGAATCAAAGTGAGCCATTAGAAGAACAAAAATACTTCAAAGGAAAACATTCCAGGTCTATAAAATTACCTAAAATCAGGCCTAAAACTGAAGTAAAGCCAAGAATCAGTCCATTAAAAATAAAAATGAATGAACTTTATTTAATAATATTAGTATTTTGAATAAGAATTATAATTTTAATAGTATTTTACAAGAAGAACAATAATCTTTTTTGATTCTCATTTCATTTTGAATTTAAGATCAATATCATAATTCAATTAATGACAGTTCATTTCAATATTTCCAATTCAAAACTTCCCTATTGGTGAATTCTGATGTCAATGTTTTCAGAACGTATGAAAAAAAGCCAATGGGTTGATGAGGCAGCTTATCCAGCAACACCAATTTCTATACAAATGCAAATAATTTATCCTCGGTTTAACTAATGAGGATTTTAACCCGAGTTATTACGCATTCTCATCAGAAGCCAAGTTACATCTGACAAGTGGCTTTACATGCATAATGACCAAAACACTTATATTTTATACAGCCATAAAATTGTTTTTCAAATATTAACTGCAACTGACCATAAGCCATCAATATATTTGCTGCAGTATTCCGATATTGAAGACCAAAAAACCAATTACTACTGAACAGATACTTACACTTTGAAGAGGACATCACCTGACAGCATACTCATTCGAAGGGAGACACGCAGCACAGAATTATCCTGCCTATGTCTAGTGTCATAGCCTTCTAGAAGGCACCCCCTTTGAGTCTGCCCAGAACCAGCAGTCTCAGCTAAATTAAGGTCGCAGAAGCCCAGCTTTACAAAGGAGCGACCACCTTTCACCTCCTGCACAAAATCAATGGAATAAAAATATCAATTACGGTATCAATGAGATGAATTATAAAAACTAAAAATTTGAATCACTAAGCAATTATAGGACCGTGACTACAAGAAAATGTTTTAAGGTTTGCTTTGATTTCAGCAGTTAAAAAAAAAATAAACATTCAAGAATTCCACTAATAGTAATTAGAGATGCCACAAATTAAGGATATATCTTTTTATTTGTATAAAAATTGACACATGATGCTATTAATTGGGAACTTTGAATGAGTAAGGAGATAAACAGAGAAATTGATAGCTTGGACTGCTTCTATAAACCAATTTTTGAACTGATAACGTATGAAGGTGATGAAGTGATTATTTGATTCATTGATCATTCCATGTGCTCAAAATTAAGTTGATTGATCATTGATTAAAGCTAATAAATTCACAATTCTTATCAAGGCAGATTAATTAAAATAATATATTAACTATCATATTAATTATCACTTATTAATGGAATTCATTTACAGATGAAAGTAATCCCATGCATAACTAGTAATTAATTACAGCTGATTAAACAAATATTGGATAGACTTTACTGACAAAATCCAATGAAAAATTCTTCACGAGATTAATATGAGTAAATTTAACGACAAATTTATCGGTGAACTAGAATTTCATATTCACATTTTATCCCTTCCATATTCAGTACTGATATTCTACATGAAGTAGATACATGACTTAATTTAAAAGCCAAATCCAATTTTCCAAAACCCAAACAATTTCTGGTGGTGTGCTACTGTGTCAAAGAGCTTCCTGTCCAAAGAGGAGGGGGAAGGGTTTTCAGGACACATGGAGGAGGGATTTAGACCTAGTCCTTCAGGCTATTTCGGTCAATGCCTTCTGCCAAGCCTCCCAAAGGGAAGCCCCTCATGACTACAAATGTGCAGCACAGTTGGGGAAAAGGGGTTTCACCCTAGGGTTTCCATTAACAAGATTGGATTCCTCTCCCACGTCATCTATGGCCCTGCAATACTTCATACACTATGAATAGTAGAGGAACACTATACACGGCAGTTATTAATCAGGAGAGCACTCTTAAAGCCAAGCAATTTTACTGGATAAAAGCTACCAAAACAACAAAGGCTAATTTGAAAAATAAGTCAAGAATATTAAATATCGATTTTTCAACAAGCAAAGAGGATTTCAAACCATGAATCCAGAAGCCACACCAAAATCAAAGAAATCAAATTTAATGCCTCGAACACTAAGACGATTTTAAGATACCTTAAGATTTAAATTTGGACCAGAGAAGATTCAAAAAACAACTGAACAGAATTAAAAAATGCAAATATTAATCCAGCGATGGAATGACCAAGTATTTAGCCGTAAAATGGCAATTGATACATGACACATACGGATTGAATGTCAGCAAATTCCGAAAGCATGCGAAACTGGGCACTGGAATGTTTCCACCGCGGGGTTGCAAAATCCGGATGGGAGTACAAAGCAACTAGCAAACACCACCGGAGGAGCGGGAAAACACGAGGCAGAATAACAAGGAAGGGGTCAACGGTATCCGAAAAATTCGGCGGAAGACAGTACCTAATCCAAGCTTTGGCAGGAAAAGGAGAGCGAGGTGCTCCGGGCAAACTCGTTCTCCAAATACTAATCAGTCACAGAAGAGTAAGAATGTACCAGGGTAATTTCCATTTTTGCTAAACAGAAATACTTCCCAAAAATATCAAATGGATATATCACGTCTTTGGAAAGGCATATTCATTCACCAGTGTTAAGAGAAGTAACGATATTAAACGAACTCGTAAGAAATAAAAATTAATAAATGGAAAGTTCACTTCACTACCATAAAATAAACCGATGAACATAAAACGCCGTTTACCAGATAAATTGTAACAGAGTCTTTTCTGGTTTAAGTACCGATTTTAGGAGTATAGCATGAAAAACTCTCAAATGCCGTTTTTATGATGCTGTTTTTTTACGTAGGAGGTGTCAACAAAACCATCTATTGAGCGGACCACATCCCCTACCAAACACTTTTCTAATTTTTTCATGTCGAATTAAGCATCGATATCGACTCCTCACATCAATTCGCGATAAGCTATCATTTAATGATTATTTATTTCAAATACTCGTGACTAATCTGTTGGATCAATGATTCAACATTTACCAACACCTGTATGGCTTTCATACTGAAAAAGCCTTGTGAAGAATCGTACAGGAGGCCTGAGGGAAACACGGTTTCAGCGCTGCCACTGACGAGATGCCCCCACGGAGACCGAGTGGAATGCTCCTTCTTGATGATTCGGAATGGTGTAAATGCTATTCTTAGAGGAAGTTCCCCACTCATGAGTGCACGGTACTACAAGCGGAAACTTCTGACACCATTTTCAACCGAAGCCGAAGAACTCTGCATCAGTGAAACCAGCATACCTGTCACCAGAGACATTAGACTCCGACCATCATCCGAAAAAGAAGCTTGTGACTAAAACATTTTTGAGTTCATCTGCAAGGAAACATTTGCATACAGCAGGAAAAACACTTTTAGACTCATGCATTAAGAGGATGAAGTCGCAGGAGCTCATATTCGGACAATGACCTAATTTTTGACGTTCATTGAGCGGTGTCTATTAATAACGACCGATACCTCTATACTTCACACAACCAGAGCAACACTTTTCCTCCTCCATCTGAGAATTCAGTAACTAAAACTGTAAAAATACGTTTGTGCCGTCATAATAGCTAGCGAATCCTATCGACTCACAAAATTTCGTATTCCGTTTTGTGGGGCGTGGGGTTCCTTTTTATAACCGCCAGCAGAATAATTCTGAAGTATGCTGTACCGTTTCCGACGGCCATTTAAACCCCTCTCCCCTTACAGTAAGTGAAAACAATTTTTTCGTCCAGTTTTCGGTGGCACAGAAAAGGGAAGTTCTGAAACAACAAAATAAGAATGCTAAAGCGTGGGAGAACTGAAAAACGGAAGGAAAGGGATGGCGAACAACACGCAGCCCCGATGATATTCGCCTCAAACTCACATAACCCATATAAAATTTCATTTTCATAATCCATTAACCAAGAAATTGATTCATCGCATGCATGAGAGGAAAAGTCTTAACTTTCCAAAATTCCTCACTGTCCCTCTTCCTCCTGGTTGATGTCCAGGGTGCTCCACAAAAAAAATCATTACCGCCTTCGGCGGTGAGGGACCGCCCACGCCGGGAGTCACAAGCTCCATCCCTCTAACCTCCGACGTTTCCACCCCTGGTACATCTCCAGGCAAAAACGGCCGGTGACCGAATGGAAAAAAATACCCATATTCGTTCTCCCCTGCTTTCTGATTTTCTAACCTTTTTCCAGCAAAAAAATCTTTAAAATCCAATATTTTTAATGCCTCAATTTGTGCCAATGGCTTATTTGCGACGCCATCCTGTGTGTCCATCATTGTACGGGCACTCTTCAAGGAGGAAAATAAGTTCATCTTCAGCTAGAGACATCAAGAAACCCAAATACGCAGTGCTATGCGAATGAATAATCTATAGCAAATGATTTATTTTATATTAAGCGAGTTACACTCTTAATTTTCACCCGGCTAAGCCAGAAATATGACCAATAAGAATTTAGGAATGAAAAATTACCTTAGCACTACTACAAAGCATTATTTAATCAATGATTTACTCATAATTAATCTGGGCTAGAGACATCATCTAATATTATTCGTTGTAGAGGTACACCAAGAAAAGTGTAAAAATGGTGTTAAACTGACATTTTCCAAAATGTTTGACAAAATCCAACTTATATTAATTACTATGCCATGTCACCTTATGGAACCATCATATTTGGTAGTAAGACAGGTTTGGAGGTGTGGAGAAGAAAAACTAAAGGAATATCACGAATATTCTCGCCGCACAAAGGTTCCATATATTTATGACTACAAGAGACAATTAATTAACTTCGCGCGGAAAAACCTTTTTAGGCAACGCAATAACCTACACCGTAGCTCATAATTGGGAGTAAATCATTTGATATCCGCATATACTACACAATAACTGCATCTTAATGGATAGCTTTAGCTAAAAAATAATAGTACACGCGCCACGAGAGAATCGGATCCTGAATATTCCTTAAAAACTCAATATGTGAATAAAATATGCATTACAAAAAAGGACGATTCGCAAAAAAAACAAAATTTAGAGGAAAACGTAAATAATTTGTTGAATTTTCGTGTTCATGATAGGTGTATCTTTCAACCTCACGTACTTGGTTCTTATTTGAAAGACTGATAAAAATAATGAGCCATCCCCGAGTTCTACTTACATTTATTAACATTGATGAGTTTAACTGGTATACTCGATTTATCTTGGCAATTGATACCCAATTTACTAATGGAAATTATTTCCTTGCATTAATTCATTTCAACACTACCCAATTATTTCTATCGCCTTGACAATGGCATCTAATTATTAGATGGCCATCCAAGGTTCTCGACTTTCATCGGCCGATTTCAAAAACAAACGTCGATCAGCGATGGTAGGAGCACAACAAGTTATCCCCACTGAGGTCAGAGTGAAAGTTAATTACATTTGAAAATATTCTTAACGAATCCTCGGGGAATTTTTTGTAAGATTAAGGACGACCTATTGTCTAGGGCATCTTGAAGGAAAGCGATGCCAATAAAACACCTTTCAGTTAATTTATAAGCTCTGCAAGACCAAAACGCCAAAAAAGTTTTAAGGATACATGGAAAACAACACGAGGGGTGTTTCGGCGTGTTCGAGACTAAACGAGGCTGAACAAGATCAAGCATGGTTTCGTCACACGCGAAACCCATCAACTGTCCTTTTCATTTTTGCTTTCGGTTTTCATCAAGGTTTATTGGCGCCCAGGGTAACTTCATGAACGGTAGCGACAAGTTCGAGCAGCTTAAGGCCCACATTTTGCAAGACTTCCATGAAATTTGTATGTCTCATCTCCCGCGAAATCGCGCGCGGGCATTCACTTTCTTGGCCAATCTGCAGCGACAAAGATTGAACCTAATTGCCTAGTGTCTTGGGCCAAGGGATCTTAGTTTGGTGTGAGAAGAGACTATTCCGGGGCATTCTGAATATTATCACGCGATTTTTGGCCCTTGATTATCCTTTACACCTATTTCTAGGATCTCCGCATTTTGAGAACTCATCAATCCCCCTTTATATAGCCTACATTATATATATATCTATATATACATACATACATATATATACATATATATACATATATATACACATATATATACACATATATATATATATATATATACATATATATACATATATACACACACACACACACATATATATATATATATATATATATATATATATATATAAATTCACTGATAGTCATAACAAACACAGAAACCAAAACACAAAAGAGGAAAAACTCACTGGTTCTCGAATTTTCGGTGGTCCAACCACCTTTCTCAAGAGGAATTAGGAACAGAACTAGAAGGAACAGAATTAGAAGTTCTGTTCCTAATTCCTCTTGAGAAAGGTGGTTGGACCACCGAAAATTCGAGAACCAGTGAGTTTTTCCTCTTTTGTGTTTTGGTTTCTGTGTTTGTTATGACTATCAGTGAATTTACATTACACGTTTGTGGGTTTTCCAAAAAAGTGTATATATATATATATATACATATACATATATATATACATACATACATATATATATATATATATATATATATATATATATATATATATATATATATATATATATATATGCATACTGTAGGCGGAAGGAAACCACGTAAAACCGGGGTGAAATTTTCTACGTGAGTTAAGAAGAAACGACGGGCAGATGTTACATCGTGGTTGGAACGGGAAACCACAATTTGTGGGCATTTACTGTGTTAACGAGTGAAGTAAATAGAAAAATAGATACTAAAAGGCTGTAAAATTCCTTTATCGATTAGCGTAGTAAGCCAGCTACACGTCTGATTTTTAGTTTTTTTATACATTTGCACCCGAAACTACAATTAAAATAACCCAAAAATCAGGCTCAGTTTATTTTTATTGCGGAAAATAAAATTAAATTGAACTACCGCATGATTTATTCAAAGCTCCGGTAAATATTTTATCGTCGCGGGTCGCACTAGTCAGTTCTGAAGTGTTGGCGATCCAATCACACCTTCAATTAGCTTTCCACCATTACAACAGGCACATGCGCGTATTTTATCTGTTTACTCGTATGCGAGTATTTTACTAGACACCTCACTGAAAATCGTTCAACCTAGAAGTCTGGATACGGATACGGAGTGATGATTTGAAAAAATCGCATTCAAATTGATCACAAATATTTATTTGCACAATAAAACGGCTACAGTTTCAATACAAAATGGCGAAATTGCCATTGCTGAAAAAACCTTAAATTGATATACATGCATCTGGAAGAGATGGAACTCATCCGACAGAGGAATAAACTGACTCGATTCCATTAATACGAACTTTAATCATAGGTATTGATCATCAGCAAAGAATGTTTTTCGTAACTTTTTGATAAATATACTTTTAATGCGACATTGTTGACATTCCATTTAGAAGGTGTAGATTTTTTTGACGTAAATGCGTAGGAAGGCACAGCGCAGCAATTACAAATTACATTACAAATAGATGTCTTCTAAATTTCCAAATAATAGCCCAGAACGTGCGGTACAGTTTCTATGTGCTTCGCTGAAAGCTGTAGCTTCTATATTAAACGTCCATCGAGATATCCACATTTAAGTTTTCATCTTTCCCTAGTTGACTTAATAAACATCTAGTTAAAGTTAGTGAACTCATGCATTCCTTTAAACGGAAAAAATTAACAGAGAGCTAATTTTTTTTTGGAATTTGCATTTACAAAGAAATTATCGGAAAATTTTGCTCTTATATTCTAAATAATGCCATATGCATAATAGCAATAAATTATATTCACGGCCGTCAAGTACATATGTTCCAATTCCATTGCTCTTGGCAAAGGCCACGTCACAACGATGCAATCATTTACTCACTGCACACGTGACCAGCAGATCGAAATAAACGATCCGTACGAACGATATACGTGCGAACGCAAGCAAAAAAAATAGGCGAAGGAAAATGCCAATATTTATTTGAGTCTTCGAGTCACAGTAGAGCAGTTATGGACATTACCCCGCTGCTGCCAAAAAAATAAAAATCTGTCAAAATTCTAACAAGGCAAGTGATCATGGATCTATATAACGCACACTAGAGCATTTCAAAACACGAATGGGGCTAGTTTCGTCCTTGCTTATGCCATTAGCAAAACTTTCGGAACGACCTTAATGCTTTTTCATAACAGTCTTAGTAGTTTTTACTGTTTACGTTAAGAATTTGATCGCGAAGATTCTTGCAATGATCATCACAATTTCGATAGTTGTATCTGTAAAATCATTTGTTTTGTTCCGCTCGATTAATAATCGCAATTATTTACAATGTGTAAGCAACCAAAATAAATACTCTCATAATTTCTCAATGTAAAGAAGGTTTCCTATCGCAGTTCCAGGAAAATGTATCACACTTGGTTTACTTAGATGCAAAAAAATATACTAAATTGGAAGGACATTAAAAGTCTCAGTTTCTTTCATTTATAGAATGTGCCATGAGAGGAATGTATCTTAGTAAAGTACTATGAGGCACGCGGTTATCCAGAAAAAAGTCATTTTGAATTATCAAATTTTACTGCTACTGCACAACATAATATGTCCCGATAGTTTACCTCAAAAAACCTCGTAATCGCGTAAAGAAAATTAACATTTCTGGGAAGTAAATTTTTAATGATTTTTCTTACGTTACTCCCTTTGCCCATATGAAAGGTAGAAGGCTGTAGAAAATACTGAAGGTTGCACACGTTTATTATGTGCCAGCTCAGAGCTACAGGCTGTAATTTAACTAATTAGGTCTCTTTTCTCCTATAATTTATTAACTAAATAATATTAAATGAGAGAAATTGAATGAATTTAAACAAAAATGAACAAGCTAAATTTTAATACTTCCTAGCCAAAAATTACAAAGATACAAAGATTTAAGAGAGACTAGGAATGATAAAAGGCCTCTCCTTTAGGTAAAAAAAAACATTTGGGAACCGAATGAAAACCGTTCAAAAATGTATACATCAAACCCTACTCCTAAAAAAAAAAAAAAATTGGGAAAGCAGGGAATTGAGAGTTTATTTTCAATAAATTTGATATTTACAAATGATACACGTACCCATCTAGAATAACTACATTTGAACATGGGAGGGTCTATTTTTCAAAGCCTAATTATTTTTACTGCGTCGCGGTGTTGCTAAACGTGAAATTGCAAACGATGATGATGATGTGTCTGGAATTGCGGAGATTTAAAATTCAAATCGGATCTACCTAGACAGCAACTTTAATTTTTACAGAATGCTGGTAATAAATACGAGTTTATATAAGCAAAAATAAAACTAAAACGTAGAGTTGAAAAGATGCTCAAAACTTAACTTTTTAAGGAAAACCCTTCAGACGAAGGTAGAGAAAAAACCTTGCTATTCCAGATAAAAAGGTTTAAGGTTTAGGCAGTCTTGGATTGTTTGTATGATGAACACAAATAATACGCCGCGTGGTGGTTAGTTCAGTCACGAAAGCACGAAGCCATTAGGAAAGGAAGAGTGGAGGACGGAGATACGGCTCAAGTCTCGAGACCAAGGATAGAATACAATTCGACCACCAAGAAGTGTCGAGGTCAACCTCTTGCCAAACGCCGCCTTAGGAATGCCGCGTCTTGCGCTTGCCATTCCGAGTGCTTACCTTACGGACCGAAACCCTGAGGACACACGGGTCGAGGACTCCAGTCGATGCATTGGCGCTCATCTTGCAAACGAAAGAGAAGTGGGCTCCCCAACGGACGGAGTGATCCCTGACCTCCTCCCTGAAAGATAAAAAAGTTTGACGTAAGAAGGTGCATTCTCAATAACCCAAGCGGCTGCGACGGCTGAGTAACGAGCGGCACGAGACCACCAGCCACGACGAAAGGGAACCGCCGCGATCCGCTCTCGGGTAATTCAGTGTTGGGAGTACAACCGGTAATAAAATTTAAGTTAATTTATTGCTTGTGGCAGGGCGAACAGAGAATCAATACAGAAGCTTGTACCGTGATTTTGCATTAGGAAAACTGAACGATCCATTGTCAAACAATTGAAAATTAGGCGCTTTCGAAGAAACCTTATGGCATGTGATATTCACACATTCTGGAGAGGCGTGGCCGGTTCTTTCCCCATGCAATCTGCAACTTCCTGCGAAATTTTGGCATCCAAAAAATTGCACCTCCTGGATGTTATGCGGCATCATCCGAAGCAGTCCCCCGTAAAAATAAGTTATGTCATTGAATATATATATATATATATATATATATATATATATATATATATATATATATATATATATATATATACCCTCCCATGGACTACAACCTTGTCGTGGTGGAAGGGCTTGTGTGTTCCGATGACCCCTAGAGCTGTGCTGGCGGGAGTAATAATAATTACTCCTGGAAGGGTCACCCATGCCAGATAGGTCGAAGGTTAGGAGCCAGACGAAAGGTAGTCCACGCAGCGTCTGTTCCTCAGTGAGGCGGCTGCAATGGCGTCTGACCCCAGTGGGGCGGCCATTAAGTGATGGTGTCACGTTAAAACACTATTGAGGAAGGCAACGGGAAACCACCTCAATTATGATTCCCAAGAATATAATGATGGGCACTATAGATAATATGAGTCCTGGCAACTACGGGACTCGGCCCAAGAGGCCGTGTGTCGTGCCCGGCAGCGGGAGAGGCAAGGCTTCCGCGGTCGTCATCCCACGAAACCCTTGCAGGGAAGAAATAACTGCAGCAGGACAGAAGAATCAGAAGAAGGCGAAAGTAGTTAGAATAGGAACCTGGAACGTCAGGACAATGTTGAGGAGAGGCAAATTAGAAAATATTAAGCGAGAGATGGAAAGAGGTAATACAGATGTTTTAGGCCTCTGCGAGGTGAGATGGAAGGATAGCGGGGATTACTGGAGTGACAATTATAGAGTGATTTACAGCGGCGGGGACGAGAGCCAACGAGGGGTTGCCGTAATTTTAAATAAAGGGGTAGGAAGAAGCGTAGTCAACATAGACCAAGCGAAAGATAGAATTTTACTCGTAGACATTAAAGCAGAGCCGACGAACTTGGTCATTGTTCAGGTATACATGCCACCGAGCAACCACAAGGAGGAAGAAGTCGATAGGATGTACGATGAGTTAGAGGATATTATAGCGAGTGTTCCTGCAGGGAAACATTTGATCGTGATGGGGGATTGGAATGCGACGGTAGGCGAAGGAAGAGATGGGGGTGAGGTGGCGGACTATGGGTTAGGCACGAGGAATGAACGCGGGGAGAAATCAATTGAATTCTCCAGGAGACAGGGGTTAGTCATCACCAACACATGGTTTAGACACCACAAAAGGCGTAGGTATACATGGAAAATGCCAGGTGACTCAGAAAGGTATCAGTTAGATTATATTATGGTTAGGCACAGGTTTAGGAACAGTGTGATAAATTCGCACAGTTGCCCAGGAGCGGATGCGGACTCTGACCACAATTTAGTTGTTATGAAATGTAACGTTCGTTTCAAGAAGATAAGGCAAGGGCGGCGGGTTAGGAAATGGAATTTAGAAGCATTAAATGGATTAACGAGGAAAGAGTATCAGCAGGCTTTAGAGAAAATAATGGATGACGGTAAAGAACAGAGTACTATCGAAGAAAAATGGGAATGTATCAAGAAAGGAATATTGGAAGCCGCTAAAGGCATTATAGGAACCGTTAACGGGAAAAGGATAAGGAAACCATGGGTAACGGATGAGATGATTGCAAAGATGGATGAGAGGAGAAGATGGAAAAATGTAAACACAGAGTTAGGCAAAATGAAGTACAAAAAGTTAAACAATAAGTTGAGAAGGGCCACAAATAAAGCCAAAGAAGAATGGTGGAAAACGCAATGCGAGGATATGGAAAATTTACAGAAGAAGGGTGAAATTGGTGCTCTATACAGCAAGGTTAAGTTATTATCGGGAAGTAAGAAGGCAAGATCTGTGTTAACAGTTAAAGATATGTGGGGTAAGATAATAGTTGAACCAGGAAAAATCTAAGAGAGATAGAAGGAATATATAGAAACACTGTATGGTAAAGAACTTAGCCCAACAAGGTTAGACATAGAAAAGGAACATGACGTACAAGAAGATAGCTTAGGTCCAGGCATACTCGACGATGAAATAGAAAGGGCATTAAAGGAGATGAAAGCAAATAAGGCTGCGGGGGTGGACAACATTCCTGTAGAAATGTTGAAATGTTTAGGGAAAGGTGGGAAGAAGGCCATATATGGACTGATTCGTAGTATCTATGAGGAAGGAATCTGGCCGGAAGATTTTGTGAGATCGGTGTTAGTTCCTATTCCAAAAAAGGCAAAGGCTACATCATGTGAGGATTACAGAAAAATAAGTTTGATATCCCACGCAGCTAAAGTTATTCTCAGGATCATGAACAAAAGGATAGAGTAAGGCAAATGATTACTTAGTGGATGATCAGTTTGGGTTTAGGAAGGGGACGGGTACGCGTGATGTAGTAATGAGATCACTAATCGAGAGGAATATAGAATACAATCAGGACGTTTTTGCCTGTTTTGTAGATTTCGAAAAAGCGTTTGATAGAGTGAATTGGGAAAAACTAATGCGTGTATTGCAGAAAATAGGAATGGATTGGAGGGACAGGAGACTGATCCGCAACCTGTACATGTCTCAGACTGCTCAGGTGCGAGTGGGGAACGGAGAATCCGGGTGGGCAGTGTTAGGAAGAGGTGTAAGGCAGGGTTGCCCATTGTCACCGGTACTGTTCAACGTATATGTAGAGGAAATGATTAAAGAGGCATGGGAAGAACTGGAGGTAGGAATGAAAGTCGGAGGGGAATTCGTAAAATCGGTTAGGTTTGCTGATGACCAAGCATTAGTTGCTCAGTCAGCCAAGGGGCTGCAAGCATTGCTGAGTGAATTGGAGGTTCAGTGCGATAAATATGGGATGAGAATCAATATTAATAAAACAAAGGTTATGCGATTTTCCAGAAAGAAAAAGGCTAAGCTAAATATTAAAATAGGCGGGGAAAAAATAGACCAGGTAGAACAGTTTACATATCTCGGAAGTGTTTTGGACCAATACGGTCAAAGTGGTAGGGACGTAAGGAGAAGAATTTCGCTAGGCACAGAGGCTTTCTCAAGGAGGAGGGAGTTGATGACGGGGACGTTGAGTAGAGATGTTAAGACAAGACTCGTAAAAACTCTGATATGGAGCGTAGCTATGTATGGTGCGGAAACGTGGTTGCTGAAGCAGGAGGATAGACGTAGATTGGAGGCTTTTGAAATGTGGGTGTGGAGAAGAATGGAGAAGGTGAAATGGACCGAAAGGAAAACAAATGAGGAAGTACTGGAGATGGTGGGTGAGGAGAGGGGTTTGTTGAGAGAAATCCTATGGAGGCAGGAAAAATGGATGAAAGGCGTATTGAGCGGTAGTGGAATGTTGAAGAAGGTAATAGAGGGAAGAATGTTGGGAAAGCGAGGAAAGGGTAGGAACAGGATAGGGATGTTGGATAAGATGAAGGGAGGAAAGAAGTACACAGAGATGAAGAGGGACCTGATGTAGTTTAGGTTGCTGGATTGGGTTTTGTTTAGAGTTACAAAATATTTATTTGATAGTTGTGTCTATCCAAAAACCTACCTTAACCGGTAGATTACCTAATAATAATAATATATTATATACATACACGTATATATATATATATATATATATATATATATATATATATATATATATATATATATATATATATATATATATCCGTTGCGGGGACTAGCGGATGTTACGTCGATGTGTATTATGGTATTTAATTTGGTAGTTAGAGTGGGTTGCACAAAGAGTCCTTCCTCCAAATTTATCATAATATACCGAGACTTATTGAGCGAAGGTGAAGGAGAACTTTAATTGAATGAAATTTTAAACCACTTTGGGATGATCGCGATTGCAGAATGGACCTGATTTCCAAAGATTCTTTACATGATCTTGAACACTAGATACAAGTGATTTCAAAATTAGCTTCATAAATTAGTTGGTCCATTTGTGATAGCATGCACACATCTAAAAAGGTATGTGCATGAAAATCAATCTATATTTGTTTCGCTATATTATGGCACTTAGTACTAGAATACGGAGATAACTGAGTAATGGTTTCTCTAATCGCGAACCAAAGTCAACCTTTCGGGGATAACTATTTCCGCGATCCAATTTGAATGCAACTGATGTGGAACGTGGGCATTAAACTAAAACGGATGTGCATCCGCTTTCTCGGAACGTTCGAGGCCTTCTTGAAAGTCAAAGTTAGACACAAGGCCATCGGATGGCGCTTTGTTTGGCTTGCAGGAGGACGTAAACAAATCACTAGAAACTACACCCCGCGCGGTGAGAAACAAAAACATCGCATAAGCCGCCAGACGTCTTTCGATATTTAAAATGATGGAAACTAACCAGTCGGACGTGACTGGACGTGATCAGACGCCGAAGAATAGCCCATTCCGCGAACAAGAGAGAAAGAAAACGACACTAAATTCCGAACGGGACGGAAAGGAGACAGACGGAGGCGATATTCAGTTCACGCTACGCCGAGACGTGGGAGGGAAGAAGGCTGTAGTAGGTAAGAGCTCTGGCGCCAATCAAAACGACATCCGCATTGTCACCCTCTGCATCCGTGAAAATCACTCGGCGTCCGCATGAATCTGGAGAAGTACAGGAAACATAGTACTTAACTTTCGTACCAATCTTGCGCAAACCCAGTGGGCTTTTGGAATGAAATTATGGTCTTTAAATTAACCGCGTAACTTTATTTGAAACAATGATAGGTACATTTAAATATCGGATTCCGCAATTATATAACTTCCCATTTGCATGAATTCTACCATCGATAGCAATGACTATAGTACGTATACACACATTCGCGCTTTGATATTGTCCGGAAAGACGTGCGACATCAGCGCTAATCTGCACTATTTCGGATAAAGAAAATAATGAGGAGCAGGTGGAGGTACGGGGATATGAAAATTTCAATCTTTCCGGAATTAACCTCACCTCTACCAGTTAAATCAATTAATTATGCGAGGTAAGGGTGGTGAGAAACCCAATTAGCTATTAGCCTTCAGTGAAAGGGTTTCTCGCACATTACATCGCGCATTTTTTATCTTTTCTGCCCTTTCTATCCCAAAGAACAATTCCCTTAAACTTATTAATCCCCCAAGAGACTCCCCGTTTACCTTACACTTCCACACAATTTATGCAATTTTAAATCAATACTTTTCATTTTTCTACACATAAGTGAAGTACAATTTCTTTTTGAACAGTATTTTAACTGGTGCACTAACAACGCATCATCATTGGATTTATTGTTTCTGAACGGATCTCTTCATTCTCTTCTTCCTCCATAAAAAAACAAAAATTACAATTCCAAAAACATAAACGTAGAGTGTGACTGAATATTTTGGTTTCAACAGGTTATAAACAAACAAATAAAATGTATTGCCACGAAAGTGTCAAAATAAAATAAAACACGAAATGAAGAGGACCGATTCGACTTAATTCGGCTGACAAAATTTTGGCTTAAAATCCATACACGTATTTTTTCAGTATGATACAAAATTGTTGGCCGTTAACACAGCGTCCAAGTTACCCCATTTATGCCACTAATGTGTCTATGAACATGAAATATTCTTCACGAATGACAAGAACACCGAAGAGCTGAGGTTGTCTGTAACATTTCAATAATTTTGCTATGAGTATTCCCGCAGCCGCTGGCTTCACTTTTCCCTGAAATTGCCCAGGTTACTGACCGCATGATAGCGGAGAATCTTTCGATGGCCACGCGGAACAACTGTAATATACAACTGTTCTGTCCCCTTGGGGAAAGCTGAAAATTCGATTTTTCAACACCTCTTCTCGAATTGGTCCCACCGCGCGCGGCGTGACAAATGCCTCTGACCGATCCCCTAAGCGGCGCGCCGCTGGAGCAACAACGCCTTTCCGGCGCTGAACTGGGACGCGAGATGGAGCCAATGTGTGCCGTGGGACCCGAAGCAAATTGCCGGACGCTGGAGTAGGGGGGTGGAGAAGAAGGTGGAAGGGGGGATTTGGCGGGGGACCTTTCTCTTTCGCCCATTGTGAGCGCCACGCCAGTGCGCCCTCAGTCGTCCCATGCTCTCCCCTCCCCCTGCCCGCCAAGTCAAGCGTCAAAAAGGACTCGGGGGAATTACAGTGAGAACGGCGATTGAATGGCTGCGACAACAAGACCCCTCTCTCACAACCAGACAAATTGATCGGAATTTCAAGGCGTCAAAACAAAAATAAGGATGTTTCACTCATCTAGCAGCACCCTCCCGGTCCAAAAATTTCAATCTTCACACCAGCTACGCGGGGTGGGACACCGTAACGAAAGGTTTAATGCCAGTCTTTTGCACTTTCTCACCGGTGGCCATAGACTCCTCTAATTCTCAAACTTGAAAGTAGGAACCATTCGTCTAACGGAGAGAGAGTGACGGTTGCCTTCTGACAACCCTCCCTCCCTTCCCACCACGCGGCCTTGGGCGGGCTTCACATGTAACATTGTTTACGTGCAACACGGCGCTAAGTGTTATCTACTTTAAGTTACACGTACACGATTTTTAGTCCAGAACACCCAAAGGAAGACGAACTGGAATACTTAACATTTCTACGATATGCAGGAAAGACGACTCTCGCGAAATTTATTTGCCATTCTTCTCGTCCAGTAACAAATATTTGAAAGTCTTTAATTATAATTTTTTACATGTGTTCGCCATTGCATATCCCACCCCAGTCCGTCCATACAAATCTTACCAATGAACAACTTGGTCGAGGATTGATTATAACTGTAAAATCTGTAAAATTTACGATATTTCCCAAACCTTCGTTAAAAGTCGAAAATCTCCCATGCCCAATAACTACCAGGCAGTCACTAATTGAGATGATTGAGCACCAATTCACCTCTCAAGAAATGACTCAAGCAAAGGAAAAAGTGATTTTTTCCGCCGAGGCAAAAATTGACAAGATCGTCGAAAGTGACAGCTGCAGTAAGAGGAGCTTGGGGTCATCACATTGTGACACCGTCTACAGCCAATTCGAATACGCCATTGGGTAATTATTATTTCTATCAACTGCTCAGTATTTCTTGGAGCATTGCGGTCACCCCTATCGAAAAGACCTTCATCAATCAACGTTTTATCATCGCGTTCTTTATATTACGCAGCCACCGTGTAATCGTCAAAATACTATTCAAAATCGAACTGTCATAGTTCCCTAGATTAAAATGAGGCTCAAATATGCTCAATAGAGTCGCGGTAAGTTAATCAAAGCATAACAATTGACCCGAATACGGAATAACAGCAATATTGCGTGAACTTTGGAATAAAACATGTTCTTCCGCGGCGCTCGAAAATGTCACCAGTTTCTCCAGTGAACATGGCTCTCTTGATGAAGCCCCAAATTGAATCGCGAGCTGGTGTCTCAACCTCATTTGAATTCAATGGCGTTCTGAGGACCTCTCTCGGCGCCACCACGAAATGGGGCATTCGTTAACTAAGTTGGACCCCACCGCACGGACGAGGCATTCCATGAACAATGAACCAATCCTGGGCGACGCGACGGGAGGCGGCGACTGCGACGGCACTCCGCAAACTCGGCAACGATTTGAACCGCTTCGCGTTCCGTTTCAAACGGGCGCTGACGGCGTCCCCGTAACGACCAACAGGTACGCCAACCAATCGATAGAGGTCTCGGCAGCTCCATCCGACGCCCAAGCCCTCTCTCATCCTCGTGGAAGCGCAAAGCAGTTCCGAAGCGGATTATCCAATGACCTCTTTCATGAACGTATCAATGCAGCGGCGGTTGAGAGCAGACCACCGCGGTGACGCAATGGCAACCGGGCACCGCAGCCGCCTGCAAGGACGCTCGCCACCGTGAATACGACCTTCAGGCGACTGAAAATCTTTGAAAAAGAGAACTTTCCCTGTTGACCCACATGGTCGGGGCGAAGCAGCGTCGCACCGTCGCTGAATTTCAATGTCGCCGGTATGGAATGCACATGACATCACGAGCGGAAAGGGATGGGGGAGCTCTCGCGAAATAATTACGAGGGAAAGGGGTGAAAGACTGCCAACTAATTCTCCTTCGCCGGCCGCTGAATAGAACTTCTTTCTGTAACTCGGGATGAGATGGCAACGTGAGACGAATTGCTTCAGGGACCCTATAACCGCGGAACTTAAACTCATAATACATTTAACCACCCTGCATAACGTGATCGTCCCGCTAATTAATTACCAAAGGTCTGCAGAAGTCCCTAGGAGTGAGCTTGATTAGACCATCAAGGTGGAAATGTACGTATAAGTTAGCGCAGAGAACGCAAAAGGTCTTGTGTGAATAGAATATTCGGACGTGGAAAAATTAAAACATTCGGGCATTTTCTCGTAAAATGAGTTAATACTTGGCGATTCCGTGGAAGTTACACTGACGAAATATATTTCTTTTAAATTTTAGAAAGCAGACCGATAAGTGCGTGCACACAATAAATATCGAGTTTCCCATTTGCCACGTGTGATCCGTCACCTTGCAGTCGCGGAAGAAATGAATCCGGGAATGCGACCACCATTTACCAAGTAACCGTTCAATTATGCAACCAGTGCGACATGTAAGCACCTCCGTCACTACTACTTTCTAAAAGGGGAAGAATAGGAAGGGACGGCTTATGGATTTTCCATGCATCGAGCAGGAAACTTAACCATTTTCCCGAACAGAGTAACTTAAGCTTGTTGAACTGAAACATTAACACGTCCCGGAAGAAAATTGTGACAAAACGTTATGAACGCCAAATACCCTAACAATAACATTGTAATACAACAGATGGCTCGTTTAAGCAAAGTGCGAAAAACAAATGTGTTAGGGGTACGATATTAAGGCAATAGAGAAAGAGTGGAGCGAAACCCGGCGCCGGCATTAGCCTACCCTTAACGAGGCGAGCAAGAGGTCCACAGTTTTACCGTCCCATCCGATGAACGGCGTACTCCATACTCTCCACTTAGCAATCCAAATAGGGATCGGGATACCACTGAAAAATCATACCACCACCAAGATTCGACTGGGTTGGAAGTTAGCGAATTAGCCACAGCACCTCCTCGAAAGCAATGTGCCTCATAGATGCACGCAGATGTTCGCATCAATCCCAGTAGGACGATGCTAACGTCTCCTGTTGCCTTTTTAACATTAATGATTGAAAATTTAACTACTCATTAATCGCATTTCACCTCAGTCGGAAAAGCGGAAAAGAATCCGACGAAATTAGTTCGAGTAACATTAAACTCAAAACTACGGTATCATGGAGGAAGAGGTCCGAAAGTGGTTAGGATTTCACATGCATCCACTCAAACGTGTGTACAGCTATTGAGGACCACCTTGTTTTAGTAATTAACTCTTGAAAACGTTTTGTACTGCTTAAGCCGAACGCCCAACACACCAGGCGACCACGCCACACAGAGTATGAATGAGAATATGGTTAATTATAATTAATAGCCAGGAACGCACTATTTTAGTCGTAAACTTAGGAACTAGATTTCGGTATTGAAACACGTCTTGGCTCCAACAGTATTCGGACTGCGTTCGTGTCTTCTTTTGAAATCCAAACTTTTTTGGCTATTTGGCTTTCATTCAAGGCACTTCGAAACTTAAAGAAACTTCACAGAATTAATTCAATGCTGAAAACATCATTCCTTTTTCGTCGCAATTCTCGAAAGAGCTGGTTTATATTATACGCAAGACGGGCTGAGAGAAAGAGATAAATTAATTACTACTTTTCTGAGAAATATTCTTCCAATTAAACGACGATAACGACTCTTTTTCATGGCATTAACCTCGAATGATGCACGTTAATAAAGATTTACGGCGGACAAAATGTTCGTTATATTTTCTTAGCTAATATTCCCCTAGAAAAGAACGCACTTTGAGTGCCCGCAGTCTGCGCTCATTGATCTCCTTAAGGCCGCTAGATAAGGATCGTGCCCGATTAAACGAGAGAAGAGCCGATTGGGATATATCCCCCAAAAAAATTTGCGAAAGTGAAAGGAACTGAGCAATTCGTCCGTTACGAGGTTTTTTACACGCGCGGCCTCCTGGAAACCCAGAAACCTAGAAGCGGGATTTTTTTTAACGCTTCTCCGAAAGATATCTAGAAGAGAAGACTTGTCTTTCATTGACGACGATGATGCTCATTTTTCTGGAGGACCTCTACGTACACAGTCGCGCTCCCAGTTCCCACGTTTTCCCCGTACGTACGTTAAAAGAAAATGGAGAGAGAATTTCCTCGAAAGCAGAGTCGCAAGGGAGGTACTCCTCATCCCTCACCTCTCATGACGAGGGTTTCGAGGAACATAGGAACTGACCCTATGGCTACGGGGTATTCTGAGGAAATGTATGCGAGATACGATATTGGGTGGCAATCGCCGCCTAATGTTGTGAAACTTGACGAAGTTATCCGACGACGCTGGTCGCTAGAATTATTCAGCAATTAGAGAGCTATGGCATCATCAAATCCAAGGCTATATGCACACTAAAACGGCAACCATAATTATAATATTCGTGGACCATGTGAAGTTCCAGGAAATATGAATTACTGTATTTCGTCACGAACGCAGCCATTTGTTGCACTGCCTAATGTTTCCTCTTTAACAATATTGTTCCACATTGAGTGAACGGGTATAATTCTATGGTTTCTCCTATGGTATTCGTATTAATTTGGAAACATAAGCCTAAGTACTAACGTCCATCAGATATAGACAACTGATCCACTGACGTAATCCACCTGCTTCTCCCGTATTCTCACCAATCCCACCAGCATCGCTATATCTTAATTTCCTTCAACATTTTACCCAATGGTGCAAATGCAAGAATAAAAAATAAGAGCAATTGTAATTCATTCCTTAAGCAAAAAAATTATAAAACCATAAACACAGTAATCAACCCGAAGGTCGGTTTAGTAGGTGATGGTAGAGCTCACCCATGTACCAAGCCCAACGGCGTGTGAATATTCACACATCAGGGTAGGGGGGCCAGTTCCTTTCCCTGTGCCGGTTATAGTCAACTTTTAATTCAACGGCATATTATGAGTAACATTTTATTTAAGTGAGGCAGCTACAACAATATTCTACGATTTAAGCGGATGTAAGGAAGTGCAACAAAAGTTGTCTGAGAAATAGAGGCACGGCCTGTAGGCACGGCCTGTAGGCACGCCTAAATAAAATGACTCCGCTATTTTTCTACGAATAATACGAATTAAGAGATATGGAAATATATCCGCTTGCGTCATACACAAGTTCATTTATACTGTGGAATCAAATATATGACCTAGCCATAAAATAAGCTTTTTATCCTATGAACTTAACTTCAAAGACTCGTAGTCAGCCGTTCATTTCTAATACCGTGATGCGAGTCACGGCTTTAAGTAAAGAAAGTGGAAAGCACTTGGTGACAGAGGGCCTATGATGGGTGGCCAAGGAATTTCTCAAGCAAACTTTCCTATCAGCCACAAATATCAATGGGGTAGTGGGGTGGAGATATCTTAGTGTCGTATAAAAGTCCCAGGGCAAAGGATTCTGCTCTGAAGAACTCGTCTAAGTTGTTAAGGCTTTGACGCCTTGGGTACTAATAATTTGATTTTTTCCGGAAATTCTACAAGCATGACCCCAATGTTGGCACCCAAAAACGATAGTGATCCCTTTTCCGAGCGAAGGTACTTACTTCTACTTTCCAGGTGTCTCAAACGTGCTCTATCGTGGAAATTGAATTTCCAGTTCTCTCGAAAACGTGACCTCAGAAAGTAGACATTGCGATCACAGCAAATAAACGGCACGGCTGTAGAATATTTCCATTCTGGGCACTAAAGGTGTTCAATACTCACTACAGCCCCAAAATTTCATCCTACGTCCTATATAACGCCGAATGGTACGTGGATCACAATGAGTCGCGGGATTAATGGACTCCCTCTCTCTCTCGGAAAATCGGCGCTACTCTTCGTAATCGGCAGTATTTCCCACCGACATCAAACATCCCAATTTAGCTTCACGCGGAGAAAAGCTGGAAAGGCTGCACACAGCGACGAGTGGGGCGTTAAAAGTGATGATCATTTAACACTCTTCTCGAGTAGCAAGCTATTGCCACGATCAGGTTTCCATCCATCCGTCTTTTATGACTAGATTCTACTTGCACGCCTAACAAAATTGATGTGAACTCAGTATCCACTCGTAACTCTCTCTATATGTATTAATAACATGATCCAGATAACTATGCAATTACAATAAGAAAGTAAACCGGCACGAAAATCTCATCACAGTGGGTTTGAGCAAACTGATAAATCACCGAGATAGAATATAAATACAACCGGCATACGATGAGAAAGTTATTGATCTAGTTCTTTAAAATTATTGTAAAACGAGCTACATTTGACCTTTTACATTGGATAATAAACGTGAGATAACAGCAATCACCAACACCCACGACAGGCAGGAAAGCCAACCTAGGACTATGGATTAACAAGAGAAGACGATAAACCGCTGTGACCTATGCCTGTAATATTTTCGATACCATTTGAAATGGTAATTAGTCTAGTTCACTGAGCAATACACATTTGGAACCTCCCTCGTTAACCTCATCGACAGGATTCCCCATTACGATGGATTGAGCACTTGGTCAAGATTGCCATTTTGTAATCACCGTCAAATTTTGCTTGATAAGCCGAAGGACCGAACAACACCTACAGACAAAATAATCCCACTACGAACATATTTGGGGGCGGGGCAAAAATACGTCCTTCATTCCTAGGAATTCCTCCTAAGGTCGAAAGGACGTGGGCGGAGCGCAATAGTCGACCCCACGACGAATCTCGAAAATCTACCGCCCAGCCACTCCTAATTCTTCAATTCATCCATCCTTGGACGGAGAGTGTGGGGGTCAGCGGATGCGGGCCGCACACCAGAATTCATTCACGGCTTCCGCATGTCCAGGGGAAAATGGAGGTGCAAGGGGGAGGAGGAGACAATTGAGGGTGCAGAATGGTGTGGTAGCGCACTGGTGCAACTTCCTCGATCAGTTTGGCCGTGGGACCCCCCCCCCCTCCCCTGCCGTCACGTCAAGAGCAGATTTAATGCCTCTCTTCGCGAAGGCACCCCCGCCACCGCTGGCAAACAAGCCCACAGTGTGTGTACTTCGCAAGCAGTGCGAGCCCCGTATATCCGGTTGGTCGAGAAACAGTGGTGGCCACCTCGCGCGAGCGATGCGAGCGAGTGAGCGGGGGCGGGAGATGAGGGGACGGCGGGGAGAGGGGGGGGGGACAATGGGAGCCGTCCGCCCCGCGGGGAAAAAGAATGCGCGCGTTTTGAAAGTGTTGGTTTTCACACCAGTCCGGCGGCGGTCGACACGAAACGGAGTCCTTATCAACACAAAGAGGCCAACGTTGAAAGTACGTGTAACAGCCGCTAACAACTCATTCGAAGCTTCGCTTTTTTCCCTAATCCGAAGAAGAAACGTCCACCATCAATTCTTATATCAGTTATTTGTTACTAGACGAATGTACTTCAATTCCAAAAAGTCAGTCTGGCAGTCAGTCAACCAGCGTGCCAAGAAATGAGGAAAAAGTGAAAACCTTCTTTTGTCTTTCTGCCATTCAATGGTTGCCAGATATAAATGCGAGAGTTTTGCGTCACTCGGAGAGACCTGCGTGCCATTCAGACACTGAGTGCCAACGTAAGGAGCATTTTCCCCCTTTCCCAATTCTTGGCGCGCCAGTGACCGCCCGTAGAACTCGGAAGTAATAGTAGTAAGGAAGCAACTTTGCTAATAAACGACGAAGATACTTCGTCTATTTCATTGCATTTATGTACAGAATAATGAGAGAGTTAAATGAATTCCAGCAAATTTACTATGCGAAATTACTTGGAAACCATCCCGATTCTATAATTTTATATACAGACACAATCATGAAAACCCGCTGGGCCGCAGCGATACAAAATACCAGAGACCAGATTTATCAACCCAAGGTTAGATTGATACGTAAGATGACCGACTACTAAGCCAGACATGTGAAATTAACACAAGTTAGGGGGAATTCTTTTCCCTGTGCCGTCTATTGCTTCCAGGAATATCTGGTAGACCCGAAAAATTACATATCGAGGCAAAGCTGAGAGAGCCCAAAGACGTCCCGGGGGAATTGGACTCGTTTTCCAGGTCCTCCAGTCGGTCGCCCAGCACTTTACTCACTGCACTACCACGTCTCAGTAAAAAATACAATACATCTTTGCTTTTCGAAGATGATAAGTAAAAATTGGGCACACAAATGTTAAAACCTTTCAGCGATCATTTCTTCGGCGTTTTATCCCATTTCCATAACGAGTCAGTGCGTTTGATGGAATTCGACCTCTTTCTGCGATAGTCCTCGCAAACAGAATTCCAGTTGGTGCTTGGGGAGTTAATTTATAGAATGTTGGAACGGTTTAGTCCTCTCCTCAGTTTCAAAGAGACTTCCCAGAAGAGGAGCCACTTTCGGGTTCGAGGAGCCACTCCTCTTCGATGTCATTGCACCGGGAAACGCGCGAGACGGCGGTATCCCTCGCATCGACCTCGTAGAGAAAAAACCGAAGTAGCGACACTTTTCGGCGGACCGGATGTCTCTCGTAGGATTCCCACTAACCCATCGTTATTGACCTGAGCTCGTATTGTCACCGCTTGAGAGCGTACGGATCTTATTCGTACCGCCTCAGCAAGATATGGAGCCTCCTTCCTGCGGGACACATCCTCTGTCGTAAAATGCCTCCCGAGCGGAGGGATGTTCATTTTTACGCATTCATTATGTTCTTCGGACGCCTCTGGTGGTCCGTGTAACCCCTAGAATCCCGATTAGCCTTCAGCTTGTCATTAAGTTAGGGGATAGCTGAGTAATTGGATAAGGGTAGAATTTTCTGGGCACGGAGGAAGGGCGGAGTCAAACCCAATTTCGGCATTAATCTACTCTAAACGAAAGACTCCATGGGGCCCACAATTTTAACGTCCCATCCGAAGGATCGCGCACTCCACTTGAAGTACTCTCCTCATTGCAACCCAAGCAGGGATCAGGATACCACTTAAAAATCCTGCCACCACCAAGATTCAAACCCAGGTCTTGGAGTGTTAAGTAGGTACATTAATGTATCGTGTGCATTAATGTACACCGCACCAAACCGATTGAGTATTATACATAGATATATGCAGTTGTTCCAATCTCAGCGGAGCGACGATCACGTCTGCCGTTGCCTTTATAAAATTAATGACTGAATATTTGCCTACTTATAAATCTCCTTAAATCTCAGTCGGAACAGTGAAAAAAATCCGATGAAATTAATTCAGGTTTTACTATTCTCCAAACTATGTAGAAACGGGCCTAAAAGCGGTTAGGATTCCACATGGATTCAGGTGCACAGTAATTGAGGACCACTTAGTTTCAATAATTACCACTTGGAAACTATTTGGACAGCTGCATCTCAGCCCAACGGGATACCAAGATTGCCCAGATCATAGTGCATGGTTCATTGCTTACTCTTTCTAGATGTATCAGAGATGATACCTAACTGGCATAATTATTCGCACCACTGAACACTTAGATGGCACAAGTAAATAAAGAATCATAAAGCATAAAAAAATGATTAAAATATTCGTCGGCACAACCACCTATAGTGGACGGCAAGAGAATACATTTATAGACATTAGTGCACCCTTTCGTATTACGATTTTATTATGTGCTCAGATTTTGCCATGCCATGCCATGCATGGCGTCTTGATTCCATTAAAAAATATAATCAAAACACGAGGCCCGTATCCGCGGTTAGGTTTTAGAAGCATACGGGTACATTAACCACCGAGCTGACCCGGATTCTTCCATTAAATTTTTATCGGTCTTCCCCATTCACAATCCTGGACAACACTACATTGACTTATCTGGGTCAAACATTTTTTTGCCCAATTTGAAATTCATATTTTTTCCTGATTTTTCGCGAAAATAAAATTAGTGACCTAAACTTTTAGAAAAAGGAAAGAGTAAGCCTAGAAAATACTTGGAAAAAAATATAACCCCAGGACGTTATTTATTCATAAACTGCCCTTTCTCATGCTTATTCTTGCAGACCCTGTTAGTCTGGTCTGGAAGCACACAAAAATTTCCTTGCCTTCTTACCCCCTCCTCGTAAAAACTTCTTCGTCTAACACAATTCTTTTTCTTATTTCCCTACTACTTTGAGCTTTTAGTCCACAACACCTGAGAGATAGGTAAACATTCTCACCTGGTCTAGTTGATGAACTCCTACTTTCCTATTTATCGAAATCCTCATAACCTTCGTTTTGTTTACATTAATTCTCGTCGGGCAACTATCACACTGATTTTCTTATGCACTCCGCAATTGTTACAATCCCTTGTTAGCCGACTGGCTAACTTAGTTTAACAATTCGCAGACTAAACTGATTTCATGAATTCCCCGTCGACTTTCAATCTTATCTCTAGTTCTTCCTATATTACCATTTCCTCCGCATACGCTTCATCAATAGATAATGCAAATGTTTGCCCAAATTTGTATGCGCACACACACTGTTGTAGATTTATGTTTACATGTATTAATGCATAAAAAAGGTTTGGCAATTTAGCTGGTCATCGCAAATGAACAAAAAAATATTGGGCTGTTGGGCAATAGAGGTCAGGTGTTCGAATCCAGGGCAAGGCAAAAATTTTTCCATGGCAAATTTCCAAGAAAATGCATTAAAACACATTTACGATGGCGTGACCGTGTGAAATGTGCGGTTGTGGTATTTTTATTCCACTCGGATTCTTTTTTTTGGGGGGGATATGTGTTGTGTCAAACACCCAGGGGAGGAGGATAAAGGTCAAATCTTTTAACAGCATGAGGACGGCGTCACTTGTGAGACCAAATCAACCGAGTTAGAGAAGAGTCCATGTTATGGCCAAAGAGCTCACTGACTTCATCAATCTCGAGGAAGAACCAGTTGGCGCCATTAAGGCAATGGCGTGACTTTGAACTGAACTGACGTGCTGAGTCCCGGATTCCTGTTTCAAGGGAGGTGTCCCAAAAAGGAGATGACATTTAAGTCTCGGACCGGCCACCCGAAGGCGCGAAGAATGACGAATTCACATTCCCATATCATCCGACTCCGTCCTGCAGAGAAATACGTAGTTCCGTCACGCTTCACGAAACAATGATGACTTGTCGTTATGGAAGTACTCCAATGCTGTGTTGAGGGGACAACTCCTTAAGTAAGGACGCAAACGTAATAGTTCTTCACGCTTGGTCCCATCAATCGATTACACCAGAACGGTTTCATATTTCGACCCCGTGAATCCTTTCGTGGCCCCCTTCAAGAGATCCCGGCGAAGCTCTGCACCGTCGAAGCGAGAGGTCAACTTCCTGGGAAGGAGCCCAAATCGAGGTTGACCCCTCCAAGGACGGTGACTAAACTTCTGACCACTTGATTACCCAACTACCCTCTCGAGGAGAACACCATCAAAAGAGGTGAGAAAGGAAAAGGGGAGGCAGCGGATGAGGGTCAAGGTGCTACGAGGAGCACGACGCGTGACGAGCACGAGGGGTGAAAACGGAGAGGTCTCTCATTCAAACTTAGTACTATCACGAGAGATCGACATATGGCCGTCTGCATACTAATTCGATCACCTCACAACACACCATAGCGTAGGAAGGCGGCAAAATCGAATGAGCCGTGGACGCGTGCGTGAGGAAAAGCACACATGCTACACGAGACTGAGTTATGGGAGTAGGTACAGGGCCACGTACACGTTCCTACCCCGTTGCAGATTGCTCTTGAAAATTCGCAAAAAGCGTAATATATATACGCCACCTGAGAATGAGCTTCAGATTTGTCGTTACCACATGAGTTTTTCACATACCCACTAATCCAACAGGGGGATTTTAAATCAGTTTCTCCTCAACCAGATTCCAGATTTTATTTTCTAATTATTCAACATACATTCAATAACTTGTATTCGATTAAGACGACATATTTTTCGTGCAAATGCGCCACAAATTTCTGCATTATTTCACTTAACACGGAGGGTCTATACCTAAAGGGCTTTCAACAATATTACCAGTAGAATAAAATTAGAATTTTCTATCAATGGGAATGGTGTGCAGAGTAGTTCGCATACATTTGGCGCAATCAACAAATGGGTAGTACACTACTGATGGTAAGAAAATATGTTACAAATACGAAAGACTGGGAAGTTCGAGAATAGGCGAAGAATAAAATAGAAAAAAGTGAAGGAATGTCCGAAGCTGAATCATAAGAGCCTTGGGAACAGAAAGAACCGGGGTGGTGACCATTCAATTCCTCCGAGTTCCAACCACAGATAGTAGTTGCACGTGATAACCTGCTGAAGCCTTCCCCGCAAAAAATAATTCTGGGAGCAACGAACAGTAAAAATAAACCCAACGAACGCAGAGACTAGGTCATCGTATCGGAAGTGGAAGGCTCTTGAACCGACATCTGAAATCAGACGATAGTACTGCATGTTAGAGGAGTTCGACAAATATACTCACTACTCAGTATGCGAGTATGTACTCGAATGAAAACATGAACGGATACATGAGAACCTCGATGAAGATACGTATGCTTGGATGAATACTTGAATGCCTGGGTGGATACATGAGTGCCCGAATGAATGCATGGGCAAACTCCATGAATACCTGAGTGAATAATACATGGGTGAATACCTCGGATCTCGTATGAATACTCGGGTTTCCACAACCCTCGCTTGGTTAATCGATCTTCCCTACCCGCTGGAGTTCCTGCATACCTGTGGAACTCAGATCTGGGTGTTTAAATGAATGTCTACAATACTCGAATGAATCCCAGGATTCCCTAAGTAATCAAATGAATGTGGGAACTCGAATTCCCACCAATGGAAGTACTGACGTGAATATCTATTTAATTCCTAACGCTGCATTTGCATAAACATACACAGATTGTTCAGCATGGTCCATATGCAAGAACATTTACACTTCTAAAAATTATCAATTAACGATTCACTGGATATACGAGTCCCACGGTATTATTCGTATGAAAAATAAGCTAAATGCAAATTCATGTAAATTAACGTTTATGCAAGTATGTTAAGAAAGACGGTAGTTCTTTCAATCATTCCTCTAATAATGTACTCATTCGGGTGTACAAGAACACATAAGTAGTGACTACATTTGATGCACTCTTACAGCAAGTAAATACAGCAATAATTGTGGATTGCATGTGTACTACTGACAGGGGGGGGTCAAATAGCAATAAATACTTACCTATGAAGCATCCATTACATAACAATACAGCATCCGCAGAAGCGATGGCATTTAAATGTACTAATTTAGACAGACGTGATGATATCAACCGCCGAGCTTCATGTCGACGTTCTGAGAATCACTTTGCAATCACAAGAATATAATTACGAATAAACACCGAAAACAAACGAGTCACATTCGATTGTTACACAATGATATCGAGAGAAAGGTGTCTGTTTATCCCTTTCTTCGGTGATATGGAAATGTGGATAATTTTTGCGGTAACTTACTTGTGAGTGTAAGTCATCACGGGGGACGACTGGCATCTGAGACCATTTGCGTCATTGGAATATAGGGAATATTTAAGAGGAGGTAGAACTTCAGGTGTCAGGGAAATTGTGGAGAGCCCCACAGAAGTGTCGGGATTAGCTCACTCTCAACGAAAATCGCCGAGAGGTTAAGCAGTTTACCGTCCCATCCGACGGACGGCGTACTCCACCTGAAGTAGTGCTCTCTATAGAGCACCCAAACAGGGATCGGAATGATATTGAACGATCCGTCACCACCTTTGTTTTAACTCGTGCCCACGGCTTGTTAAGTCGATATGTTAGCGAACTCAAATGATTCGAAGAGAATTCCGAGATTGGCGGCGATACAGAAGTGTGCGGAACTCATTCACTAAATGAAATCCATTCCATTTAACGCGTTTTCCAGAGCGAGGGGAACGCCTTCGTGTAGGAAGTTGCGTGGGATAAGGAGGCTGCGGTCTTCGAGAGGGCCGCCGAGGGGCTATCTCGAGGGGCCGGGGAGAGAAGAGACGAGGCGAGTCGGAGGGAGCAGAAGAAGAAGGCGGAAAGGGCGGCGGCTTTGGTCCCCTCAAAGGTCCCTCGATCGATCGGGGAAGAAAAGCACGGAGGGATGTGAGGGGGGCCGAATGTGGGAGGGGAGACACTGTCAAGGCGGGTGGACTCCTTTTTCCTTCCTCGGTGACGACCCGACACTTTGGAAATCGCCGACACGCCCATTCAACAAACGACGAGCCGAACGATCAAGACGAGGCTGGATGGGGGGCAGGGAAGGGGGATGAGGGAGGCGGTTGGAGGAGAGGGGGTGGTGGAGGGAGCGGGGGTCTTGCCAGCCTGAAACCCCCTCCCTCCTTCCATCAAACCCGCGAACACCCCTTCTTTCATCAAGGAGTGCAAAAAAAATACAGTCAGCGTGCTCGGAATACCTCACAAGGATTTACTTTGAATTTTTTTCCGGATGGGAAGGAGAATGAGAGGGAAATTCTCCCCACGGAAACAGGAGGGGGATGGGAGGAGGGCAGTGTAAAAGGAGAGAATTGAATCCTTTTAAGATGCAAATCCCAGCGAGGCAGAGGGTGGATGGGTGGGGAGGGGGCCGCGAGGCGATATCGCGCCACTGAAACCGCTCGCTCGCCCGGGGCCAGAGCAGCGCTTTGCGGCACTCCCTCATCATTCTGTTCCCTTGCTAATTGTGCCGCTCTGAGAGCTGGAAGTGACGTATGACTACGCTCCTAAATTACCACTTTCTTTCTTATAAAAAGGCGAGAAATCTAATTATTGCTCAGCTACGCGCAAAATTTCCTCTCCCAGGATTATGAATTAACGGAAACCAGCCGAATGAATACAAAATCACTTTTGTAAATCTCAAAGCAAAATATTTTTTGCCAATTACTGGTATTTTTCAATTCTTTCATTGAGTATATCACTCATACAATGAAGCTGTTTTTAGAATTTTTCTTTCTTAACCATTTCCAATGAACTGGTAAAACGTTTACAATTCTGTCATACCACCGTCAGGGAAACTTGACATTCTGGTTTGGATGTCGACGCAAACAATATTATTCAGATGTTGCGATGCTTACAATGATGCTTAAATTTGCGGTAAATCGCAATTTAATTTACCCATAGGCCGTAACATAGCTCTGCAATTTCTAATCATTTAAGGAACAATGAATGAAAAAGATTATGCCGATTTTCTTCCTAAGAATAAAACTTCCAAGTTTCCATCATTTAGCCGCCACACGTAATCTTAAGAGCAGAGTATCATTACAATAAACACCTGAAAAATACGATTAGGTAGGGGGAAATATCAAAGCATATAAATCAAATACTTTTCAAGGGGAAAAAAGCCTTATCCCCAATGGAAGCTTTGAATTTTATGACATTTCTACGAGAATGAAAAATGGGGCATTGAACAGCATGCCAGAAAAGAATTATATCCCAAACCTTTGACCAATTCGGTAGAGAGAAAAAATAATTTATGACACAAACGTTAGGAAAATGAGAAGTCGGATCAAAACGAATTTCACAGACATTTAGATCTTAAGTTTTTCTTAACAACAGAAATTCACTTTACGGGAAATGGTAATTTCCAATTAAGGTGAAACTGGGCCCAAAAAATTACTGATAAACAAATAAAAATCACCTTTACGAGTTAAGTTCTTCGGATCAAAGTTTTTTTGAAAATATGTTTCAAGATGAGATTTAAATCAGTTAATCAAACGTTTGAGAGACAGAACGCTAAAATTTATAGAAAAGAATTATTGTAAATAATTATGAATTTTTTCCGTACAATTTTCTCTTAACTATCCAACCAAGTATAAACCTCACAGGAAATATTTAAATGACTACTTCTTTCTTTAGATATCAGTTCAACCACATCAGCCTTGACATGCTATTCATTAAAAATATAGGAATATATACTGTACATATATATCCCTTCCCTGGCCCATAATATCCTACTATTTATGCATAGAAAATAAATGTAGAAAGACATCATCCAAGAAAAACATGAAGTACTCGTAATAAATAGAAATACATAGAAGTAATATGGCCTCCGGAAACCAAACTTTAATTTATAGAATAGTACGATTGATTGCAAGTATATCGTATACGAATCGTATCGTATCGTATACGATTGATTGCAAGTATATCGTATAGAGTATTAGCCTTCCGTAGAGTTAAATTTTCTCCTCCTCTGAGAAAAATCAGAAGAACGATTGTCTCATTTCCAGATCAGAGAAGCAGGAGTACTAATGCAATTGAACGTTATGAAGTTTTAAACCGGATTACATCGTCAATATTTGATTTGATAATGGAAACAAAGCCTATAGACGAAACGATGGACAAACATTTCACACAGCCCTACTCTGCCCACTTAAAGGGTAAAACATTGTAATGGGAACCCATTGATGCAATCCGAAATCAGAAACAAACTAAGAGAATGTTCCGATAATATTATTACCGATTTTGCTAATCCAGAAAAACCAATTTATACTTGAATAAGTTTACGTTCACTAAGTCATAAACATTATATGCAAAACAAGTATCATCTCGTTATATCAAGCACAAAAACGTTTTGGCAATGTTATTTTAAATGCGAAAAATGACCCACAGGAATACTTTATGGTTTTAGAGTTTTTTAACAATGTTTCGTGTAGCATTCGCAGAAACGGAGGAGAGCTTTAACGATCGATTTTCCGGGATGGGCTTAACTCAGATTAAACCACTTACGAAAATTGTAATCTGTGAAAAAAAATGCTTTTCCGCGAACCAAGAAGAAAAGAGAATTCTCAGAATTAATTATCTTAAGCCTGCGACACTGTTCATAACACTGACTCATTCCCAAGGTCTCAAACTATAAAGCAGCCAAATGCCTTAAAACCATCTAAATTGCCCCCAAAGAAATGAAAATTAAGTGCTACTCTTAAATGAGTCATGTGCCAGGAATTACAAAACCCACGGAGATAAAAAAAAGATCAAAATGATGAATCTTATCATGAACCGGGACGAATTACCTAACCCGCGAGGTCAACTTGAACGACTAAATCAGACAAAAACGCATTTCCCATTTTAGTTTATAACTGCGTATCTTCAAAAAAGGAATAAAACAGCGTGATGGAACGAGAGACAGGCAGGAAACGAAGATCCTTATGGGGAAAAGACAAATAATATCTTCACGACAGAATTCAGGCAGTGTGCTTAAATCTCTTGATCACGTTATCTCCGCCTGAAAGAAACAGAAGTCACACTCAACTCCTCGGTAAAGACGCTTTGTCGGGGTTAAGAGGGGAAGGCAGGATGACTTCATTCATAGCTAGCCGTAGGCAGGATGGCTGCCATAGCTAGCAGTATTGCAAAAGGAAAATACTATGACATACCATGATGTTTCTTTCTCAAGATCCACTCGAATGCAATATGCAAGTAATGTAGCGCAAACGCTGGTGGGATGCATCCCAGTTCCGAGTTAATTACAGTTTTGTAACTACGTAAGAAGCTCTGGCTACAACAGGACCTGATGTTGACAGGGTGTTATCTTAACCCAATATATATTTCAATTGAAAATTACGTATCAATTCACACCGATTGCGATTAGCGACGATTACACGTACGTAAGTACCGCGAAGCATATCAACATCTAGGACGATTTCTGCGAAGATAAGGAATTACGATGAAAGCAATGCAATCAAGGATAACGTCAATAATGACTGAAGAAATTACGCAAGAAATCGATTTCGGGCGGCAACAATATCTTTAATTTAGTAATAAAAATTGTCATAAATTCCACAGAATGATTCAAACAGTGAGATTAATTTAACCGTATAATGGTTTTTTCAGGTAGTTACCTTCAAGTAGACCTGCTAAGTCTAAAAATCCTAGGCAGTAGTGTTGAATAAGAAAATCTTTTGCGAAATATTAAACATTTACCGTTTTAATTTGTAAACAAATGCAAGGCATACCACCTATCATAGATTTGTCGAATTTTTGTGAACAATAGGAGAGATTTTTCAAGGGAGGGCATCTATTTCTCACGTGTCCCTCCGCGATCCGCACGACCAACGATGTACATAAGCGGCCAGACAGGAAAATCAAATTCGCACACATTTAAAAAAACTGCAGGAGACGTCACGATAATAACTTTTAACTGAATCATCCACCAATATGAATTAAAATGAATAAATTTCGGCGTAAAAACCATTCCCCTTAACAGAGATTCCGGCAGAATTTTGTTCGATGCCCATGCTGCACCAACGACCAATCGAGATGTAACGATTATTGATGAAATAAATGGGAAATTTATTTATTTCATCCCATTGGATCAAGATAAAGACTAATGAATTTTTTCTGCCTGAAAAAAATTGCACCTCGCTCTTCTTGGGTGCCGTGAGGAAAAGGACGAACCCTGTTCACTGAAACTGAATTCGAAGCAAGAAACACTATTTACGTCGCGCTTTCGATCCCAGTTGGAACTGAAACCAAACTGAAGAGAAAACTCATTAATGACCCAGCAGCAAATAAAAATTATAAACAAATACGAACGAAGCAAAATCGCTTGGAGTGGACCGTAACTGGGCCGAATAATCTGCTGATTCTCCAAGCTGGAACTCAGCTTCACTTATATGCATATTGGCTGAGCAAACTGTCCGCCGAAAATACGATGCCAATAATTCGGTTTAGCAGCGGTCATAGTGTTCCCCATCAGTGAACACACATGACGGGTTAAAGAGAGCTCAAAAGGGGGCGATGCAGCGTCTGGAGCGAAATTTACGCAAACAGAAACTGAGAAAACACATATGCCATCGGATACATATCTATCTTAGGGATTACACGCCTATCCTTGAAGTAAATATATCGCGGTATACATGGGTCTACATCTATCTTTACCAAACTGCGACATTATTTTAACTGAAACTGAATGAAACGTATGTAGTTTCAGAAACGGAAACTACTCGTATTCATAAATGCACGTTTCAATTCACTGGAGAGGAAAAAATACCCAGAAATATAACTGGTTTTTGCCTCGGAGCAAAATAAAACATTAAAGGTTTCATTTTGCCTCCGAAGTTAAACTTGAATGAAATCACGGAATTCGATTCAACCGTCAACAATGCGTGGAGGACTCGGAATATGAACGTGCCGCGCACCGTTTGTCGGGCGCCATGCTGCAGCCATCGCGCACCTTACCCCGAGAGTAGGCGAACACCGAAGCCAAATTTCTCCTCCATCAACCTATTAAGCCATCACCAAATTCTAACCACAGAACCCTTCGTCCAACAATACGAAATGGTGAACCTGACTTCAGAAGGGACAAGACTTCCCAATGACTACCAGCTTCACTTTAAAAGGTTACATTGACATATAGCATTATCACGTACCTGGAACTGCGACAAGTACTCTCCCCATTCAATAATTACATTCTTCCACAAACTCGAGATGATGAGCTATAAGTGGCGATACTCCCATTATGAACAATGCTTACTTTCGTGAGGAGGAGTTTCATTAATTTTTACTTTTGTGTAACATTTCACGAGACAAGTGCTCTCAATCCAGTTATTACAGCCAATGCTGAGCAATCACCATGCCCTTCATGATTACAAGCGTCTTTAGTACGCCAAGGGACAATGGGGCTGTGGATGTGGACCACAAAAACAGGATTTCCGGTCACCCTATGAGAGGGATAAGATTGTGACCCTCTCATTGGGGGAGACAATGCCGGGAAGGGGTGGCGCGGGATGAATGGGGAGGGAAGCGATCGAGGGTTTGGGAGGGGGAAGTTACAGATGGGCGAAATGGGAGGGACAGTTCGAAAGAAATTGGATGGGCGTGGGTGGCAACGAGCAAGCCAGCATCTCTGGAATATACTGATCTCCTGGCCACGACATCACCGCGTGGCCTGGAGATCAGAGGTCAGGGGAAAGTGTGGGGGAGGAAAAACTGCGAACCAAAGAATACGGAATCCAAAAGTGAGAATATAACGCAACTTAGCGGCAAATGAATTGTGAAAAATGAGTTCCGTGAAATCAGGTGGTGTGACTGCTCTTCCCCACAGCTGCCCGTCAGCGTGAAACGTTCTTAATATAGGTTAATATCTGAAAACTGAAACTCATTGAAGTTTCCTCAAACGCTCCTTTACCTCATCCCTTTCAGTTTCCTACCAAACGCAAATAGAAAAAGATGGGCGAGAGGAAATCAATTTATGGCATTAGATTTAAAGTGGGGATATTGAAGCTGTTACTATTGCATATCGATCGTGAGGAAAGAGTAGTTGCCAAGTCGTATATTCGTAGCCCAAACCAAAATTTCAAGTTGTTCTAATTTTTTTGTTCTTCATACAAATCAGCCTTCAATCTGACATTAATTCTTATTTTCTTCAATGGTTCCATTCCAAACTTGAAAGACATAGAGTGACAGTTTTCATTTTCCAGTACCACTTATTACGAATCGAACCGTCCTACGACGATCCTTCTCGCAGCAAAAACGTTTTCTCGGTGGATTCCAAATGGAGAGAAATTATGTGTGTGGGCTTAAGCAATTAATTAGCTTGCAGCGTTGACCGTTAACCGAGAGATAAAAGACTGATGCGATCTACCCACCAGAAGATGTGGAATTTGCGTTATTGCCATTTTGGTGTGTGTGTAGATTACAGTGGAAGAAAATATAAGATGACAAAATAGGGAAAACCGGAATACATTTAGGGCAGGATAAAAAATATTTCATAAATATATCTTTAAGAATGTGATAAAAATTGGAGGGCCGCAGTAACCTGTCTTCGGGTTAAAACCTAGATTATTGAGTATAGCCATTAAGGCAATCTGAGAACCCCCAATTCATGTAGCAATGGTAAAATACATTCCGGTCGACGAATTTTCTGTCGACATCTCTGAATCCAATCCCTCGACCCCATGTAAAATCATTGCACAAAAGGGATTCATACAACTATTAATCGTATCACATAATATCTTTCATACATTTCATATGCATCCGATAAGTAAGTTACTGAAAATATCACACCGATATAGCAACTAGTAATATCGCATTACATATAATAGCATAATTTGCACAAAATGCCAAGTATTTCGATTTGAATATTTTACAACTCTAAGAGGAACGAAACTTTTAGTGACAAAAACGGGAGTCCAAGGATTTACAAGAGATTTCGATGCGGCAAAAAATACATCGGCAACTTCACGACCCCGATTGTATTCCTAGCGGAACCACGGGGTGTGCTCTAGGTTCTCAGAATACTCGAAAGAGATGACGAACATAATCGATAAAACGTACGTTAACTAGGACATCGTGATTGCAATACCACCCAACAGCGGTTGACTCGAAATTCACTATAATTAGCTAGTTATTCGCTCGGGATGAGCATTCTGCTTTCTATTAAACGATAATAATGAACTGAGGCATAAGGGTTTTCATTAAGTCGACCCAATGCACGTAATATACGAATCACAATGAAGTTTAATTGAAAATAAAACGGGTCTAAGAAGTCCAATGTATTATATTTGACCGCATCACTAGAATTGATACATTAATTGAATATATATATATATATATATATATATATACACATACACGTGTATATATATAATGTTTATATATAGTATATATACACGTTCGTATACACACACATATATTTATGCCACAGTTTTTACTTTGCCTGACCACAAATAATTCACCAACCTGCGCAGTGGAAGTAGGAGACTATTTCGATCTATTTTAGACCAAACCATTTTATATGCCTCGTAATTTATCTAACGCAATTAACCCATTTAAGATAGACATCTCAATTTCAAAGAATATATTGGGTCTAAGGGTGTTTTAATAGACACATAAGACTCCGATGCATTACATTATATAATCATACGGTGATTTTCGAATAAATACACTATCCAAAATATTTGAACAATTTGGTATAAATCTCCACATAAACGATATCACCCCAGACGACAGGGAATCTTATATTAAACCGTCATGTAAGATTTATCGGCCAATAACCTAAGGCATCGTTCTTTTCCTCATAATTTAATGTCACCAAGAAGGGATATCCTACGTAATTCAGGGCTGTGATCAATTTTGCAAGCGGCTGCTTCCTTTTCTTAGGCGCATACTATGCGTAGCTCCTTTCAATTCAGGATCTACATCAAATATTGACGTTATAGAGCCATAATCCAGAGATTTACAAGCAAGATAGTAATATGTTAGGGGAGAACAATCCGCAATTTAAATTTTACCGAGAGGCAGAGATTTTTGACTACGGCATAATAATTATAGTAAGTCTAAGAAAACCTGACAGCTTCATTTCCAATATGAATCGATTCCACAAAGTTACGCCGGAAACCATCAATTATATAGTATTCGTTTACCACGGTTTCATAACTAATAATTCCTTCTAAAGGCGGACGACTTAGAAATCTACAGAGAAATCCAATTAAAGACAAAATTTCAACCCTTTAAATAATGCCTATTATCAGGTCCAACTACTCACACAGCCGTATGGAATATTCAACACTGGTACTCATCTTAAACGAGTAAGAATTCATCCCGGTCAATTCCAACTGGTAGCAATACCAATATGATTTAAGCATGGGATCGAATAACTACCCAGAGAGCTTTATCAACGCTCCTAACATTTCCCCTCTGAAAAACAGCGCAATTAATTATGAGGAGGAGAGAGAAATTATGAGAAGACGGGGGATCAGTTGGTTCCACTTAACAAGATCGCAATCTTGAAATGGGGAAAAGGGAAAGATAAAGAGTTCTAAAATGTGAGGAAATATTTATCATTTTCGCCAAGGAGTTGGAGAATAAACAGTTATTTTGAAGAACAGGCGGATTTTCTAACTGGCATACTTCACTGTCGACATTTAACTTTGCCTTTTTCACTAACCAGAGGTGGGGTAGTTATATTAATTTCAAAACGGCAGCGTTTAATAACGGGAAGGGACACAAGTGAATTCGCATCAATGCATGCCGTCCTGCAAAATGGTGCAAAAAAATTATACAATGTTATGTATATAATTGACGATAAATTCGGATCGATAAACTAGGAGCACCCTAGATCAGAAGATAGATAATAACACCTCCCCTCTCCCTTCAAAGATCCAGGTATCGAGGTCCTAACTCGCTCGAGCGTCATTTGACGCTCGATAGGAGTCGATGAGCAAACAACGTGCTTCCCACCTCCCTTCTCTTCTTTCCCCTCTCTCGCTCGCCGACTTGACAAAGGGAATGTCCTCTTGCTTCCCGTTCCCTCGAGCGTGGAAGGCAAACCCCCATAAAGCAAGTCGCATTTGGCAGCGAAACGACGTGCTGCCCCCTCCCCCGCCCCGAGGAGACTAGACTGTTCTGTGTGACCACCGCCTTATCGCTGCTCCCATGTTTGCAAGCTAAATGCTCCACCCGCGAGCGCGCGGATGAGGAAGAAATCGGCCGGATAGTAATTAACTCAGCACCCTCTTCAGCCCACACGAGCCGTGTGTTTTCCGACGAGATCTACGAAATTTGCACAGAGAAAGGAAAGGGTACGGCCCCAAAAGCTTGGAATTAATGCGATGTGGTACTCGTATTATTAAACTCGTATAAAATCCGATCGGATTATCACTTAGTGGGATAACGGATTTCGAAAATTATGAAGCCAGGCAGGATTTTTAGCGCGCGCGTGTGTGTGTGTATGTGTGTGTGTGTAATATGTATATATATATACACACACACACTCATATATATTATTAATTATTATTAGGTAATCTACCGTTTAAGGTAAGTTTTTGGATGGACACAACTATCAAATAAACATTTTGTGATTCGCCACCTAGCAAACTAATCTATATCAGGTCCCTCTTCATCTCGGTGTAATTCTTTCCTCCCTTCATCCCGTCCAACATCCCTATCCTGTTCCTGCCCTTTCCTCGCCTGCCCAACATTCTTCACTCTATTACCTTCTTCAACATTCCACTACCGCTCAATACGCCTTTCATCCATTTTTCCTGCCTCCATACGATTTCTCTCAACAAACCCCTCTCCTCACCCACCATCTCCAGTACTTCCTCATTTGTTTTCCTTTCGGTCCATTTCACCTTCTCAATTCTTCTCCACACCCACATTTCAAAAGCCTCCAATCTACGTCTATCCTCCTGCTTCAGTGACCACGTTTCCCCGCCGTACATAGCTACGCTCCATATCAGAGTTTTTCCGAGTCTTTTCTTAACATCCCTACTCAACGTCCCCGTCATCAACTCCCTCCTCCTTGAGAAAGCCTCCTTGCCTAGCGCAATTCTTCTCCTTACGTCCCTACCACTTTGACCGAGTTGGTCCAAAACACTTCCGAGATATGTAAACTGTTCTACCTGCTCTATTTTTCCCCGCCTATTTTAATATTTAGCTTAGCCTTTTTCTTTCTGGAAAATCGCATTGACTTTGTTTTATTAATATTGATTTTCATCCCATATTTATCGCACTGAACCTCCAATTCATTCAGCAATGCTTGCAAACCCTTGGCTGGCTGAGTAACTAATGCTTGGTCATCAGCGAACCTAACCGATTTTACGAATTCCCCTCCGACTTTCATTCCTACCTCCAGTTCTTCCCATGCCTCTTTAATCATTTCCTCCACATATACATTGAACAGCACCGGTGACAATGGGCAACCCTGCCTTACTCCTCTTCCTAACACTGCCCATCCGGACTCTCCGTTCCCCACTCGCACCTGAGCAGTCTGAGACATGCACAGGTTGCGGATCAGTCTCCTGTCCCACCAATCCATTCCTATTTTCTGCAATACACGCATTAATTTTTCCCAATTCACTCTATCAAACGCTTTTTCGAAATCTACAAAACAGGCAAAAACGTCCTGGTTGTATTCTATATTCCTCTCAATTAGTGATCTCATTACTGCAATGGCATCACGCGTACCTCTTCCCTTCCTAAACCCAAACTGATCATCCCCTAAGTAATCATTTGCCTTACTCTCTATCCTTTTGTTGATGATCCTGAGAATATCTTTTCTTCTTCATAGATACTACGAATTAGTCCATATAGGGCCTTCTTCCCGCATTTTCCTAAACATTTCAACAGTTCTACAGGTATGTTGTCCACCCCCACGGCCTTATTTGCTTTTATATCCTTTAATGCCCTTTCTATTTCATCGTCGAGTATGCCTGGACCTAAGCAATCTTTTTCTACGTCATGTTCCTTTTCTATGTCTAACTTAGTCGGCCTAAGTTCTTTACCATACAGTGTTTCTATATATTCCTTCCCTCTCTCTTGGATTTTTCCTGGTTCAACTATTATCTTACCCCACTTATCTTTAACTGTTAGCACAGATCTTGCCTTCTTACTTCCCGATAATAACTTAACCTTGCTGTATAGAGCACCAATTTCACCCTTCTTCACACACACACACACGCACACACGCACGCGCGCACACACACCGGAAAATAAGTGTACTGAGCTCAGGAAAAAAATTTTATTACACTTTTACATATCTTAAGCTAATATTCCTCAAAATAGGACCCTTGTGAGTCGATACACTTGTTCCAGCGGCATTCCCATTCCTGGAACGCTCCCGCGAAGGCATCATCGGGAACCTCTCGAAGACACGTCGTCACGGCCTCTTTGACGGCGTCCAAAGTCCCGTATCGCGTTCCTTTCACACTCCTCTTTATCTTCGGGAACAGATAGAAGTCAAACAACGTTCTCTAAAAAATGTGGATCATTTTTGCAGTGATCCGCAAATTGTGTCGCGATTTCCAAACGATTGAGTCTTTGATCATCACTGAGCACTTTCGGCACCAACTTTGTACAAATTTTTCGCATCTATAATTGGTCCCTAATAATCTCGTGCACTATTGTTTTTGGCACATTACACTGCTCTGCTATCATCCGAACACTAAGACGACGATCAGAGTTCATCGCGAACTTTTCGCACATTTTCGTCGGTGAGTGTCGTTGATGGGCGTCCAGGCCGTGGTTCGTCGTCGACCTCTTCTCTGCCCTCCACGAACATCTTGTGCCACCGAAAGATCATGTTTCTGGACATGGCTGACTGCCCGTAAGCCTGGTTAATCATACCGACAGTTTCGGTAGACGATTTCCCAAGCTTTACCGCAAATTTGATGGAATAACACTGCTCCAAAAACTTAGGCATCGCGTTCCGTAATGTGGGTCGAGCGTGGAGGTTCGCGTTAACAGAGCTCCTCACTACACCACAGCTCAGAGCCGACAGCATTTTTCAGCGTAGCTTGCCAACATACCCCCCTCCAATCGCAGCCCGTCAGAGCGGTGCTGGGCGCGCCTGGAGCGGCGGGAAAAAATCAGTACAATTATTTTCCGGACGAGCCATGTATACATATATTTTTGGATTAAAAAAAATATATATATATATAACATATATTTTTGAACATTATATATATACACATATATATATATATACATACGTAGGTATATATAAATATATATATAGTATACATATTACACACACATACGATTCCAAAACGAAGCACCACGTGCGACAGCAACCTATATAGGTCACTTCCCCCAACGAAAAATGTTCACCAAATAGGGGACACACTATATTGCAAGCTTCTACGACTGGGACAAAGATTTGGCACTGCAGCTGCTGCCAACAGATGACTCAGATACATATTTCTCCACATCTTCGATTTTCACGGCTCGAATAGCTGGTTAATGTACACTTGAGCCAATAAGGGCTGCCTCGATACACGCTGGAATGGGTATCTTTAATGAAACTTCTTTTTCGTTAATTGCAAATGATTACGCAATGCTCAGCGGGTCGAGAGCGATATAAAACTAATAATACTAAACGAAAAGTTGCCTCTTTAAAAGCTATTTCGCGCAAGATCGGGACTTGGTTTTGTCACTTCTTCAAAAAGATTTTTAAAAATAACTTTTTCTTTTTAATTTTAGCTGAAGTCCGGCTTCTGTTTTCCATACATGCGGGAAGCATCACGTTTCTTTACAAAAACCATTCACAGATGTCTCCGTCACAGGCCTACGTCATACCGCGTTTAATTAGCGCTGATTATTTTATTTCTAATTTTTTTTACGACTCCCCTATCCTTTGAATATACCCCATTATAGGCTACGTTTTGACTGGCACCTTTCCAAAAAAAACCTGAGCAATAAGAAGATTTTAAAGGGAAGGGGTTCACAAAAATTAAAGACCAAATAATACATTTTATCTCCAAGTGTTAAAAGGAAGCGTTTCAACTGAATTCCTAGAGCAGCAACATATCCACCAATAATAAAGTGCATATGAGTAACGTAGTGGTGTCGACGTTGACGTACCTACAATAAAAGATTCCTGATTCTAGAGATTCCAAAAATCCAATGCCATGCGACTGGAATATTCCGATGAGTAGGTGGACGAACTGCCGCCGACGAGTGAAACTTTCCACACCGTAAAACATGAAAAAAACTACTCACTTGCACATTCATACAATTGCTTAACACAATAAATGATTCAAACCAGTAGAGTTGAAGACGAGACTATTTTTAATCCCAAGTGTGCGTTCTCTCGTTTGTCATCCGGCTTTTAAAAATAAACACTTTAGCAAGTAAATCACTCAATGTGCTATGAAGGGCTATACCATAAAGGCTTGGCTCAGAAGGAGCTCAACCCCCACCTGCCAAATTCAACAGCATTGATCACTGAGGCTTGAAAATTTCCCAGGTTATTCAAAGAGTTGAAAATTTTTATTGGTGAGATAGCACCATGACTATCCTAATCATTACGACGGGAGCGACAATTATTGTGCTAAAAAAGAGACATACTAGTAATGATATTAATTAATGGATCCATGCTGGGGGATGGAGGATTTTTAGGTTGGGGGAAATGGTGGGATGTCAAACAGATTTCCTTAATGTTCCGATCGTAATGGCATTGCATTTCAAAGACACTCGGGCCTACCCGTGACAAAAAGGGGTGCTTGGAAAAACTTCAGGGAATGTTGTTATAACTCCCTCCCTCCATGTGACACCTGATGAATCTGAGCATTCATTTGAATAATTTCCAGGCAATAACCCAAACCATCATCAGGAGATGAAGTAGTTCACCATTACTGCAGGGTGAAAGGAGTAGTGCCATTACATGAAAATAAGTGGGTATCATCAATTCAGAATGAAAAGCTTTGATTTAAGGCAGTCGCGACTCCCTGGAGACCTACGAGAGAAAGGTAAGTGGATCGCTATCAATGACGCACCGGAATAACAGTCGACCCTTCCAGTTTGATCCGGGCTTCAGCAACGCGAGAGAGACTGCGACATTTTAAGCTGCCGAGCAGAAAAAAAACTGACCCGGTTGAGGAAAGAAGAGGCTAAATCCATGCCGAATTTTTTCACGTGGCACGAAAAGGACAACTTTTCAGAGAGGACATGGGACAAACATTTTTTCCCCCTTTTTTGAAGGAGGATTCGTGTTCCACAAGGTTGAATTGATCTATCTATGCGCATTACGTGACGGTGTCGACGTTCAAAGGTCACAATGTTAAAAGCGTGTCAGATATATCACCAACTGAAGTGAGAGAAGGGCTGGAAAATATATAAGACACCAACTTGTTAAATCACAACTGAAAGTATTCAATGTGAGACGGTAAATAAGTTTAAATTTTGGAACCTCACTTATTTCCAAACAAATAATTGTCAGTTCAATTCGCTCAATCTAACAACACATCAAGCAAAATTATTTTATGTGATGCTCATGGGAATGTGCTGTACCTGGGTGGATAGTTGACATTCCACCTTTGGGAGTCACTCGAAATAATTGTGAAAATCAATACGAATTCAGAGTAATATAAATATTATTTATCAGACTGAAAATTAAATACCTAAGTATAGGACCGAAAGTACATAAAGAAATAGGCATACGTCACAGATAAAAAAAACGAATATTACCCTTTCCTCAATCAAGGCCGCTGGCTTATGTTGGGGTCAAGGTTATTTCACATTTGCTCAAAACACGATTGTGAACATTCCTTACTGTCGGTGTCGAGCCCTCAATCCTCTGGTCGACCGATTTGATATTCAATCGAAGGGATAATATTTCACAAACGCGTTCAATTTTGGCATTTTAGTAAACGTCATCCATAATGCAAGACTGGTGCCTGATCGGCACTGCAGTCACACACCGTTGGATCAATAAACTTCAATCTCCAAAAGCCGGATGACTGCATTTGAGCAGCGGACAAAAAGTGCAAACTGCTGTGAGAAAAAATTTCGCCCGTACATGGAGAAATAAAACGGCTCATTCGGTGGACGCGACTGACGAGGGAAAGGCGTGAGCTCTCTCACACTATTACGAGAGAAGAAGAGCGAAGATTCCCCAGGGAGAGTTAAGCAAGGCTAAGAGACATGTACACACACACACACACACTAACGGCTAGTTTAATATTCACCAAATGTGCTCGGCAATAGTCCCCTCACTCCCTCTTCAATTGCTCCTTATAAGGCCATTGCTCAATTCTCCACGTTCACCCTCGCTTCCTCTCCCAGGCCCCTCCCTCGCTCGCCTCCTCCACCCCCGACTGCCCCCACCCCGCCATCCCCCTCCGACGCCATACTCTCCCGTGCTGCTCGTCCCCTCGACACTCCCACTCCCGCCCGCCCTCTCTCCCCCTAACACGTAATCGGCCAGCCATCACCACCATCCCCCCACCAGATGGCGACGCCTCTCACCTCACTCTGTCCCATCAATTCCCCGTGCTCGACGACGGAGGATTTGGGGGAATTGCGGGAGTGAGGGTGCGGCAGCGGCATGGCATACATTTTGGGCTCCCTGACTCGGGCGAAATTGGCAAGGTGCGCCCGGCTTCATGTACGAGAGCGAATGAGACTACGAGGAGTTATTCAGTGGCATATTTGCATCACTGAGTGAAACAAAAAAAATCGCCGACGGCGATCAAGTTTGAAAGCACGAAGTTTTAAACCGTGCTCTGCCCAAGAACTTTTCGGGAAAATTCACAACGCTACTCATCTAACTGGGAAATATTACTAAGCAGTGAATTTCTTTGTCACGAAAAGAAAATGTTTTCTTGCGTGTGCTCATCTACCAATTTTAAGATTTTCATTTATTGAATCGAAGAGGAAAAGGCATAAGAATTACCGATTTAGGAGAAGCCTGCTTCTTTCAAAACAACATCAATTTCGAACCAACTTAACGTCAAAATGAGAAGCAACAGTTACCCAATATCATTGATTAAATTTTAGATTTTTATTTTATTTAGACTAAGAGCCCTTGTTCCGATTTTATCATAAAAATGAAGGCGATTATTTCGCCCGTCAAAGGAAAAGTTCCACGAATGGATATTTTAAGATTCGGCCATATAAAAATACAAAAGCCTTAAATTAAACAGGAAAATAACCGGCGCAATCTTCCCAAAAACTTAAAGAGTAAACATATAAAACAATATAATCTTAGCCGTAGAAGCTATATTTGACAGCCTTGGAGTCGTAGGTCTTTTTTTATTGCACATTTGAAAAGATATTGCTATCAAAGTTCTCATATGAACTCAAATGAACCAGCTGAACAGCTTTCATATTAAGTCAATCTTACAGAGCATAAAATGCAGTTGAATAACTTCATCATTTGCAAAATTTTTTAACGAAAGCAAATACAAATCAATAAAACCATAATTACCGACCAATCAACGCACTGACGTTACTCAGCAAAAAAAATCATGAAAGTAATTTTAAATGACTTTTTAATTGTATTTACATTTGCCGATTGTAAGGAATTCTAAGTGAGAAGTTGGAACAGTGATTCATGAACATTTCATAGCAGCGATAAGAATTTAGAATGGGCTACACCCTTGAGGATTGTACAAAATTATGTAGACTTCTTTCCTGGTTAATGTGGAGCCTTATTTTGAATGGGAGAAATGCGATGCCTTATCGAGCAAATGGCCTTTGAGCCAATTAGCCGCGTCTTCCACAGTACGTAGTAATAGTGCTCCTACGAACAAGTCAAGGCGCTACAACGTAATCACTATCATATGATTTACAAGCGATATAGTAAATAAAACAGTTTCTGGCGTAACCTGGTGGAAAATCTTCATACTGAATTTTAATAATCAAACCACTTTACTTTTCCACATAAACTAGTTTATGTGGAAAAGTAAAGTGGTTTGATTATTAAAAGTAAGCGATATGGCGATTTTTTCAGGAGCTACATAATCTTAATACTGCGAGATCAATAGCCTAGAAAGACTCAAAATCCAAATCACTGCAAAAGTGAAAAATTAGCAAATACAAAAAAATATTTTGCCCCGACCTCGTCACTATTAGTCAGATTCGTCTGTTAACGTCATCGCCATCCAACTCAATTCCTCTCTTATTCGTGCACAACCTCTCTCTCTCCATCGCTCCGCAGCCATTCTAAATCTGCCACTCTCTCCCTCCCCCCTCCCCTAAGCCCTCGCCCCAATCAGCCCGAGGCGCCGAGGAGCGTCAAAAGCACTGCACAAGTCATTCCCTCGGAATTGGTTCGATATGTAGTACGAATGGGCATGCTCCAACGACTCCAGCTTTTATTGCCTCACTTGAGCCGCAGCGATTCCGGCCGGGGATGGCCGATTCCCGGGAGAACAAAAACCCCCCTCCGCTTTTGACGTATCGCCTTTTGAAAACTCCCCGCTTGCACTGTCCAAGGCGGGCGGGTCACCCGAGCAAAACCCGGGCGGGGAGGATAAAAAAAATAAATAAATACACCCGAGGCGGATTTCTCAGTCCTCCAAATCTACCTCTTCGCTCTCGGGACTGCACGGCGGCGGCGGAGGTTGTGGCGGCTAAAGCGCGGGGCCGCCCGTTGCGACACCCGCGATATGGCCTTTTGTTTTCGGGTGCCACGTCCGACGGAGTGAGTGCTTGGTCAACAGCTTTCCCTCCTCGGGCCTTCGCTCTTCTTACTCCTCTCTTTTCCTTTCCCGCGGAGGGGGAGGCCTCTCTCGAGTCAGATTCTCCCCGACAGGAAATGAGCGCAATAAGTCATGCTCCCCGGCGAGTGGATGAGCAGAGCCAAAACGGGAGGGTGTGCCAATGCGTGTGCATAATGTGCTCCCCCCGACGACTGGCTCTCGACTCGCACACATGATCGCCTTCTTCCGAAAGGGCGGACGGAGGGTTTATCGGCGCCGTGGCCGGACGGGGGGAACTGTCCGGGGCAACATGAGTCCCCTAACATCTCTCACAGTCCACTTGAGGTGCAACAACAAACGAGAACATTCTGAATGGGCTATGAGCTACATTTGTAAAACGTTGTTATGATAAACTGAGCAGCGCATAAAAATTATTGGAGGAGCTAGGCTAGGAATCACTCATGGAGCAAAGGTTAAAATGCAGACTAAACCTCTTGCATAAATTAAAAGGTTATCTTATAGACGATGAAGTAGAAAATGTATTATTAGTCCCATTGTACCACGGTAGAAGTGGTCATGTAAATGAAATTAGAGGTATTAAGTGTAGAACAGAGAGATTTAAGATGCCGTGCCTCCCACGAACGAGACGGGATCAGAATAGCGTTGCCTGACCGCGCTAGGGGGAAAAAGTATTCAGGTCAAAATTAATCTGGTATGTATCCACCCCCTGCTACACACCCTAGCGATGGCTTGCGGTTACAAAAAAATACTTAAAAGTTGCGCTTCAAGGAATTTTTGAGACGGGGAAAAAATAATGCGAAAAGCCAGCCAAAACAAAATTCGACCAATTCCTGCTGCGCCTGTGCTGCCGAGTGACCGGGCAGAGTTCAAACACAAATATTTATTCCTTGACGACAAACCCGCATGACTATCCACCTGTAAATTTAAGTGTAGCAGAGACTTAAGGGTTATCGCAATCGAGGAGGTTCGAAAGATCGAAGTGGACGAAGGAAATGAATCAAATAACAGGCGGTGAAAACAGTGCCAAATCAAACACTAATTTAATTAATTCCCATTCTCAAATTTTTCCTAAAGAACATGTCGTCTTTTCTCCCGAGTGTGATTCGAAATTATCGAATATTTTTTATTCGCATCATCTCTCGTTGCTGCGCGTGTATTGATCTCACCGAAGTCCATGCTTAATATACGTATATAATTTGAGTTTGTCCTATGGCCTGCACGCACAGATTCCAATAAAATATTCTCGATTTGAATAATACATTCCCGTTGAAAAACAATACGGCCATTATCTTCATTCCGGAATTTTGGGAAAAAATAAGTAGTGCAGAACATCCGATTTGATTCGATCTTAAAAATAAGTATCACTGTGTATGCATCAACTGCACCCGTTTTTTTTTTCAACCACGCAATTCTGTGGTTTCTCACTCATGTGTGACGAGGAGAGAAAGAAAGTCAAAATGAATTCTCAAAGATTCACTTAGGGAGCCCAGTTGGTCGGATGCAGATAAAAGAAATGTATGTTAACTGGGATACCGACTCGCAACACTATTTCTCGACCACACTGGAAATGATTCCGATTCCGTAGGGGAGTGAAATCTTGCGCGCCCAATCAAGACACACGGAATTCTACTAGAAAACCAGCTATTGAGTTTTCTACCACAACAGCGAACCATACGGTATATATCAGGATTTCCAAAATCCTCGCAATTGGGGTGAGGGCACAGTCATGAATGAAGCGGCTATGTTCATCTTGCATTCTTTTTCAAGAAACGCAAAAGCCTCCGTCAAATAAATATCATCAATCGTCAATAAAATTCTTGAAATTTATGTAAACTTACACTGCAAAATATGGGAGAAGGCGCAAATCACGAAAATAGTCACGGTTCGAAAGAATAATGAGTAGCTATGGAAATTTTACGGATATTTTGGTTGAATTTTTTAATGCTAAATGTCATAATATCATTTTCTACGTGTATTCAAACTGGAAAGGGTTGAATAATTAGTCTTAAAGATTTATGATCCTCTTTTAGTGAGCGCGTTTCATCAAAAATTTTCTAAAAGAAAACATTGAGTGAAGTACGCATAAATTTTGCTTAAAACTGGATTTTATGTCGCTCGATGTCCCTAAATCATTGGAATTCAAGAATTGCCTAAAAATAACCTTTTATCGGTGGATTACCACTAATAAATCGTACAACCGCAGTTTCCCGCAGCTTTACGACTCATTCTGCCACTCATGATTTTTACAATAGGCCGTAATAATTACCCCTTATACTTAAAATTACAATCAAGGTACTTTACAACATAACATGAAAAACTGGGACACATTACATCATGCTGTCCAATAAGAATTGCACGATGCGCTATCGTAACACAGTTAACGATCACCTAAAAATTTCTGAACGATTGAAGTTTTGGTTCATTTCATTGCTAACCCTATCAAATGTGATGACTTTAAAAAGGCTTCAAGCAAATCCATGCCTATCTAAATACTACACTGTCTAAAAATCGTATCCACTTCGTCACCGGGAACATAAAAAAGGTTATAATTCAACCAAATCTAAAGGATATGAATACATACCCAGACAGATGCAAGCAGCTCCAGTAATCGATCAAGACCGAATTTTTCAAAGCCTAAAACATCCCGAACTTCATCTAAAGCCTTTTAGTATTGACAAGCCTCGGACCTACCAATGTCGTGATCGTTGGCATGGACGTTCATATAAATTGCGGAAAGTTTTTTTCTTCCGAACGTGCAGGAAAACTTCACATCAGAATTTCGCAATAATATTAGCACTGATGAAATCGTTTTCCGCAGACCACATCATGATCAGACGTGGACGGCGGTTTTTGACGAAACGTCGATAGCCACACGAGGTGTTTTTCCATCGTTGCACTCATCTTCATGGACTGAATTTCACTCTTGTTGCCACATCCCAGCCTTCGCCAGGCCCTTGGGAAATACGCGAGAGTCAATTGATTCCTTTCAAAACGACGGCAAAGTTGTTAATCCCTTCAAATTTTTGGATCAGTCTCCTCAAGGTTTGCGGTTGAAGATAACGCCACGGATCAGATATACGTGACCGGTACATATTTTCCTCATCACACAGACTATGCTATTGCGTTCAATTTTACGGAATCCTGGCTGACTATTACTGCTATTATTAGAAACATTACTACGATAGGTGCGGGTCCGCTGCTATCGTATTTTTATCGCAAACAGGCATCTCCTCATCGGGTAAAATATTGTTTGGAATTTGAAATTGGAGACTTTTCCACAAGAAACCTAAACGTTACATATAAAAGGCACCCATATGGTTCTGAGGTGATAATGGATTCGTAGTGAAGTTCAAAATTGCAATGGAATTTAATCAGGTAAATACTTAGGGCGGATGACTCCGTTAAAAGTCGCGGCATCTCCCGTAGTTTCATGGAATCAGATAAATACTGTTGGCACTTGAATTTTTCTTTAGGTTGTCGGAGAGTGTTAACCGCACATGACCATAAAAACTATAATTTCTATGGATGAGAACTTTGCGACCAAGGTAGGTAGCATTTCTTTGGCATCAGAAATAGGTCCATCACACAGGGTCTGTCCCAAAAATAAGTAGAATGATTTTTTTCCACCAATGCAGATGGCTGGAGTGTGGTGATTTGTGTTGGGAAAGGTAATGGGAGATCTTGGAAAAGCAACGCGACCCACGTCAGTTAATTGTGGAAATTTACAGTGAGTGGAGTGCTGCTAGACTGGACCCCTGTTCGACGGTCACGTCACGAATTCAAGATGCCACTTTCCATGGAGCAATGATACGCGATAAAATTGTGCATTAAGTTTGGAAAATTGGGTTCGGAGACCATGACCATGGTTAGGGATGCTTATGGAGATGGAGAAATGTCCCTAGTGATGGTTTTCTGCAGTGGCTGTTCTTCCAAGGTGTTGTCAGAAGACTGCTTGTGTGACAATCTTGCCTTGAGCCTCTTGGACCACGGTGAAAATATACCTAATTTTTCAGAATGGGTATTTACTGGTGACAAAATAGAGTACGACCCAAGTATAACACCTTTGAGTACCAATTTGGACCACTGAATAATGTCAAAGAGGCCATGACGAGGTGCCTAAACGAGTCCTGTTGATAGAAAATATACCACAACTGGCGGAGGCACTGGCATTGGTGTCGATACATAGAGGTACTCTTATGAAGAATTTTAGCAATTTGTACTTTGATCTGCAATAATCTTTTCCTCAGATATGTTCTACTTATTTTTGGAACAGACTTGTAGGTATTTTTCCGTTATGATCATTTACTCGTCCAGGAAACCAACGACGTGACTGAAGAAATAAAACTTATTCGTCCCGCTCTATGCATGCAATCCCCAGGATAATCGGCGACAACTATCTATCACTTGTTACCCTAAGATCAAGGCAAATGAGCAATTTGCAAACGATACACAATCGTACAATTGTGGACCTTTATTCGCTGCTGGAATGTAGGTTTGTCCGGCCGATAGCTGGGACGAATGGATACGTGACATTCGATTTCATCCGGAGAAATGCGCACTCGAAGGATAAAAATCTGTTACATGAATGCTAACAAATGAGCTTTGGAATAAAAAAATTATCTGCATTATATCCATTGTAGGAGGCGCTTAATTTTTACGATAATCTTACCAATTTTTAAAGTTTAAGAACATAAAGAGAAGCGTATCCAATGAAATACAAAAAAAATATCACCATTGATAGGCTGGACGTGGGGAGGGTATGGAGAAAATAAGGGTACGGAAACCAAACTCATCCCGTGAAGCACGTTTGCATATCGCTCGCTCTCTTGAGTTAGGGTGAGAGATGAGACAGCAAGTTTCACAACCATTACGAACATCATATCACGCCGATCGTCAATGAAATTCGAGGAATGTATCTTGATCTCCTGTAATTTAACGGCACAGTCCCGCATATCGTGCGCGGATGGGGAACGGGACAAGAGCAAGTGAGAATGAACGGTGGAGACATTCCGGGAGGGATGGAGGGAGTGGCCGCAGCCACCCCGCCGCTTGCTGGATTAATCGTCTTAGAGGCGGACAACGCCTCACCCCCCCCCCCTCCTCAACCTCGTGAGCGCGATGAGAAAGGGAGGTGCTCCGACCGAACACACGCGGCCGGACCGAGGGACTCCGCCGAGGCGATGATGGCCCGTGGATGACGGCGGGCAAGCGGTCGGATCGGTGGCCGGTCATTGGCGGGATTCCACGCGGCGAGCCTCGTGATGAGCCGCCCTCCTCGGGGTCGTTCAACTCATGTTTAGTCGCGAAGGAAACAAACAAAAAAGCTTTAACTTCCTCGGAGCAATATACGGACGGGTGAGAAAGCGGCAAGGACTTCTCCAGCCTCGGTCTTATCTCGCATGACTCTTGGAAGCGGGGCCATAGGAAGGAGAGGGGGTCTTCTCACCCTCCTCTCGCTCCATCTGCTCGGGGAGTAGAGTATGCGAGGGAGGGACGAGAGAATACATTCCGATGAATGGTAACGGATTGCCCACGACAAACGAACCGCCCTCTTTATCTGGCGAAAATATGCGTGACTGATAGCATACAATCGCAACGTTGTACCGAACGGAATCAACACGAATACTGGATTGGAACATTTTAAGATGCCAGCTGTCCGCACCTCTGACCCATAATAAATTCATTCTTCAGCGACCATTTTTTATAGCATTGCGAAGAAAAAAATCCGAGATCTTTAGACTATCAAAACTATATAAACACCTGACGAAGAGAGGACGATGCCAAGGATATGCCAGAGAATGCAGAGACTGTGTTCGTTCACCCATTAAGTTTCCTCATCATTCCAAACTCATCATTTCCTCAAACACATAAATCCATTTCGAACAAATATAGACGATTCAGCAATACACCAACGTGTATCTGCAAGAATGAGTTCATCTAAGACCTAATAACGGCGTCGACCGTTATAATGGGTTCTTTTTTATGCCTATCAAAATTTCCAAAACCATCCGCAACCTCACGCCCCTAAACCCCGGGCAAGACAAGATCTCGTCCATGCTTACTTACTCATAAGGACCAGGAGATATTAAGTGAGAAAACGCGAAAACAAAACCATTTTCTCCGTGAAGTTAAGTCAATCCAATGTTTCAACTATTTTACCGAAAATGAAATGAAAAGCACAACTGAACCCCCTCCCCTGTATTCTTTCGACGGGAATGTCGGAAACACAATCGATGATGTTCCAACTTGTTACCGTTCCGAATGGAAACCGTTGCAGTCCACTTGAGCGGAAACTCTCGAGACTTTTTTTTCGGCTTGCCTCTCTCTATTTTGATTACTATCTCCAGCGGGTCCTCGATGACAAGGACGGATATCCTAGGACCAAGAGTGCCTCCGGCAGCTGTGAGGCAATTTCGGTTCGGTGAAGGCCGCGCTTGACGTTTGTTGCCGCCTCTCAGCTCCTTTTCTCAGTTTCCTTCCGCCTCCACTCATCGAGCACTTTACAAATCCGCATCCGATACCCTTTTGAAACGGACCAAATATTTCACATCTCAATGAGTTTTAAGCGACGACCTCCCCTTAGAGAATTACTTTTCCCACTCAAACATCACGCGTGACACAGACGAACGCACACGGCCGTATGACTCACGCGATCACACACTCTCTCAGAAAATAGAGCTGATGTCGGGGTAGCCAGGAAACTCGAGAAAGAAGTATCACCGGAGATCTCACGTCGAGTTTGGATGCTGCAATCGTCGATTGCTGTTTAAAATAAACTGCACTTGCGTAATGGGTGGTATCACGAACTCAAGCAAGAGAATATGTTACAACTTGGTACATTCTTCATAAACACTACCAACACGCACGGTAATCGATAATTCCTTTGGAGGCCAAGGAACAGAATGCAGAGGCCAAGTCGATAGTTACAGTAATTGTGTGCTAAGTCTTACGCTCTACAGCTGCATCTCTTCCATCACTTCTAGATAAAGTTATTTCATCACATGAAATGCACTTCTTGGCTCATGTCACTACTACTTTTGGACTTTTCCTTCTTCCTAGTCTCTCGTTATCACTCTGATATGTAATTGATAGTTTTACTTTTATCAACTGACATCTACCCTTATTTCTTCATCTAAGATGAATCACTCATCCGTGAAGCCATTGGAATCTCCAATTTAAAAGTTTCAAATACAATTCAGGCAAATTTTATATTTTAAAAACATTTATTCATGCTTACACAATAGCAGTGGTTCATGTCATATCTTGTATGCAAGACGTTTTTCAGGAATAATTCTTTTAATGCACCGTGTGCACGAGGTGATTGTTAATTGATGTCGGAGCGCTAAAATTCAAGAGACGCTGGAATACAATAGAAAAAAGGGTCATGGAGGTACGGAAATAAAAATAGGATCACTAGTTCACGAATGAGTAAAAAGATTGAAAAACGGGACTGCGCCAGCAAAACGTATAAAACACTCAGCGAATGAGTTTTATGGTTTGGACGTTTTAAAAATCGCATGTCAACACGCGATAAGCGCATAGATTGAAAGCGGTAGGTACACAGGGCGTTAAAAGTTCGTAACGGCTTGAAAAAACATCCCATGGTATTATATTGCCGTACATCAATACAAAAACGCCCATGACAAATAGCCGCTTCGTAAATTCAAAAGTGCAAATTTCACTAAATTCTCATAAATCTGCTTTTATCGTGTACGGAAGAAAATATATTTAATTCCCATCCAATCAAATCAAATCACTGCGACGAAAAAACATTTAAATATCATTCAATAACATCCGTCCAATTTTGAGCCTTTTCTCGTACAAACAGAATCCGAGCCCCGACCTACACTTTCCACATAATCATTGAACGATGGATGCTACCGTGAAATTGCATAGAGGGATGTGCTTTCATGTTTTTTTTAAGCTGCCGGGGACGGCTAAATAAAAAATTATGCTAAACATTCGCATAAATGAATAACTTGAACCATTTTTGAAGTGTTAATGCCTGAAACCCTTCCCCGTTTTAATTTTTTTTTCAAGCGCGACCCCTTCAATTGTCTTCAAGATTACCGAAAGACACGCTAAGCCGAGTTACGAGTACACGGTCACTTAAAAGGCCTTGCTCAGTGAATTTTCATCGATGCCGGCGTTAAACTTACGAACACCATGAACTATTAATGTAAACCGGTCTCACAAGACATCTCGGAAAAAACGGCTCAATAGAATAATATTCTTAAGCGAAGAAACTTCCACTTTCTTTTTTATGCCTTCGTTTTTTTTTTGAAAAGTTTGGGAAGCAATAAATATTAAATGATAAACTGGAAAAGAAAAACCAGAGTCGGTACCAAGCACGTTAAACTCCCCTTATACATCCCTACACTTCACGCTATTATTAAACGCCGAGTATAATTTTCATGAAAACGTAAGAGTCGATAAAGGATTAGTTGTGAAAAATACTGAAGAACTAGGTAACTGACATAAACCATTGGAACTCTCAACACCACATTGGAACTCTCTTAAGCGATCTCACATTATCAATAGATAAAAACACAGTGGATGTGGAACTTCATTCCGAGAGGAAAGGAGAGTGTCTAGGTGGTGGAGATTTTAGGATGTTTCAGACATGTTTAGATGCTTATTTTTAGTGTAATTGTATTAGTCTTAAGTCTGTTTCTCCAAAGACATAGGCGGGAGATGTCGTGGGAGTAATGTTTTACGGAGTCATCCGCTAATGCGCATTACAGCCCCAAATTTTCAAAGTGTAAAAATTATTCGCCTTGACCGATAATTACCTGTTATCTTGTAAATAACACACGTATCGTATTTCAAAAGAAGCATCAGGATTGTTTGGTTGAATGATTATTACGTACTTTTTATTTATTAGCACACTTTTGTTTACCTACGAACTTCTGCCTTTGTATGAGATAAAAATACCATGCATTTTCTCATAAAAAGAGGAAAAGATTCTTATCATAATAGACCGCAGGCCTCATAATAAGTTTTCAAATTCTCGGCAAACACCTTTTCACTTAACCATCTAGGTGGCGATTCATAATAATTAATTTGGCTAGGTCTGAAAGGACAGATAACTGGTCCTGTTATAAATAAATAGCTGGGGCGGATATATGTTTCTGTTAGGAATGTGTAGCTGTGACGCTAGACGTCTAATATTCCCAAATAATGCATGAAATTCTAGCTATAATTCTAGTCGTATAGTGAGATTTCTTCATTGTAATATCTTCCTTGGGCGAATAGCAATAATAACTTATCCATTTAATTCGAAATTCATCTGAGTATTCACAGTCTCCTTAAGAGATAGTGTTTCGGGGAAACAAATTGATGGAATTGAAGGAAGGCGTCCCCTTTATTGAATATCAGATGGTGGACTGGAATAAAAAAGGTGGATCCCCATACAGGACCTCCAGCTCCCATGTCAAACTGTGGCTTTAATGGTGCTTTTACTTCCGAGATAAAACAGAATTCGATAGGACCAAGTGCTACATGATAACGAACAAAATTTATTTTCTTTCAATTTATAGCTCTGGAATCATTTTGGGAGTGTTTTCACTGACCAATCGATTATCCACATAGAGTGAGATACGTCCGGTACGGCCGGGTAAATGGGAAACTACTCTATTTGTAATCATTCCCCGCCGACGAAGGCCAAAATTAAGCAAATTACAAGAGAAGGTCGAGGGAAGTGGATTACATAAATTTTCCTTCCACCCGGACATTAAAATGGATTGCCATTACAAATGTAATGCACCTTCGGAACTGAATGACTTTCTCCGAAACAGATATCAAAATTAGGAATGCTAAATCCACACCATGGTATTGTTAAAATTTAAAATATCCAATTAGAAATCTTATTATTAATTAAAACGGTTCCAATACAAGGAAAATTCTATGAAGAATAGGCAATACGAGGAAAATTCTATGAAGAATAGGTTTTATCCTGAACATTATACTCCAATATATATTACAACACGCGGTAGTCCAGGGGGTAGAGCGTTGGACTACTGAGCGGAGGGCCCGGGTTTGTTTCCCGGGCAAGCCACTCTGGGCACCTGCAGCTCCATCTGCTATGTGATTTTTTGGGCAACATGTCATCCTAGTAAACCATAACCGGCAGAGGGAAAGGAACTGGCCCCCCCTTCCCTGATGTGTGAATTTCACACGCCGTCGGGCTTAGGACTGGGTGAACTCTACCTTCACCTATTATTACAACACTAGGTAAAAATAGGCTACAGGTTGAAAATACCTAAGACCAGTGACAGTTTACCTGAAAATTTAGAAATTCTTTAAACAATAATGAAATTAAGAGAATAAATTAAGACAGGGTGTAGAGTAATAAAATATACGTAAACCGCAAACTTTGCCAGAAAATAATTGTTATTATATTGCTTGTAACTTGTTTAAAGCTTCTATATCAGAGAAGTACTGTAATGATGATTGTTCCTTAACAAAAATTTGTTATAATCTTAAATATTTCATAAGTGGTTGAGCCGTATATTCATATTGTTTTTCAAACAAAAGAACTTGAGTAAAACCTTATAAGGTTTGGAAGAACCGAGCATATCGCATTTAGTGAAGAATAAGATAATACGTAGGTATTCTCATTAGAATTCTACCGTTTAAGGTCGATTTTGAATGGATAGAGACTAAATAAAGTACTTCCTCGTTCTTTTTCTTTTCTCTCCATTTCATCTTTTCCATCTTTCTTCAAGCCTAAATTTCTTAACCCTTCCATCAACGCCTATCTTCTAGCCTCAATGAGTATTTTCCACGCCGTGCGAAACCACGATCCACATTACGTTTTTTGGCGAGCCGTTTCTTAACATCATAACTCAAAGACCCCGTTCCATGCGCTCCATTCTTCCTCTGTCCGTACTGATTTGACCACTTTGGTATTGAACACTTCCGAGATGGATAAACTGTTCCACCTGCTTTAGATTATGATTTCTCATTTTAATATTAAAGCTAACTTTCCTCTTTCTCAAAAACCACATAACTTGGTTTTACTTACATTGATCCTCATCCCATACATGTCACACCAACTTTCTAATGCGCTCAGCAACACTAGCAACGCCTTGGTTGACTGGGTAAACTAATTCTTGACCATCCTCACACCTAACTGATTTTATGAATTCCCCGCCGACTTTCATTCTCATCTCCAGTTCTTCCGATTTTACCATTTCCTCCACACATGTATTGAAAAGCACGGTTCATAGTGGATACCCCTGTATCTGTACCCTCTTCCTAACACTGTCCATCCCAACCCTCCATCTGCCACTCGCATTGGAGCAGTCTGAGACGTGAAGGGTGTGGATAAGTCGCCTATTCCTCCAATTCTACTCGCCTACGCCTATTTTCTGCCACACATCCATTAATTCTACCCAATCCACTCTATCAAACGCCTTCTCAAAATCTACTGCATTACGAGTGATATTTTTTCAAACAACTACCGCCATAAAAAGAGACGTTTTAGGCGTGATATGGTGGAATATCATGATTTATTAAAATTGGCAATTTTCCACAAAATAAATCAATTAAACTACCGCCATCTCTAGGTCAGGTACTTCTGGGGCCACCCTCGTAACATATACATCCTGATTGTACCATATGTCCCTTTCTATTAGTGACCTCATTACTGCTATGGCATCTCACGTGCCTCTCCCCTTATCTGAACCCAAAATGATCATCCCTTAAGTAACCGTTTGCCCTATTCTCCATCATTCCATTGATGATCTGAAGTACGACTTCGGTTGCATACGAAATCAAACTTATTTTTATATAGCCCTCCCATACGGCAGCCTTTCCCTTTTTTTTTTTGAGGATGGGACTAAAACTGATCTGACGAAATTCCAGCCACCAAATTCCTCCCTCATAATGCTGAAAATTACTAGCGATAAACGGGAGAGGGACACTAAAAAGAAAAATGGGATCCTATTAAACAAAAAAGGCATATCGAAACC